>JBAPLJ010001678.1:1800000-2377500 GCA_037832345.1 Rhizophora mangle | reverse complement strand
GTGTCCTCTCAAGAACTATAAGACTTGAAAATGTGCAGAAGCTGTTCCCAACAAATACATCAGCCCTGAGGCACACTTCGTAGTCTATTGCTGACTGAATGAGATACGAATGCCTCTTGTAAATATTGTCAACACCCAATTTCTTCTTCTCATAAGGTAGCAAACCTTGTCTCCAACCTTTGAGTATAGAAGACTCTTCAAGAAGACTATCAGCCACAGCAAGATAAACAATGGTAGGAGTTTCCAAACCACCAATGTTCCCCACTCTTTCCATAATCTCTTGCCTGCTACTACAAATTTGGGTTATGTTTTGCCTTTGCTCTATCTTCTTACAATGAATCATCCAGTCCGTCTCTATCCTCAGATGAACTGCTACATATGGCACTGGCTGAAATGAAGAACCATCTGAATGAACAGATTGAGCAGATTCTGCTCTTGCTTTCATTTCTCTTCCTGCTTCCCTAATCTTGGACACTACTTTATCAGCTTCTTTGGCTATATCAGCAACCAGATCAAGGCATTCAAAGACCCTTGCATAGTCCTTAACAGGCCAATGATCATGCCACAAAAAGGGGTTCTTCCCAGAAATTTGAATTACCTCATATCTATCAAATGGATCCTGGCTAAACTGTCTCAATTGATCCAAGTCTCTCTCAACTGTCCACTTTCTTCCACTTCCCTTTGGAAGCTCGTAAACTCCAGTGTGATTCCTAAGATCTGAGAAACGACCCAACTGCACAAATCTACTACAGAGTGAATTAAATCTTTCAAATTGGAATACGTTGTCAAATTATATAGGCTCCAATCGGTCTACTTCCTTGTAGAAGAGTGAAGCAATTAAGCTGGGCATCAAAAGAGTCCTATTCAGCATTCTAGCAGTCAGACAAGCTCTTGCAAAAGCCATCTTTTGGTTATTAAGTCCCCATACTATCTGAGGAACCTCCAAGAACTTATCCTTACGAATTACAGACTTAGAATCCAAGGAAAGAGAACGGCTATGAATCAAGCCAAGATAGTTCTGACCAATCCCACCATAACCAGCAAAAGAAGGAACCAATACTATTCTGAGAAACAGAGCGATTACTAGCAATGCAAGACATTTGCATGTAATGGAATTCAAATATTTGCCAAAGAACCTTGCAGGATAAATACAAGTAGAAGACAAGTCCATTTAAGACCCAATATATCAAAGAATCACGGCCTTCCACCACCTAGTAACATTGTGGAAGATAGAAGTGAAAGAATACCGAGTTCAAAGTTCAACCAGAAGAGTACAAACGCATACCCCAGTCAATTCAAGCACATGAGACTTGATTGATCAGACCATCCCAGATGCCAATCTAACCAGAAGCTTTCTGCTGAAAATGAATATCTGCATGAACAAGAGACGGATAAAATCATCAAACTTTAGTTGAAAAAAAAAAAAAAAAAAGAACTTACATGACTATACCCCTAAAGTATAAAAAATTGAAAAATTTAGAAAACTCAGATTACAGAGACTCGCAAACATAATACAGAATTGACATGCAACATTAAACTCGGTTTCAATTCCAAGGAAACAAGAAAGAAATTGGATCAAATTTTGCCGCCGAATTGAGAGAATAGGGGCGAAGGATATAGCAGAAATGGGATACTGACACCCATTAAAAACGGCTGCCTTTTTTGGGGTCTAAAATCAAAACCCAATAATCCAGGTTCAGCTTTTGGAAAAGAAACCACAAAAAATCCAAAAACAGTAAATACAGAGAACCAGAGATTGAAAGCAAGAACAAAAAAAAAAAAAAAAGAAAACAGAGGCTCAGAATAAACGGATGTCACAGAGGTTTCACTTTTTTGAAATTTGAATACCTGCCACCGAAGCCCCGAGAGAAAGTGATTCAAAGAAACTGGAATGTGAACGTTTTTTAGGCAAAATTGGCGTGAATGTTTTTTAGGCAAATTTGGCGTGGACTAATCAAAGGAATATGAATTCTGAGCAAAACCCAAGAAACAAAATGAACGAAGAAAGAGAAAAACAAAAAGAGATGAGACTGAAGATGACGATGATGATGATGTAAATGCTGATAGTGACGGTGATGGCGATGATGATGATGGTGGTGGGGGTGGATGAAGAAGAACGGGAATCAGAGGAGAAGTATCAATCCCCGTGGGACCGTGCGTGGGCCACAAGCAAAACCAATACGGCTGCACCATAGCTTCGTCATAAAAATAATAACCAAACCATTAATAAACAAGAAGAGAGAAAAATATTTGGTGGACACGTATAAAAGTAAATATAATAAAATAAATATTATAATAATAAAACAAAAAAGGAAAGCAATGGAATCGGTGCTGTGGATTGGACTCTGGACCAATAGACTAACTGATTTTATATTTAAACCCATATTAATATTACTTATTGCAAAGAAATGTTCATTCTCCTTGAAACATATTTTCTTTTATTAGAAATGTGGAAATAAATAAAAAAAAAAAAAAATAGGAGTGGTGTCCTAGTCGCAGTCGCAATCGCAATCACAATCCCACGCGAGAGGTTTGAATCTTTGCCAAACGATGGGAGGAAATGATACTTGAGAGCAATCGATAGATACAGTCGCAGAGAGTTGTTGCCACCTGACCAGACCCAATGTAAAAAGCCCCTCCTCAGTCCCCAGTTGTCCCCTTCCCCATCCCGCCCGACTATGTACCAAAAAACACTATTGTCATCCTTTGAGTCATTAAATTATGCACAAAGTACACATTTCACACTCCGTCTCCCTCTCTCTCTCTCTCTCTCTCTCTCTCTCTCTCTCTCTCTGGCGGTTTGGGCTTCACGCATGCCCCCAGATGTTTCTTTTTAGCTTAACTCGTGCAAGCAAAGCCCCACCTGAATTGAATGCCCCGCCTTTCGATAGTTGTTCATTTAGTGGTGAACTGTAACTAGTGAATAGTCCTCCCTTTTGTATAAATCTTACATTACTCGTGGCAATTTGAAGATAAGCCTTCTTACCAAACAAAATTTTGAACTTTTAACAACTAAAGGTGCCCGAAAAACTCTGAAATCTCTAGTTAGTGAATGAAGTGTGATGGACACTTTTCACGGTCTAAAAATTGACAGCCATCATGAGGATGAGGAGGAGGAAAGAGAATAGAGAAAGAGATCTATATTATTAGCATTGCTCGTTGGGTTACTGTACTACCAAGTACCAAAAATGCACGTTTTCTTTCGTCGCAAGTCATTATCATTCATAATTTGAACAAATAAGAACAATATTGTTTGTACCTTTGTCAATGTTAGGCATTAGGCTGTCTGTTACTTTAAAGTGCTTTGTTACCGACGCTAAATTTTTTGCGATTCGGTCAGTAACTTTATAATTTTATTAGTTTAGGCCAACAAGTTTCGATTGTCTATGAAGTTTACTAGTATTAAGAACTTCACCAATGTAAGAGAAGGGTGAAGTTATTGCTAATGATAGATATTAAACTATTAACGTGGTATCCGTCGGACCTACTTTTTGACCGACAATTGACAAAAAAAATTTGAAAATTGCACAAGACCATGAGCGTTTAGGTCACAGAACAAAGGATGATGGTTCCTGGCAAATGAAGCATGAATTGGCCCACAATGGCGCCATTGAGTGACCCAGAGGATGTACTTGAATGACGAATGAGTGAAGATGGCAGGTGCGTGTGGGTAATAGGGTTGGGATTTGGATTTTTGTTTTTTAATAAAATATTTTAACTTGAACCGTTGCGGTGATCTCCTGCAATTTTCGAATTTTTTTTGTCAACTGTTAGTCAATTTTTTCAAAATTAAAATTTGCTGACCTAAGTTTAATAAAATCATAAGGTTAATGCCCCACTTGTGAGTTTATCTGGATCGCATTTTAACTACCCAACTAATATATAGTAGTCCCGTATTGACGATTCACAAATAGTAATAATTTCATTTGGTCAAATTGAAAGGTATTGACACAAAATGACAAAATTATATATAATGCTGACCAATTTGTAAATTTATCTCCTATTATTTCTATTCATTCCCTGTTATATGGTCGGGACTCGCGTGAGCTTGTGCGTCTTTTGTTTTCTAGTTAATTGTTTTTTTTTTCTTAAGAAAAAGGCTGTTGCTTTGATTCCGAATGGCAATGGTTGCCCACCCTTTTTGGAGGGGTTTTGATCAGACGGGTAATATGGAATTGTATCAGATAGTGCCTCCTTCATTACCTTGGTGACAAATTTCATTTTTATTTTGCACGTCTATTTTATAAAATTATTTGCAAAGTTCCGAAGGTAAACAACTCAACTAGCTGGGCTCATATGAGATGCACTGCCGCATAGAAACCGCAGGCTTGCGCTTGCATAAAATACATGTCATCATTCTTTTTTTTTTTTTTTTTTTACATGCTATCATTTTAATTCTAAAAATTATATAATAATTTTCAAAAAAAAACAAAAGGAAGCAAGGTAAAGACAGGATGCGTCAAGACGACATCTGAACACACGTTTCAACATTTATTACAGGTACAGCAAGCAATTAAGGCAGCGAAGGTGAAAAAGACTACATTAGACTGATATCAATATAGTCTGGAGTGGGATTACCTCGTGCCAGAATTGGCAGATGCGTATATAACCAGAAATAAACTTCACAGTATACGGGGCTGATGGATGGTAAAAGCAAGAACAAGAGCGGGCAAGCCCATTAGACTCTAGAAATGAGAAGGGCAGTTAAACGGGTACTAAGATACTGTTTCACGGAGGTAAAGTATTTTCAGCAGAAAGAGAAATCAGAGAGAAAGGGGTGAGGTGGGGGCCAGTGGCAATGGCAATGACAATGGCACGCATGAAGTCCTGCACCATCCAATTCTTTGAAAAGTGTCCTCAGTCCTCTGTAATCGATGGTCTTGTTTCATCATTCACACACTGTACCCCTTGACTACTTGTCCTAACAAACCCCACCTTCTTTTCAGTTTTCTGTTCCCTT
This sequence comes from Rhizophora mangle, assembly GCA_037832345.1. Classification (NCBI taxonomy): domain Eukaryota; kingdom Viridiplantae; phylum Streptophyta; class Magnoliopsida; order Malpighiales; family Rhizophoraceae; genus Rhizophora; species Rhizophora mangle. The sequence goes on along the minus strand of JBAPLJ010001678.1, from coordinate 2,372,540 downwards.
TTTGCAGCCCTGTATTTGCCAATTCCCATGTACGCCCCTCCCTCTCTCTCTCTCTCTCTCTCTCTCTCTCTATTTTGTTTCAAATTTATTTTCATTTTTCCTATTTAATGTTTGATTGTCCTACACATACACGTGGCAGTTCAAGAATTTGTCACGCTAAAATATATGCACCCTGAAGCCAAAAATGACTCCAATGCGAATCCCTGATGGCACTAGAAGTTTTTGTTTTCCCATCAGAAGTGAAAATAAGTTTCTCTCAACCGTCGAAGAGTATTGTTCGCCTTTTGAGCCCAGTTTGCTTGCAATTAGCCCGTTTGCTTGGACAAGAGTCTTATTGAGGATAGAGACGGTGATAACTCAAATTTTATTTGAAATTCGTTATGATTTATGTTAATGAGGCTTAACATGGCAACGGTTGATTGCTTATTATGGAACAGCATATTAAGGAGCCACGTCTCACCACTAGAACCGTTGAGTGTTGCTTGGAAATAATTCAAGGTCGAGGATGCCATAACTTGTCTGCGACTACTCGAAACTCCAAACGGAGTTAAATCTCTTTCCCTCCTGTCTACATACATTCTTTGATTCTCTGTTCTCGTCTTTTCTCTCGAACTACATTTTGATTTTATTGTAGCTAAGCTCTAAACAACTTCTCGCCTACGATTCCAAACTCTAAATTCTCCTTTGCCTGAATTAATTGCCAGGGATTATTATCCGTTCTCTGGGATATCCTTATGTGTTGAATGAGAGGTTCGTATGTATTTATGTGTAATTTATTAATGATAAACGAAGACCAATTAGGGAAAAGAACAGACTCGTTGAATCCTAAATTTAAGCAACCATTCACACGGTGGTTATAATGTATGCCCACGCAAACAATATACGTCACTCAATTATTTTCTCATCCAAATTACCGATCAAATTGAAAAGAAATTGGCAAATCAGCAAAATTTAAGTCTTGGAACCCGAAATTAGTGAGTTTGACTTGGGCCTGCGGGGCTTGCAGGGAAGGTAACACTACTAGTGTCCATATATGGACCAAGAAAGTCATATAGTCATAGGGAATGAAATTACTTATTCCTTAATGCCACCACATTTGATATTTAATACAGCATGCTTCTTCGTATTTTCTCGTTAGGAAAAGGACCCCCACCACCCATCACCACCCACCCCCCCCCAAAAAGAAACAAAAAATAATAATAGTAATAATATATATATTTTTTTCAAAAACAAAAAGAGTTGTTGCAAAGCATGACAACAGTCACACTGAAGCGCTCAGAGGAGAGTAGAAGAAGAAAGAAGCACGATTAGACACATGTTTGGAGGGTTCTGCCAAATCTCAGTGTAGCAGAAGATCACCTTAATTTTCTGCTAAAAATAGCACTACTTGCATCAGAAACTAGAACAGTCAAGACGATATGGGAAAATCATTATTTAATTAAAGCTCAATATGAAATACTACTATTACTGTTTTTTTTTTTTTTTTTTTTTTTTTTTGAGCAACATCTACCCTCCAAATATACTAAAACAGTCAAATTATGTAATTGATCAAAGTCTGATACTAACATACTCCTAGTACTAGAACTAGTATTTGCGTCAATCCATGAACAATCAGAATGTGAAAGAGAAATAATGATTTATAGCATCCGCGTGGAGCTTCCGACTTGGTAATAAAGGAACCATTGTTGATGGTGCCGGTGCCACAGACGCTTACTCCAATCCCTATCTTGCCACTATAAGCTTCAGAAGGACTCAAACATAGACCAGAATTACCACTCAGGTCCAAATTCTTACCAAGCCTCTTCAAGAAACTCGCATTGAAAGGCACAACTCCACCCAACATGTTTCTGCTCAGATTCAGGTGATAAATGTGCGACAGGCCCCCGAAACCTGCTGGGATTTCGCCTGTCAATCTGTTTCCTTGGAGAGATAGAGTGCTTAGATTCATGAGCTGCGAAAAAGTTGTCGGTATAGTGCCAGAGTAACCTGAATTGGCGAGCCTGAGCTCTTGTAATTTCACCAGTTCACCCAATTCCGCTGGCAGCGGTATATACATTGGATTATCATCCATTATGAAGTATTGCAAGCTCTGCAACTTTGACAATCCCGCTGGAAGATTTCCCCTGATCTGGTTGTTACTCAAAGCCATGAAAGCCAGCAAGCTGAGCTTCTCTATGCTATCGGGAATGCTGCCAGTGAGCGAATTCGAGCTCAAATCAAGTTTTTGAAGCATAACGAGTTGCCCAATTGTGCCGGGAATTAGGCCGGTAAGCGAATTGTAGCTCAAATCGAGGCCTTCAAGGTTCTTTAGATAGCCCAATTGTGTTGATATAGGACCTGCCAACACATTATAGCTCAAGTCAAGGTGAATTAAAGAGCTCAAGCTAAAGATCTCGACCGGAATATGACCGGTGAGGCGATTCTGTGACAGTGTAAGGATTTTTAAAGACTTGAGGAGGGAAATCTGAGGTGGGATTGGACCCACTAGTGCAGGGTTGGACCTGAGACTGAGTTGTTGAAGTGAACCGTTACTGGAGAGTGTATTTGGTGAGACAGAGATTGTGGTCATGGAGTGAGTAAAACAGTTGAAAAAGAAGACAGATTCAAGATGAGGAAGAGAAAATATCTGGGAGGGAAATGTGGCTGAACTCTTGCATGTTGGGTTTGGACGAGTACCAAAATCCAGCCTGGAGACATGCAGGCGGTTATCTATTCCGAGCTTGCACTCAATCCCAGGCCAGGTTGAGTCAGGCTCGCAAGGATTGGGATAAGAGATTCTCCAAGACTGATCAGAGGACATGGAGTCCATGATCTTGAAAAGGATTTCCTCCTCGGAGGGGGGCATGCTGTTATTGTTGTTATCATCTGACGGTGATTCTGGTTGTTTGTCTGCATAGGTAGAGGAGACAGGAGGAACCAAAAGAAGATGATGAAGAAGAAGAAGAAGAAGAAAAAGAAACAGAGTGTGGAGAGAGAAAGAACCGCGGTACATTTGTAAAGTCGATTAAAGAGGTATAGACAAGGTTTGGTTATCCGTCGTAGCAGCAGCTGTTTGGGTGGGGTTTTGAGTTGGTTGGCTTCTTTTTAAAAAAGAAAAAAAATTCCCCTTTTACTTTTTAGACATAGTAATACATATAAATATTTTGGCGTGCTAATTGCTAAAAGGAAGGGAGACGCATATGTGGGTTTATCGGTTTTTACTGAGTAGACATTACAGATAATCTCACACAATTGAATTGTGTAGAAGTTGGCGATTTGAAACCCTCCCCCAAGAACCCCTCACCCGTGGCTTTTTTGAAGAGACCTTTAAGCTCTCTAAGTGGCTCGCAGGCTTGGCTGTTGGTAGGAAGTGGCTTCCTCGTTTGACGGTAGGGAGGGAGAGAGCGGGAGAGATCAGCAGTGTTGTATTGGGATATGACTGATATGATACGATTTATGACGTGTGGGATTGAGGTTGGGGTTGGGTCGTCATTGTGAGTGGGTTATGACACCTCGAGTGGGGGCTAAGAATTTTTGAAGCCGAAGGTCAAAAGAGATTGATGTACAATCAATGTTTCATTTTCTCGGGCACTGCTTCTGATACAACCAAAGACGGAAACGGGAGATCTTTTACCCCTACGTTACATTTTGATCAAACACAGAGACGTTTAGATGAGAGGAGAAAGATTAGAAGAAGGGCTGACCCCATTAGCCCTTTGAACTATTTCACTAAAAAAAAATGCGGATGATATTATGAATAGATGAATGATACTATGAATAGACGAATATCTAATTTACATCCATTCATTGCACTGTTATCGAACTTAGATTGAATTGAATTTTTATCTTACTAGCGGATAAGATGGTGACAGGCAGATTGATGTATGCAGCTACGTCTGCAGAAAAATGGGCGTTCACGTGAATCAGCACTTTGGGAATGAGAACCCGGTCCCCTGACCCCGTTAATGTTAAGGAGCGTAATCGTACTTCTTGTCTTACTCAGCCCCAAATTCAAGTGCAACTTGTGTAATGCATGAGTAATTAATCTTTGAGAAAGGGCTTTAGCCTAGGTCTTGCCACATAGATAGCTCGCCAGTCGCCACTAAATTTCATGAAACACAAGAAAAAGGAAGTTCTTTTTCAATAAAAAAAAAAAAAAAAATGTAACCAGAGGCAGGCAGCCGATAGTTTTACCCCTTTTCTTTTGCTTTATATATATATATACATATATATACATACACACAGCTGATTGTTAATGGGGTGTTTTAGATTTACGGTAAGCACATTTGTGATTCCTTTTAACCTTTCGTCTTCGGGAGGCTTTCTTTACAACATTGTCTCCCTAAAAATACTAGTTTCTACTTATCCAGCAAAATGAGATTTAGATCATAAAAAACTAGTGACAGAAGGCTTTCTTTACGACGTTCCTTTTACCCTTTCATCCTTATTTGATGTTAAGTATCAATTTTTTTCCATGAGGTTCATTAGAAGCCCATCGCATCATGATTTACGCAACAGATAAAAAAAAGATGAAACCCTTTATCTGATGACAGTTAAGGCAGTCAAAATTCAATATCTTTTTTCTTTTAATCCTTTGATTTTCCCTAAATGGCTGTTCTTAGAACAGCATCAATGCCGTTGACATAAACCTGCCATTGTTTCCTTCAAACATGCAGTGACTAAAATGGCTATATCATCAATCAAATCTCAAAACTGTACTTGAGGGGCAGGGGGGGTGCGACAAAATCCGACTCCTGCTGCATGCCCAAGCGGCAGAGAGTCCAGCTAAATATTTTATTTGGGATTTGCACCGTAATTATGATCCTATAGCTCCAACAAATAAACATGACGCGCATACAAGGAAATGTCCTCGAGAGCGATAAATAGGTCATACATCTTACGATAGCACAGTCTTCATGTCCCTGTATCTTCGCCTAGAACTAGCTTGGCCAAAGCACGAGATTCGACAAAATCCTTAAAATAGTCAACTGGGGATTCATATCAGTGAAATAATATGACATTGCATCCTTCATAAAATAAAAAAAATAAAAAAAAACAAGAAGAAGAAGCTTACTAGTTAACACGAACCAACTCCCCTTGGACATCTTCCAAAATGAAATGCACTATCAACAGAGCATGGAAAGAATGCTACAGGGTTTAGCCAAGCGCATACGTCACGAGAATTGTTAGCATAAGCCATTGGTTTGACATCAGGGTGAGGCCGCTAAGGGAAATAAGAGAGGAGACAAATAAAACTCATAGCTCGAGCTAGAAGTCAAAAGACAACGTAGAAAACAATATAATATCACCAACACACTTGTCATGCTTCCCTTCCCCAAAAAGAAGAAAAACAAAGTAAAATGAGTAGAAGATGCAGTAATAAGAAAAAATTGTTGACCAAAGCTGAGAATGTAGCGATGTTTGGCTTCAAATCAAATGAAAGCACCCTTATTACTCATCTGCAAAGTTCAAAACACTACTCAAAACATGACAGGAACCAAATATTATTGAGATCACCCTGATAATCTCAGCAACAGCAAAATTTGCCAAATACATGCTGCTATAACAGGTATTGAGAGCAAAGAATAACCAAAACTACTTTGTTGATATAGACCACCGACGAACAAAGTATTCTATTCCACCAAATATGCTGCACAATTCACAAAAAGAATAAAATGACATTTGGCCAATCACCAGGTATATCAGGAAAATAGAGTCTGTAATGTGATAACAGAGCCTGAACAGTGACAGGTGTCATTATGGCATCTCATCGAAGCCAAGGTGAGGTACACTGCAGATAAAGAACCAAGGCAAAGAAGATTATCTGATGAAATAATTTTCGATCCAGGATCATTCCAGACTAACATACATGAACACTTCCAGACTAACATACATAAACACTTCGCATGCAAACTGACATCAATACCACTCCAGACCTACTTGGGTTGTGCTTAGAACATAACAAATAGATAAGGACCATATTGGAATTATGCTTGTTATGGGTCCTTCACATGTCTAAGATGGCCATGCATGGATGCTTCAAATACCAAAAAAGATACAAAAAAAAGTTTCATCTTAAATGACAAATATAAATTATTATATTGTTATCCTTATTTCAAACAAATAATGTCACACTACAATAACTGGCCTAAAAAGAAAGTGGCCTTGAATGCTCTTCAGACACATTAAGAATGAAGCCAAAATTACAGATGATAAGCAGAGGCACGTCACCCACTGTTAAAGAGAACCTTTAAGTCTTACAGTTTGGGTTACATTATCTACACATACAAACAAAAAGCAAGTCCTAATCTTGGGCCCACTTTGGACAAGGTGTTTCAACTTAATCTAAAGACGTTCTTAATTACCTTATGTGGAGCTGACAACTATAAGCACCCAATTGGTTCTTGAGAAAAGCACTCGCAGCCCTGTGATCAAAAGCATTAATCAAAGTTTTCACATAAAGTTTAATGTCATGTGCTACAAAAGTACGGGGAGAAACAATCTTATGGGTATTTCACTACAAATTTCACCACTGTGTTTTGTTGAGATTCACAAATGAACAAGTGATGCAGTAAGATTAACGAACAACCAATTCTGTACAAGAGTAGGTTTTTACCAATCTATCATTCATTTTGACCACAATTCTTGCATAAGGTGTGCCAAGAAAAGATTAATTTAATAAAGTAGGGTACATTGGATTTTTGCATTTTGTTTCTGATTTAAATTTATATTAAGCTCAATGCACAATAAAAAATAAATAAGATGTAAATACCAATGTTGTGACACATTCCATGCCAATGTTACATTACCTGATCACAATAATTTGGAGCAGAAAATACGGTTACAATTTTATCATCATGCTCAATTTTATAGCCTTCATCCTTCACTTCAGGTGATTGTATATAACTAAATCTGTCAATTGAGCAATATACGAGAAGCAACCAAAGTAGGACAAGTAGTCATCTTGATACACTACAGATTATTCTCACAAAAAAACATACCTAGATCATTTTCTTGTAAAAACTTCTTTGTTACATCTCCTGCCTACACCCCACTTACTAGGGCCCCTTCCTGGCAAAGGCTATGGATCACTCCATAGCAATTCACAATAACCCTGATACAGATATAAACTAAACATGAGAAACAAGGAATGCATATTGGAGATCCTTGAAAGGATTAACTTTAACCCCATTTTGATTAATAGCAACACCTACCACCTTCTTTGCACAGCTACATACATCCATGCACCTTTAAACAATACGGTTCAACTTATCATTACTTTATTTGTTCTCTACTTATTGTGAACTAAATAAGATGGCATTTTGTAAGCCCATCAGCAAAGCTGTTTAAAGATTGAGATGAAGAAAATGATAGATGACTTCTGGATCTAAGCATCATGAATAAGAACCAAAAGGTATGGTTGCATCTGTAAGAACAACAATGTGATCTTATGTCAACATTATCAATTTAAATTATACTCCTAGCTAAAAATTATCTAAAAACAGGAATTGAAGGAGAAAATATAGGCAACAAAATCTTCAAACTAATGTCCTCATTCAACAGCCAAATGGGCCAGGGATCTATCTGAACATTGATATTGCTAGACAATGGAGAGCATCATATTGCTCCTACTTCAGTCTACTTACTTGAACCAATAACAAGTATGCAAGACAGCCACAATGAGACTACTCCTGATTGTAGAACCCCAAAATAACAAAATTTGCAATGACCTAGAACAGAGCTACGGTCTTCGAACCACAAACTGATAGTACATAGTAACCAAAGTAACATACTAACCCATGATTTCAACTTCTAATTGAGTGTCACATAAAATATTTGAAAAAGTATTAAAAAAGAGAAATTTGAACAAAAGAATTCATGCTAAGAACAGGAGTTGTAGCATGAACAAATAAACAAGAAAAAAGAAAAAAGGAAAAGAGGAAAAAAAAAAAAACAGAGACATAGCACCTGAAGAAAAGAGAAAAGACCCTCTCTTTGCAATCAGCCCTGCAAGACATTGTTTGAGTCAGAGAGTGTGAGTGTGCGCGCGCACGTGTGTGTGTGTGTGTGTGTGAGAGAGAGAGAGAGAGAGAGAGAGGGGGAGGGAGGGACTGGGAAAGTTAAGGTTGTTATTAACTGTCACAGGCTTCCTGCCTGACTTTTTTTTTTTTGCCATTTTTATTTTTCAACAAAAATAAATCAAGGAGTTGGCAGTAAACTAGACAGTAAATATGGTAACATCAACCTAAATATGACAACAAGGGGATACAAATCAAAGAGCACAATAAGATCCACAAAGAAAATAAGGAATTCAAACTCTAAGAAAGTCACATAAAGTTTAATAAGAGTAAAATCTTGACTTAATTTTTATTAAGAAAACACAAATTAAAAGTTTAAATTAAAATTATAATGCCACAAAAGTACTTTTGATAAATTTCAAAATGCTGAAAAGCACCGAAGAAAAAAATCTCAAATTTTATCAAAACCCTAAGAATAGTAAATTCAAAATAAAATAGAATACAAAACAATATAAGAAACAACAAATTTGTCTAACAAATTACTAAAAGAGAATTTGGTGAATATGATTTAAATTAAGACGCTGTTAAACCCATTATAATTATAAAATAACTGAATAACACATATGATTTTCTAAAGAAACAAAATATGCAGCCAAGTCAGCTCAAAGTCCTTAAATATCCTTGAACTTGTATGTATGAAGTTTATTAAGTCTTAATATTATTCCAAGTTTTGATCCTTTTAGCCCAAATAACTTCAATAAGCCGTTTAAAACTTCTTGCACTTTTTTAGTTTTAGCTCTTATTATTAGATTTTCTTGCAATGGATCACTACACATGTCGATTTGATTCTCATCTAAAGATGTCACATCCAGATGAAACACATGCATTCATTGACTAACCTGAACACTGCATTCCCTAGAAGGCCTTTGGTGGGCACATCAACATCGTCTTGCTCAAGTCCAGAATAAGGAGTCTTCAGCTGATACAAAGTGTCTCCATTTCTTTGAAAAATTTAATAAAGAACAGCCATAATTAAAGAAAATAAGAGGAAACTTTCAAATGTAATGAGCACTATTGTTGGTGGAGTGATAATCTACCTTCAAGATCTCGACTTCTTGCTTGCTTCTCAGTCTGTTTTCGAAGTTCCACTGTATTTCTTTTGCAAAGTCAGAAACAGTTTTCTAGCCAAACATGTATGCTAAGCAATAGAGGAATTAAGAATATCTACGGAACAATAGAAAAGAGAACAGCAGATTCACCCCCAAAGTCACAAGTTTTGAGGAAGGGCACAAGAGCTTTAAAAAGGTCGTACAAGAACTTTTTCTTCCATCGCATACAAGTAGAATACACTTTTAGTTGGTTTTGTGAACATGTTATAGGGTGCTAAAACAGGTACATCAAAAGAAAGAAGAAAGAACAACGATCAGGCTTTAAAAAAAACGTAATTAAAAAAATTGAGAACCTGGACTGTGTCACATGTCCCAACTGTACCTCAACACACACCTGAGCCAATTTGATGGTATTGGACACTGGAACAGCTCAAATACCTCATCTGTTTCACTATTAGCGACTGTAATTTGTAGAGCCCATCAATTTTGTTTGAGGGTGGGTGTTGGGGGTCGTGTTGCGGAATGGGGACCTAAACAGCTCTATGGCTCCTGTCCGACAAAAATGAAAATCTAAATATTAAAGGACTATAACAAGTGAAAATCTAACTATTAAGGGACTGTGATTTGTGGGGCGATTCAATTTTTGCAAATGATAGCAATCTGTTCATATCAATTGAGTTACCTCACCAGTTTTTCACAGATTCCGGTCCAACTTTATGCAAGCTCGAATAATGGCTTAGGCTTCCAAGCAGCCGCAAAAAATATATAGTTTAACAAGTTAATTAAGAAATTGTTAGTAAATAAAGTACAACGTGAAGAAAAGAAGTCTCGCCGGAATTATTTTGAGGCTATCGATCAGTTGTCATTGGCTGAGTGAGCATAGGCTGGACGCCCCAATAGTTTCTAGAGGTTAAAAATAAAAAAATAAAAAAATTCGAGTTTAGACTCAAGATTACTTTTGCGATACCTATTACCGCAACAACTACCATGCCCGCACTGGAACAAATTTTACATCAAGTTAGCGTAGTAGTTCTAAAATAGAGACAAGAAAAGAACAGAGAGAGAGAGAGAGAGAGAGTGTGTGTGGGAAGCCAGTCAGTCGTAATTAAAAGAAATGAGAGGATTCATTCAGTTTCAGCGTGTAGTAAGCACCGCAGAATGCCATGCCCCCCCCCCCCCCCCCATCCCTTAAAGAAGAATTAAATTAAACACATTAAAAACTAATTTCTATAGTAGACATAAGCATTACGGGGACATCACAATTAGACACACATAAAAAATACAGTGAAAGGGTAAAAAGAAGAGATACATGTTTGTGACATCTACATTTTAAGCCCTCCAAACCATAAAAAAAAAAAAAAAAAAAGGGGGGAGCAACGGTAAAGGAGTTTTATTAAAAAAGAAAAGGAACCAAGAAAGAAGCTGTCGCAAAGAATTAAGAATCTAATATTTATACACAAATCAAGAAAACCATTAACTCACGCTGGCGCTTAATTAGAAGATAATGTAATATGATGATTAATATCAGCAATTGTTGTTGTTGAAGCCTTGGAAGTAACACGCCTGTACTAGAGGAGGAGGAGGTGGTGGTGGTGGTGGCGGCGACGGCGGCTGCGGCGGTGATTCTTGTACTTGTTGGAGATCATGTTGTGTTCCAAAGTTTCCGTGGAACTGGATCAATGAAACCAGATTATATTATAATAAATTATATTGTATTATTGTAGGATAGGAGGAGGAGGAGGAGGAGGAGGAGGAGGAGGAGGAGGAGGAGGTCCCTAATAACTCAAGGCAGAGGCGTAGACAGAAACAGAGGCATGATTAGCAAACAACAAGTAACTATACTTCTTCTATAATAAAGAGGAGAAGAGAAAGAGGAGAGAAACAGATTGACTCTCTTTGAACGCAAAAGCAAATCCCGGCGGCTATTAGAGAGGGAAGGGAACTATCCAACTAATAATGGGCTACTAATAGTTAAAAGTAATTTGGTGACCGGAAGCTGAGGTGTCCGTTCACATGCCTAACCCTTGTAGGATGTAGATGCCAACTGTAAATATTTCTCTCTCCCTACACTTCTGAAAATCCAAATCCAAACTTCCAACCGTACCCAAAAAAAAAAAAAAAAGAGAGAGAGAGAGAGAAATTACCAAATTATTAATTATTATTATAAAATTTAGCATAAAAAAAAAGTTCAAAACTATTACGAAACTGCCATTACAATCAAAATATAGCCGCTGGTGGCGGGGGCAAAGATCAATGTATGCCATTAATAAGTTTTTGTTTCATTTTTTCTTTGTACGTGTGAATTTGTGTGTATTATTATTATTGTCGTTGTTGTTGCAGCCGCGGCTGCTGCTGCTCCGAATGGCAACCAGGTCAAGAGCGCCATTTAAATTTTACGGTTACAGAGTAAAGCTACACGGTCTTTCCGTCCTTCCGTGCTAATCGATGATTAACTTTTATCAACTATTTGGGTGGTTGTTTTTCTTCATCAGGATCAAAAAAAAACAAAAAACAAAAAAAGTTACCGCCGCCGCCAAGCCAAGCCAAGCCAAACAAAGCCAAGCCCGTTCCCGCCCCCGCAATTCAACTGATGACATGTCTGCCTTCCCCTCTCTTTATTTATTTATTTATTTTTTCTATAATAATAATAATAACATTATAATGGACTGGATATTTGGATATTGTCCTTCCAGTCCCTTCTCAATTTAGGAGATGAAATTCCCCTCCCCTCCAAAAAATTTAAAAAAGAAAACAAAACCCTAATCTCAGTGATTTTTCACTTCATCTCCCGACCGAAGCCGATGCCTTACCCGTCGGGTCATTTGCTGCTTTGTTATGATTCGACGTTAAGGCCACAGCCACTTGGATTTCCTGTTAGCTTCTCCTCGGATTCTGAATTGGGCTTCCTTTTCAATTACTAGTAAATCTTTTACTCTCTCCAATCCAACCCATATCTACGCTGCCCAGGTTGCATTTTCAAATTTCTTTTTTTTTTTTGGGTCCTTTTGGGTTTTGGTTGATAGATGGTTGATGGATACTTATCATGGTTCATTCTGTCTGGGTCCCCATTTTCATTCTCACAGATTATCTTCCCTTTCTTTCTATTTTAGATGTCCTGTAGTTGATTTACCCCGGAAATTTTTATTTTTATTTTTTTAATTTTTGGAAATGGAGGCTTAAATTGCCTTTTCTAATTAACTGCCACGTCTTCCTGTAATGGAGGCGAAGCCTTCCTTCTCTTTTTTTCGTACTTTTTTTTTTTTTTTTGTCATTTCTTCATTTCCAGAGAATGTCTTTCTTGTTTGCCAACAGCATTGTTGTTATTGATTTTTCTACTTTGTACTCATTAACACTTTTGTGGACTTTGGATAAGCTCTGTAAGCTTCTCCACGCGCGAGTGTGTGTATATATTCGTCTATGAATCAAAGGTGTTTCCACTGAATTTCATCATGCATTTGGAAATGATTTACACAGTGATGAATAAAAAATAGGGTTTTCTTTTTGGTTTTTTTGGGTTTGTTTGTTTGTGTTAAGTGATGGAACAACAGTAGGAGAGCTAAACTACTCAAGTGTTGATAGGAGAATAGCCTAAACCTAGGGTTTTTTCCCGGCTGTGTACTGTGTTCCAAAGATAATGTATATTGCATTTACATGCGTGAGGTTTTCATTAATTAGCAATCTGTTTTGATGGGCAGATATTTGGAAGTCATTAGGTTAGTGTGATGGAATTGTCGGAAGAAATCATCGTCAAATCTAGCAGATTGAAGTCTGTTGTATGGAATGACTTTGATCGGGTGAAAAAAGGTGACACATTTGTGGCTATTTGTAGGCACTGTAAGAGGAAACTAAGCGGATCAAGTGCTAGTGGAACATCGCATCTAAGAAACCATTTAATCAGGTGTCAGAGAAGATCTAATCATGCCATTGGTCAGTGTCTTTCTGCAAGAGAAAAGAGCAAGGATGGAGCCCTTGTGCTGGGAAATGTGAACATTGAGCCAGAGCAGGAGAGTAATGAACCAGAACCAATTAGCATTGTGGATTATAGGTACCAACAATTGCGGTTGAAAGATGATGCCATTCACATTGCAACGAGTAACTTGGATCAAAGGCGAAGTCAATTTGATCTAGCCCACATGATTATTTTACATGGCTATCCCCTTGATATAGTTGAGCATGTTGGATTTAGAGTTTTTGTTAGGAATTTACAACCTTTGTTTGAGCTTGTGACATCTGAAAAAGTTGAGGCAGACTGCATGGAAATTTATGCAAATGAAAAACAAAAGGTATATGAAAATTTGGACAAATTTCATGGAAAGATTAGCCTCAGTGCTGATCTTTGGGCAGCCTCAGAAGATTCCCAGTACTTGTGTCTAATGGCACATTATATTGATGAAGCTTGGCAATCAAAGAAGAAGATACTAAATTTCATTCCTGTTGATCCTTCTCATACCACAGACATGCATTCGGAACTTATCATGGCGTCCCTAGTGGACTGGGATATTGACCGAAAATTGTTTTCAATAACGTCTGATATGTTTCCTGCAAATGACAATATCATTTACAGAATTAGAGACCAGCTGTCCCAGAACAGGTTTCTTCTCTGTAATGGTCAATTATTTGATATTCGCTGTGCTGTTGATCTTCTCAATCTGATGGTTTATGATGCCTTGGAAGCACTTTTTGAGACTACATATAAGATACGGGCAAGCATTCGGTATGTTAAAAGTTCGCAGTTAACTCAAGTGAAGTTCAGCAAGATGGTTTCACAAGCTGGAGTTCAGAGTCAGAAGTGCTTATGTTCTGATAATCCATCATGGTGGGAATCAACACTTGCTATGCTTGAAGTTGCTTGTGAATATAGGGGAGCTTTTTCTATTCTACAAGAAGATGACCCTGCCCAGGCAATTGGTCTGTCTGATTTGGAGTGGGACAGGGCAAAGGCAGTTACTGACTGGTTGTCACGCATTGCTGAATCTAAAAATCTTTTCGTGAAGAGCAAATATCCAACTGCAAACATATACTTTCCTGAGATTTGTAGCATCCACTTGAGTTTGATTGATTGGTGCAAGATGTCAGATGGTTTTATTAGTTCCATTGCCAAGAAGATGAAAAGTAGGTTTGATGACTATTGGGACAAATGCAATTTGGCCCTGGCAGCTGCAGTCATGTTAGATCCACGATTCAAGATGAAGGTGATAGAGTATTACTATCCACAATTATTTGGTAGTGGCTCTGCGGAGTTAATTGATGAAGTTTCTGAGTACATAAAGGCAATCTACAATGAACATTCAATTGGCTCCCCTTTAGCCTCTCTTAAAGAAGATTTGGCTTGCCAAGTGAATGGCAGTGCTGGCTGCTTACCTAGTTGTGGAGGAGAATCAAAGGACAGGCTGATGGGATTTGACAAATTTCTCACTGAAGGCACCCAGAGTGAATGCTTCAAGTCAGATTTGGATAAGTACTTGGAAGAACCTCTCTTTCCTCGTGGTCCTGCTACTGATTTTAATATACTGAACTGGTGGAAAGTTCACACTCCAAGGTATCCAATTCTATCTATGATGGCTCGAAACATCCTGGGGATTCCCATGTCAAAGGTCACACTGGAGCCTTCTTTCAAGAATGGAGGTAGGGTGCTTGACCGTGATGGGGTTTCGCTGCAACCATCTACCGTCCAAGCTTTGATGTGTTCACAAGATTGGATGAGAAGTGAAACAAACAGTTGATGTCTTACCAATTTTCTTTTCTGGTTTTGTTTGCAGTCTCTCCAATGAACTACCCTCTTTGCAGCATTATTTGGGGCACTTTGTGGAATGTCATGGAATATTGGGTATAGTCAGAATTGAGGACCTAGGAGTTTTTGCCTCCCGGACCAGGACTGTGGACTTCTTTTGTGGCGGCCTGGCCTGGGGATGGAACTTACGGAAGCATATAAAGGAAAGGAAAAGTAGTAATTTTGTCGTGCCGTTTAACGAATAACATCAAGAGAGACATTCGTCAACGGCAGATGTATGATGTACCAGTTGACACCAAATAATATCGGGCACATTAACTAATTGGCCTATGTATTAGTATTCATGAGTCATTGTCTTGCAACGCACTTGACAAAACTGACTAGTACTGTTTTGTTGTCGTTTATTGACTAAATTAACCTTGGAAACTTTATTGAAATAATATCTAGTCGTAACGAGCTGAAGGTCGTTGTTGGTTTAGGTTTTTGGAACCTATGTTGTTGTAATTTGTAATACAAAAATAATTATTACCCGAGTTTATTTATTATGTGAATAAGCTTATAAAATCAAGTTTTTATTTTATTAAATCTATAATCATGGCTTGCCATCTTCCACGATAATATTTTAAACCAATCGGCCATATTATGTCATAATCTTAAAGAATTCAAATCTTCTTCGCCAGTAATGTTATACACATTATAACTGATCAAAGTATAATAAATAAAAGTCTATATCAATTTTTTTAAAAAAAAAAAAAAAAAACGCATGAATTGGATGAATTAACAATTATTCTTTAAAGTTATTAGCATTTAAACTCTATTACTGAAGAAAAGAAAATTTGTTAGAATTCATATTAAAATTTCAATTTTTTTGATTTTTGGTATCAAAATTTTTAATTTTTCAGTATTTTTTTTTCCTACTATTACTCTGACCAATTTCTTTCTAAAGTTTTCTTTAAATCTAAAATGATAATGAATAAATTTTTATTCATTCCAAATTATAATTTGAAAATTTTTTAAAATTTAATTTTATTAAAAATTATTGTGATTTACGTGGTTTTTTAAATTTGGTTGAATGCAAGTGCATAACAAGTGTACATAACTCTGTGAAATGGATACCAAATTTAATTATTCGGTGCTTGATGAAGAGCTTGGCTTGTTTATCCGCCGCCGCCGCACGAAACACGAAGAGTTACCAGGAAACATTGACTATTAGCTACCAATTAAAAGAATCCAAATGCTAATGAGTCAAAAGAACATACCACGTGAAACAAAAACACCGGACTTTTGTTCTACGTCACCTCCCCAATTGATCTTAATTTCTACCTCGCACCGGCGTATCTTTATGTCTTTTAACTTGGAAACTTCAGATGTGAGATAGGGGCCCACCATCTGGATGTATGTGCGTGTGTGTGTGTGTGTGTGTGCGCATGAACACTGAATCGTTTTGGGATGGGGCATACGTTTTCACATGCCGTCCCATGGCACTTATTGGCATGTAGATGTCACTTTAAACATTCCATTCCAATTCCCCGAAGTAGGGGAGGAATTGTGGGGGAAGACGGTGACAGGTTATCTAACATTTAAGGTATTACGTATCGCATTGAATGATATTGGCATCTTTGGCCATCATTTTTGTGGCTGTAACGGGAATACCATCGTCTGATTATTAATATTCGCCATCACTTCATTTGAGAGGTGAGAGGGATTGATTGATTGAGATGTATAACACCCTTCGCCCCCCCCCCCCTCCCCCCTCCGGCTTTGCTTTCCTTTCTTCTTTCAAAAGAAGGGATAGCAGGGAAAGAAGGCAAAGGGTTGTGTTATTTAGCAATGCATCCGTCTCGTGTTTTGGCGGCCCGCCTTTTCCGTAACTTGCGCGCCCCACCCCACATATGCCATTCGCCGTTTACTGTTGGTCAACTATATATATATATATATATTTTCCGCCCCCGTCTCGGTCAAAATTTTCACCTCGTTTTGGATCATTTCACTCAATTCCGTCTGATTTAATCATTTTCAATATGATCAATCCTTTTTTTTGATTTCATAAGTATACCTGATCGATCCTTTTAAGTTCTCGTGCTGTCATGCATTTTTAATTAAGAAAATAAATTACGCACAAAAGCAAATTTCCCACCTCGATCCGCCGATCACCCCCTTCCCAATAATAAAAAAAAAAAAAAAACCTTGCTAATGTTTTTAAATGAACTGGGTGGGTCCGACACAAAGCCATATAATCAAATAGTCTCGTGTTCCTAAGAAATATAAATAAATAAGTCCCAAAGATAACTAATGTCATGCGTACATAAAATAAAAGTTATTCCTACCAATTTGGTTCGATTAAAGTGAGTTTTTTTTTTTTTTTAATGCAAACTATAACCGAAGTAATTAAAGTGGTTTTTGATCAATCAGTTTATCGATTGATTGGTTAACTATAATTTTCGACTTGATTACCATTTCTTATTTATTCATTTATTTATTTTTACACACCCCTACAAATTAATTAAATAGCACATCAAGTTCTTGACTGGACTTTAGAATCTTGATGCGAAGCATCCTCAAATAAGATCAACCGATGTAGGAGGCATGATCGTCATACGACAATGATTAGCCGTGCTTATCTCACCCTTAATCTATGCAAGACATGGCATGTAACTTGTGATGACACGAAACACATTTCTTAACTTGGATTCAAAGAAAGGAGTCGGGAGGGACTAGAACTGCCAGCTCCGATTGTCTACAGAGCACACACTTTGAAGCAAATAATCTATGACAAAGATGAATATATAAACTGGCGCTTCTCGATTAATGTGTCATGGGAAACGCATTCCCATTAGAATCCGTATATCGTTGATAGAATTTAAGAGGATGCATGATTCAAATGGGAAAGAAGAGAACATTTTGTGATGGCAAGGCGTGGAAAATGGAGTAGAAATTTTATAGTGCAGGACAACTAAGAAACTGGTGGTGACATTTAACGCCTAGCAAGGCCGGAGGATCCCACCAATGCCCCAAAATGGTTAAAAGGTAACAAAATCCGGATACCAAAAAAAAGAAATGGGTTCCCCCTATTTGTAGCAGAAAGGAAGTGCAGACTTGGCGATGGTGAACAGAAGATCACATGGGAGCTCTCGCTTACGTCACTAATACCCAGCAGACAGTTGCTTTCTAGCGAGTAATAACTAATGAGTGTTTTCTAACTAGTAATAACTGGGGTGATTGTGTTTGTCTTTGTGTTTGTGTTTGTGAGAGAGAGGATATTTTCAACCATTAGGGCCAGGGGAGAAGCATGGAATGGAAAATATCCATCCCTTTTGAATTTGCTTCCACTGCAGCCTGGCTAGAAGGAGGCAACATGTAGTTTCTCACTCATCATTCACCATTAATTATACATATTTAACAGTCAACTGTCACTTTCCAAAATACCCTTTTCTTCATTATCACGCTCTCTTTTTCCCACGCGTGGAGAAATGAACTCTTGTTTTTCTTTTTTTTTTTAAAACCCTTTTTCCCTTTTTGTTTAACCAAAAAAAATAAAACAGTAAAGAGATGGACGGTTAATTTAACCTCGGCGAGTAAACTCGCCCCTCCCTTTCTCTCTTTCTCTTTCGCTTCTCTAACTTTTTCTCCCACAACATTGCACAATATAATTTTCAGGTATATATAATTTTTGTAGATTTATAACAAGAAAATATTCATTTGAAGGACACAAATTAAATTTGAATTAAGACTTTTCTGCTTGGGTCACTGTTGGGTCATTGTTGAAGGGTCTATTCTGTGCTATAAGTATCTATCGGCTGGAGCGACCCACCTCCATTTTCTGCAACTCCACTAATGCTGAGGATGATCACCTAAAACCAAAGGAAGGAGAGAGAGAGAGAGAGAGAGAGAGAAAAAGGGTTTCTTGTTTCCCCATTCCATCTCTCGGTTCCCTTCCAAGGTTAGTCCTCCAAATCTAACACAAACAAAAACCATACGATGCAAGAGCAAATCCTATTCCAGCTAGCCTAACTCTAATTTCGTGTTTGCAATTTGTTTTCTTAATCTTCCCCACTCCTTGATAAATTGTCCAAATTAGATACTAAGTAAGTAGAAGAGTAGTAGTTATACCGTAGTCCTCCATATACCAATTAAATAATTAACAGAAAGGCGTGTCGATCCCATATGTGGGGTTCAAGATCAAATCTGTTAATTTGCACAAATTTCAGGTGGCAACCACGGAATTTCGTAAACCTAATCATCAAGAGCCGAAAGGCTCCTGTTCCCACTCCCGCCAGAGAAAAATTGGAAGGGGCAAAATAGCGATCAAACGAATCGAAAACACCACCAGCAGGCAAGTCACCTTCTGCAAGCGCCGCAACGGATTGCTCAAGAAGGCCTACGAATTATCTGTGCTCTGTGATGCTGAGATCGCTCTCGTTATCTTTTCCAGCCGGGGCCGCCTCTATGAATATGCCAACAACAGGTTCATTATATTAATTCATTTTGCTTATACTTTAATAATATATAATTTCTGATTCTATGATTTCGAGAATCGATTAATATCCTTCCCATTCCCAAGATCTTGTCTTGTCTTAAGTGATGCAGTCTTAAAATTCAGATGATGTGTTGTGTACTACTATTCTTTCTTTCATTTTTTATTTTTTATTTTTTTTCCTCCTCTTTGAGTATCAAAGATTCACCATTTGAATGTTCGTTCTTGCTTTCCTTTTCTGATCTCTCTTTCTTTTTTTTTTTTTTTTTTGTGTTTCTTTCTTTCTTTCTTTCTTTCTTTCATTCTTTTTTGTCTTCTTTTAAATATGTATATGACTGAGTTTTGCTTGTGAACAGACGTTGTCTTTCTTCTTTAACTTGTGCGTCCGTCCGGGCCTTTTATATTCTTTGATTTTATCGATAGAAATACGCAAAAGGTAGTGGTGGTGTGGTTGGTGCGACAATAGTAGTAGGGTGCAGTAGCGGCAGTAAGACCGAGAGAAACAAACATAACTATGTATATAACTATAACTGTGTAGGGTAACAGGGTTGGGTTTTCAAGACTCTTTTGCAGTTGTATGAAATTCAGCTCTCAATTGCTGCTTCGTTGCTCTTCCCACTTTCTAACCCCCCCTCTTTCTCGTTCTTCCTCCCTGCATGTCACATGATCATCTCTCAGCCTAAAAGGGAGTTCTGCGAGGGTGTCACTCTCTCATGAGCCGCTCATCCCATCCATCATTGGGCATCTTAAAATCACTCTTTCACAAGCTTAATTATTTGACGAGTACTCAAGGCCTACTGCTACTGGGTTTTTATAATTTTGCCGCCACCTCCTTAAATACTTATTGCAACTTCACCCTTTGGACAATTCAAGAAATAGCCTCGTCTACTGACTAGGGTTTTAATTTCAAACCTCAAAAACTCAAATGGGTATGCCCTAAATCTCAATTGGACATCTGAATTTTTCGATCATGGTTGATTCGTGAGGTGTGATAGTCAGCTTTATCCTTCTCCAAAAATATAAGTAAATGTGTACAACACAAGGATAATAGTCAGTTGTATTTCTAAGCTACAGCTTGCGAATCTTTGTTCACGTCTCCCCCACACGCGCGCGCGCACATGCAGTTTTTAAATAGTTGCTCGCTTCCATCTGACATAGAAGATGGTGTCATATACATGGACATGGTTCCTTTATTACTACTGCTACTACTACTCTGGTCATCTTCAATTAGTCCATTTGCAATTTTTATTTCCTATGAGTTATATTATCTAAAATGGTGAAAGACTTGCATCCCTTTGCCCTATAGATCTGCACCATATCATTCTTTTCAATTTCTTGGGTTCAAAGTAATGAAGGCTCCTGGGTTCAAACCACCAAATAAGGGGAGAAGAGATTAATCCGTAACAGAGTATAATCTTTATTATATCCATGGACAAAGATCTTTTTTCTCGTTCCTCGTACCCGTACATATTATGTATAGAAAAAAAAAAAAAAAAAAAGAAGGTAGAATTCACCCATATGCATGTGTGAACTCTTTGTTCCATAAAAAAGATTATACTTTTCTTAGAAATAAAGGGAGAATAAATCTTAATAGATGAAAACTCGAAGTGGAGAGTCTCGAAGTGTGCGTTTGTTTGGGGGGGGGGGGGGTTTAAAAATGAGAGGGGGTGTTGAGCTGAGGTGACACAGGCCTGCCTGAGACTGGAAAAAAGACATCTTTTCTTTTCTTTTCTCTTCCTCTTTTTTCAGGGGTCAAATGTTAGATATTTTCGATGCATACAAATATTGTTTCTGCGAGAGCCTAAATTAAACTAAACTCTAAGCTCTGGGAGCAGAGTAAACCCTTTCAGTCCCTGCGCTTTGGAAGTCCACGAGATAGGTTATTTGTATTTTTGTCCCGATTTCCCATTGGTCATTGCACTTCGTGCAATTGGCTAACAACACCTGACGAAG
This sequence comes from Rhizophora mangle, assembly GCA_037832345.1. Classification (NCBI taxonomy): domain Eukaryota; kingdom Viridiplantae; phylum Streptophyta; class Magnoliopsida; order Malpighiales; family Rhizophoraceae; genus Rhizophora; species Rhizophora mangle. The sequence continues at coordinate 2,351,276 of JBAPLJ010001678.1, read as the reverse complement.
TTATTAATCCGCCCAACTCTCATCAGCGGATTTTCTGCCAGTTTGGAGGAGACAACCAATCAGCAGCTCGACAAAATTAAGGTTTAGTTTTGCGTCAAGTCCTCTCTCTTCTTAGATTTGAAATGCCTGCACGGTCACCTGCTTCGTCCCTCCCACACCCCAACCCCCAACCCCCTCCCCCCAAACTTTTTTTTTTTTTTTTTTTTTTATCTATTGGGCACAATTACAAAGCGCAACCACCTAATTTCGGTATCCTAAAAGTTTCCAAGAAAATATTCCGGCGCTCAAGAGTTTAGAAAATATTTTTTTTTTATTTTCGTGTAACAAATTTAAAATCATTATATAAGAAGTTTTGGATTTAAATTCACTAGAAGAGACACAACGATATTTGTAAGAAAATAAGATTAGAAAAATATTATTTTGTTTTGTTTGGTTGCTACAGTGCAACTGTGCGTGTAACCCCATAGTGAAAATAACTCCCCCCCCCCCCCCCCCCCCGAACCCAGAAAAAATTAATATAGTGCGTATGTTAGCCACGTTGGCTGGAAATTGAGAATGCATTTTGTCCTTACGCATTCTTTTAGAGACGTCTTTTCTTTCCTACAAATGATGTACTGTTTTTACTCCCCTCTTTACTTGCAAGACTCGCATGTAGTGTTGGTAGTTTTTGGAAAATAATTTTTATTCTGGAATAGGCAGTGGATATTAATTGATTGCAATATATATATATATATATATATTACTTTATTATTATTATTATTTTTCGTGGGGCAGTGTGAGAGCAACCATTGAGAGGTATAAGAGAGCGAATTCAGACTTCTCAAACTCGTCATCTGCTTCTGAAGTGAACACTCAGGTACGTAACTTATTATCATTATGCATATGCTTACGAATAGGGTACGGAGCAAATTAAAGCATGTAGATTAATTTATATATGTAGTTGCATTTGCATTATTGGCACCGCAACGGCGAAGGGTCTCAATGGAGGCCAAACAACTACATTACTAGCTATCGTATCGACGCCCCCGAGAGAACAATAGATGAAGTAATACATATAAATGGCTCTTTACCATTTGCGAGATAGCGTGATTGAGAAATTTCCCCAAACCACATTTTAAAGTTCTAACTCTTGTTGACAAAAGGTCGTATGGTGTTTGAAATAATTAACCCTCTTTCTTTTTTTCTTTTTCTTTTTCTTTTTTTTTTTTTTTTTTGAGTACATCAAAATGAAAGCTCGCATTTTGTCATGAAAAATTGAGAGAAGTGAGTTTGAACTCGTAACTTTCCAAGAGCCTTTCTCTTGTGAATAGAGATATATGTGTACATACCGTATCATACTTATGGAACTAACTTTTGAATGATACTGACAGGCATTCTTAATTAATGAGCACTTGTTGATCAAGTATTTCAACTTCTCTATCCTCTGATTCCCATGACTATTTTTTCAATTACATTTTGGAATTATTAATTTTAAAGGAGGACCTTCTTCCAACATGTTGTTGATTCTTACACAACATATTCATAGCTGTTGCATCCTAATTAAATGCCCCTCTTGATTTCATTGTCTTCATCTTATTTGCTCATTAATCCATTTTTGCACAAGTTCATTAGGGTCTCGATCATTCCAAAAGTACTTAGATTTCAGACACTTATCGTCCTGCATGGGTAAGTGTGTGTGTGTGTGTGTGTGTGTGTGCTTAGTATTTAACTATGTTGAAACTATTGGTGTGCTAAATGGCCTCATCAGTTCTACCAACAAGAGGCCTCAAAACTACGCAGACAAATACAGGAACTTCAAAATTCTAACAGGCAAGTCTCTCTCTCTCTCTCCATGGGATACATGTATTTGTACCTCTAGTTTCAAATTCAAATTCACATGTAAGGCCATGCGCAAGAAATCCCATATATATAACTAAGAAGTGTTCGTTAAATTTTAGAAATATTGTTGGCGAGTCCCTGAGCTCCTTGACCTTAAAGGAACTCAAGAACTTGGAGGGCAGATTAGAGAAAGGAATCGGCAAAATTAGGTCGAAAAAGGTATTTATATATAACTATTGTGCACCAAACCTTGGGATTCATCGTAGGATTTTGTCGTTCAAACGTTTGTCCGGCATCATTAATTAGTTGTTTAATACTTAATGTGGCTAATCTATATGATTTTTCTTTTTCTTTTCTTTTCTTTTCTTTTTTCTGTAATTCCCAGAATGAGATGCTATTTGCTGAAATCGAGTACATGCAGAAGAGGGTGGGTTAATCTTACTTGTTTCCTGTTTTATAAATTAATTAATTTACCCTTCTATGCTAGGTTCCATCCCAAATATGATCTGTTGTGGAATTGCCCATAAATATTAATTATGGGCACAGCACTTTCCTTGTTATCGAGTCTGTTATGAACACAAGGTGAAATTTAAGGGTTCCTACCGGAAGTCTGCAAAGAACATATACATGAGAAGGCCAATTCTTACTTAACGGCAATTATGAGCTCGTGGCTTTGATCCAATTAGCTGGCTAGAGCCAAGCCTACAGCTTCTTAGCCCTTAAATTCTTCCCCTTGAGATTTGCTGCACCATATAATTTTGGCATACAAGTATGATAGGATTAAGTCTCAAATTAACGATAAGACTTATAATGAAACTCGGAGGTCTATATTGGGCTAATTATTAACAAAGCAATAAATGTTGCAGGGGATTGAGCTGCAAAATGATAATGTGTTTCTGCGAGCCAAGGTGTGGCACTCTTGCTCTTACTCCATCAAATGTGTTATTTTAATTTCCTATGAACTGAAAACTAGATATTAATAGAGCCTAGTAAATTGAAGCATGCTTTGAAGGTGCAGATAGCTGAATCAGAAAGGGCGCAACAACAGCAGCAAACAAGGTTGATGCCTCCAGCCGGATCTACGTATGAGGCGGTGCCATCACAGGCATATGATCGTAATTTCCTGCCCGTAACGATCCTTGAACCCAATCACCAATGCTCCTCCCAAGTTCACACTGCCCTACAACTAGTGTAAGATTTTGCCTTCCTTCAAAAGTCTAAAGTGGAATGTCAGATCACCCACTTCACAGAGAGATAAGCAAGCATATCACAATTGCCTTTGCATATTTACTTTCTAACGGGGAGGAAATATCCAACTTCCAATTTCATAATGCTAATGGGATGATTCACTGTCCTTGATTGATTGGTTTGGTGTAGTTCATCAATTATGGTTAGAATTGCCTATATCAACGATGTCTGGTAGTTCATTCAATAACTCCGTCCAACCTGTTGTCGAGGACGGACCTCTCTCTCTCTCTCTCTCTCTCTCTCTCGTTCACATATAAAATATTTCAAATATGATGTGTGAGTTCCTTTATTTTCTAACTTTGCTGCAGATGATATGCGAAGCTTAGGAGGAGGGCAGCGCTACATTCCTGCATTTCTATTTACTTAATTTTTGCTGGATTTGAACTCGGAGTTTTGAACTTGCTCTACTTGGTTTGCGACTGTACGTATTATATAATTTGCAGGAATTCCTCGGTATTCCGTTCCCTCACTTCTACGGAAATTGTGTACTTGCTCAGCCAATTATGTATTTTGCTGCTTTGTGATAACATCGTGAAGCTTTAACTATTTACTCTTTTGCCCTCTGGTCATAATATTTCATCCTTCTACTAGAATTTTTGTCCCCCCTTTTGAGCAGTGAATTTTGTTTGAAGTAGGGTTCAGTTTTCTACTGCCAGATTGGAACCTTGGGTTCATTGCTACAAAATTGGCCCCAAAAAAAAAGAGGCAGTAATCAGTGTAGAATGATGTAAAGTCACCGTTCATTGTTCATAATGCTTTCTTGGATCATAAATTCCATCCCTTATCACTTGATCCTAAAAGAACAGCAGGTGCATGCAGGGGGACATGTTGACCTCCTGAGCTTGGCAAAACGCAAAAGTCGAGTCCCATTTCATGATATCTCGAGCAAGAATGCTGCATGCTTTGAGAGCTCAATAATTCTTTTTTTACTTAGCATCTCGTATAGATTTTGCTATAAGATGTGTTTAGAATTATAGTTGTAATTTAAAAACTTGTGTCTTATTTTGTTACCGTTTGAGAAATTATGAAGTTTGCGTTTTATTATTGATGTGCATCACAGTTTAGACTTATTTTTTTACAAATATAATATTTTGATGGAATGAAAAAAAAAAAAAAAAAAGGTAAAAAAATTTCAAAGAACACATTTCAGTTTAATAATTTTTGAAAATAAAAAATTTGATTATTATATAAAATAATTATAATTTAATTATATAAAAAATTTGTAATTATTTTTTATCTTATTAAAAATTTTCGTTTTTGTTTTAAATTGTTAGGAACATTTTATTAAATAATTAATTACATTTAATAATAATAAATTTTGCAACCATATCAATTAAAACAACAAAATTTAACTATAATTCTAAATAAACTCAAATTTTGGATTTGGCCTTTGCTCTTCGCTGCGCATTTAAAAATCTGCGGACGGTGCAATGTCACGATTTGTTCTTGATGCTGCAACCTGATACGAGAGAGGAAACTGAGTTGGATTTTGAACAGGCAGCATTTTCGTAAGTTTTGACACCTCTCTTATAAGTCTTAATAAAAATATATACATATATTAATATTTCTGTTAATTTTAATTAAGCCCTGGTTGCCGAGGCAGGCAGGCAAAGGCCGGGTCCGCGGCCTAGACAGACTGGACCAATTAACTAGAAAAAATGATAAATCAAAAAGTTAATATATAATATAAATTTATAATTTCATGAATTATAATAAATATAAATTAATTTTAAAAATATAATAATTTTTATTTTATATATATATATATATATATATATATATATATATAAATTAATTTCATATATGTCAAAACAATATGTAAACAAAGAAAAATGATTAATTATAAATTATTAAATATAAAAAATATTAATTAATTTTAACGATATAATAAGTTGGTTATAAAAATTAAATATATAATAACAAAATTATTATATTTTAAAATTTAAATTATATTTTATATTTATATTTTAAATATTATGTTTTTGAATTTATCCTTAAACTCAACATATTTTGAACAGCATAATATTTTTTTGATCTTTCCAAAATATTTAATAATATATATATATATATATATATATATTATAAAAAATAAAAAAATAAAAAAAAACAGGGAGAGGTCCGGAGGAGGAGAGGCGTACGTTTTAACTTTTATTATTAGGCAATGGGATGGAATGGGAAGGGAATGGGAAGGGAAGGGAAAGGCGAAGTTGTTGCAGGAAGGGAAGAAAACCCAGGAGCAAGCAAGTGGCAGCGCAGATTGCTTCAGCCAGCCTTATGCTTTCAGTCTAGTTCCGTTGAGATCAGATCCGGTAACTATGTCTGTCCGTCCGTCTTTTTGTTTGTATAGAATTAGAATAGATTCCTTCATTTCTTCTTAATAAAAAAAAGAAAAAAAAGGCACAGCAAAAACGAAACCTAGCTGTATAAATTTCTTCCGTTCCGTATAACTCTATAATTACGTGATTTTTCTTCTCTCTCTCTCTCTCTCTCTCTCTCTCTCTCTCTGCGATCGAGTGAGTAGAGTACTGAGAACCTACTTCCTTCTGTCTGTCTGTCTGTCTCCTTGTTGCTGCCACCCTGCAATTGCAGAATAAATAAATAGATTCATTTCCTTCAGTTTTAACATTGATCGATGGGATTGTGGATGGGATTGGGAGGTGTATTGATTGCTGTGTGTGCTGCTACTGGTCTCCCTTTTGTCTTTCTCACTCTTGCTTCTTTGGAAGAGTAGGAGAGGAGGAATTAGGAAACCCTTGTAAAATTCCCCAAAGCATCTCCTATGACTATGCATATTGTCCCTATCAAACCAATTCTTTCCATTGATTCCCATCTTGCCTTGCTTTTCCCTTTCCTATTCCCAAGAACCACGACCTGGCGGAACCTTTTTTTTTTTTTTTTTTCAAAATGCAAAGCAAAAGCAATAATATCTCTCGCTCCCCACCCTTCCTCCCAACTCGGTTAGCCGATAGAAATCTTGCGACTTTGGGTTTGTTATGTTACCACCCCAACTCTTTATTTCTTTCTCTCATTTTGCCTTTTTATTATTATTATTTTAATCTTTTCTTTCAGCAGAGCAGAGCATGTGATATAAAAGGGCTTCAAAACTGAACTAATTTTTTTTTTTTTTTAAATAAAAAGTGAGAATTACTCCCAGCACTGTTGTTGTTCTCTCATGTCCTACCCATTTTGGCTTTTTTCTTTTCTCTTTTAATAAATTTGGCTGATTGGAATTCCTCCTTGTTTCTATTTCATGTATTTCTTTTTCGTTCTAAACAAATCAAAATCAAAAGGAGTAGTTCCTCCCGTGTTTTCACTCTTCAGAAATGTTGAAACGCGGAGCCAAATCAAAGTTGTGGCATGTTTTTCAGAACTCCCGGCTGCCAGTCCTTATCTCGAGTCTGGTTTTGGTTCTCATGTTCTTGATATTCCTACTTGGTGATGAGGGTAAAATGTCCCCTTCTTCATTAGGCTTTCCGATGCAGAAGGGGAATGCCTTTGGTTCTGTGCAATTTAACCCGACGATGGAGTTCAGAAATAGAACAGAGTTGGTATGGCAAATACCCAATTCGCCAAAAGCAGTTCTCTTTCTGGCCCATGGATGTAATGGTAGAGCTGTAAACTTTTGGGACAGATGTCCCAGCTGCCCCAATTGCATCGGTTTGCCTGAGGAAAGGCTTCTTGTTCTACATGCACTTCATCGGCAATTTGCTGTCATCACCATATCAAGTGCCGGGAGGTGCTGGAAATTTGGCGAGGAACTCTTTGTTGTTCAAAGTATCATGACATGGTGGGTAGGAAGAAATGAGCTTGAAAAGTTGCCTTTGGTGGCTCTGGGGGCCTCTTCTGGTGGTTACTTTGTTTCAGCGCTTGCTACTCGCTTAAGGTTTAGCAGCATTGCTCTTATGATTGCTGAAGGGATTTTTGATCAAATGGATCTCACAAAGGACTATCCGCCTACACTTTTTGTGCATATGCCCAAAGATTTGTTTAGGCAGCAGAAGATAAGTGAATTCATGGACACCATGAAAAACAAAGGCATTAAAGTCGCAGAAATCAAATGCATGGAGTACCCGTTGTTGCCAAGTCTACTAGCTGATAGAATTCCGGGACTTGAGCAAATTGTTTCTGCAAAGCTGTTTAACCTCTTTCGTGACAGAGGTTTTATTGACAAGAAGGGATACCTGAAGAGAGATGGACGTGCAACACGGTGGAAGGAAGCTGTCCGGAACACTCGGAACATCGAGCTGGATAGAAATTTGGTGCAACATGTGCAGGAGGAACTGAATCTTGCATTTGCATACCATGAAATGACTAGCTTGCAATCCGAGCAGATTTTCAAATGGTTTGAATCGCATATGAAATGAAGATGATATATTGTCTAAGATTCTCTTCTCAAATCTGCAAGAGTAAATCTCTCTGAATTTCAGCTGAAACTTTTTCATCAGTCAAGACTCAAGAAGAGGTCTTGTGTAAAGTTAGCGCAGTCAATTCTAGTCCCAAAAATTTTTGATTTGCAAGACTTTTCTTAAATGCACTGTTTTGGATTGTAATATGGTGATGTTAGCTCACTTTTTCTCTCTATTTTATAGTTTTCTAATGAAAACATGAATAAAACTTGAAAACAATATAGCATGTGTGTATTATTAGAGAGCATGGACTTGTTGAAAAGTGAGGCACTTCATGATATTATTATTATCATTGAAACGTTCACATTTCAGAATTATGAGGAATAAGTAGAAAAAAGCATCTGCTGCCGATCTTAGTTTCTTGATGGCTGGTTGTTGTCTATTTAATAATTGAAGTAATGGCCCCTTGTGAATCCTGTTTATCGTTGAAGCGGAACTTTTCTTTTAAATAAGGCTGCAACACATTTTGTGGGTGGAAGGACGTTGTCGTCTGTTCTCTCCTTTATTTGTTCTGTTTACACACCCTTCTCTCGCGGATTTCCATGTTCAATAAATTTTGTCTCTAAATAAGTTTGTAGTACTTGTTATAATGTGCAAGATTTTTCTTTTACACTCAAGGTTCTCTAGTTTTCTGATCTCTTCCTTTTGAGTGATTTTTTGGATGTAATTGAGTAGTGGTGTTTTTGAATGTTGAGTGGGTATATCTATATATGCTTTTAATCATGTGGGTTTACAAGGTTGGCATGGCTAATTTTAAAGTAGTATGCGGATGGAACTCTTTTGCGGAAAAATATTTCTAGACACATTGTAGAGTTTGAAGTACACACTTTATTGCCTTTATCTATAACAAAATATGAAGAGATTAGGCTTACTTAAATATAAAACCGAAACAACATCAAGACGCCTAGATGCTAATAAAACGTCCATCTTCAAATTCAATACATTGGGGGTAGGACCAAGGTTATAATAAAAGGCTGAGTACCAAGACACTGAAACACAGAATAGCACGCACCCACAAGATATAAAAGGCTAAATCCAAAGGTCAGTCCTCAGGTTTGGGGCCTGCGTCTGCCCTCAAAGGCCAGCTTAAAAGAGGTGGTCCTGAGCTGCTGCTGCCTTATTGGAGCCAAGAGCAGCAATGAAGCTTTCTCTGACTTGCCTGGTTATGAAAGGAAATCTGTTGTTTACCATGGTGTTGAGTAGGGAAGCAATCCCCTCCCGGTAGAGCGACCCATAATCATCAGCACGGTTATTGGAAAGTTCCTGCCCCATCTCATGGCAAGCGAATTACTCCAAATGCACTGCCTAAATGTTCCCAACCAGGGAAAGAGACTCGATATTATTCCGGGGTGAGTCCTCCAGCAGCTGTCCATAAAGATTTTTACGGAAAAGTAATGGATGTGAAGATTTCTTTTGGCGTTTTGTGATTCAGTTTCGTATAAAATGTGAGTGACGGATAAAACTTGCTAGCGTGAGAATGGTGAATTTGGATTAGGAACGAACGGAGGTGTGGGAACCGAGATTGGAGAAGGAGGTGGACTGACAATGACTGTCGAAGAAAATATTTTTATTTCAAAAAAATTAATATATTATGCAGGAAAACTGTTGCATGGACACTGACATTGGGGGGCCAATTGCCAACTTACGCACATCGTTTGCATTCATTCGTTCGTTCATTCGTTTTTTCAGTTGCAATTTGAGAGGGTATAACATGAGCAGAAATTTATTTAAAAGTTATTTTTCAGAATAATAATGAGAGATAGATAGGTAAACTATTACTCCCATTGTCGCCACAGAAATGTAGAATCGAGGGAAGGAATGACCCCCAAACCACCCTAGCACGCACCCTGGCAGGCCCAACTTCAATTTCTTAAGAGTGGTCTTCGTCCCTCTCATAGATGAATCGGCCTAACGTGAAGAGGATTTGATTTTGGGCATTACATTAGGAAATACTTAGAGACCCATTTGAGGTAAGGGTAGATCCAGAAAGTCTGGTGATCGAATGGTATTAAGCCCGGATACCATAAACCTAACTGCTCCGCGTGGTTTTTAAAAGGATTTCTTTTCTTTTGGATTCGGCGTATTATTATTATTGGGCCCGGGCCTGATCCACTAACAGCTCACGTGCATTGATTGCACCAGATTCCGTGGCTGAGGGAGGGGGAGACCAGGCAAAGGCAAAGTCTCTCTTTTCGTTTCTCTCCATTCCATTTCCACCTATAATTTTCTAGACATGTCTCAGACTGTGCAACTTTTTGCCCTTTGTTTCCAATTTGATGTATGCACTTGTCTTCTCGAGGACCCACCACCATGAATGATGAAATCGACTCCTGAGCTCTTGGCCTATGAATAGAACAAGAGTTACACTGCATATAGTTTTGAATTATACAAATAAAATTTAACTTTATTTATTTCTACAAATTTTATATCTCATTCTTAGAATTAAACTTTTGAACATTGGTGATTAATTATTGGGGGGGTGTTCCAAGAGACAGTTATTGATTAAAACTATATTTATGGTACTCTCATCTATTTATGTATGTATGTATGTATGTATGTTTCTTGCAAGACAAAATTATCCATATTCTAATTCTAATTAGTTTTTAAACAAATTCAAATCATAGCACCCTCATAACTCCTGACCATTTGGTTGTTAGAAACTAACCCGACCAGCAAAGCTAGAAGATGGGACGGTAAAGCAATTCAAATCTTAGTTGTACATAATTTTATTAGAGTATCATCAAAGTTGCTTCCCTCCTCACTAAAATTTTCATACGGGCATGCACGCGCACGCGCACGCGCACACACACGCACATACATGTTTTTTCCCTTTTTTTTCTTTTTTTATTGGGTGCAACTATAACATATATATATATATGTTATATGTTTACTAAATTAGATTTGCTACAAATCTGGGACAAGGGGGTTCCTAAGTCAGTCGTGGGGGCAGGGGAGGGAGACAACCAGACCCGGGCGTTGCTATCCCTCTCTGGGATGGGGACAGACCATTTCCACACAAGATTCCGGGACCTGTCTGTCGCATTGATGTCACCGGGAACAAAGTCACGTGCCCGTCCGATGCTTCAATCAGCGGCTGAAAAGGAAGGATGTCTGGGCAAAGCCAGCGGGCGCAATTACCGTGAGTGTGATAAACACTCTTCATTACAGACGACCCCCACCGTATTTATTTTATAAAAACAATAATGACTTTTTTTTTTTCCAAAAAGAAAATATACATATATACATATATGTGTGTGTGTGCGTGTGCGTGTGCGCGTGTGTGTATTATTTAAGATCGAGATAAATATTATTTTTAAAACCAGAAAAAGTGATAGGGAGCGCTAAAGCCAGCTAAAATAAATCCCAACTGTGGGCCAATTGTGGACTGCCGCTCCGATCCGTTCCTCCGCGACAGACCAAACCAAACAAAAAGCCTAAACGATAGGATAAGAACTCTCAAGTCCAGTAGGGCTTGGGAATTTGTTAAAATTGGAAATTGGATAAGAACTCCCAAGTCCATTAGACCCTGGAACCCCTCCTGCTATTGGTAGGCTTGCGTCAAACACTGTTGGTGCACCACAAGCAAGCTATCTCTGACCTGGCTGGTGCTGGCGGCCTACCGCGTGACCACAGAGGAGTATGGCTAGCAACGTTTTTACTCAATATTGAATCGGCATCCTATGTAATTGCGGAACTTTGGGGTATATTTTACGTACTCCAACTAGCTTGGTAATTATGTATAGATAAATTATAGGTTCAGATTGATTCAAAGATCGCAACGCAAACAATCCAAGGAGAGGGTGCTTGTGACTCATCCCCAAAGCTAATTTAATCAATTGGCTATAGAGACTTTTGATCCGCAGAGGGTGGCTGGGTGGGTCATCAAATTTGAGCACATACACAGAGAAGCCAATCAAGCCAGCCGATTTTCTTGCTAAGCATCGCCCGCCCCCCCCCCCCCCCCCCCCCCCCAAGAAAAAGAAAAGAAAAGGGGTAGGGAATGGACGACACTTCAGATGCAATTGATTCCACCGACCGACCACGTCTCAACACAGTTATTAACTTCTCTCTTGCAGCAGTTATGATTGGCGCGTCCACGCTGGGCAAAGAAGAATGCATGAAGGACGACGTCCCATAAGATTCAAGTTGCCGGACAGAGGGTGCTGCAATCATGCATTCATTGTCCTGATGCGCATGCTTCTGTTTACCAAAAAGACCAAAAAAGAAAAAGAAAGAAGTTTCCAGATGTGGACATGTGGATGAGAAATGTCAAATGCTTTGGGTAGATGATGATGATGATGATGATGATGATGATAACGAATGGTAGTTAGTGAGCGTAGAGAGAGAGAGAGAGAGAGAGAGAGAGAGTTTTCATTACCCACTTTAGTAACCGTGGAAAAGTAAAAGCACGCCGCCAGCGCTTCTCTTCTCTGATTACCCACACCTAATTTTTGTATTTATGTAATAGGAGAACTCTATCATGTTTAGGGTCAAGAGACAAGAGGGAGGGCAGAGGAAAAGTATTGCATAGCCATTTGAAATGTCCGGTTCATGGGGCAATTTGAAAGCAACTGTCTTCAAAACTAGTCTACGAAAGTATTTACCAACAAGCTGCACATGCTTTATGATAAATTAAACATTATGAACATGAATGAATGAATGCACATACATGCATTACAAAGCAACGCATACTCGTCAAAATAACCTAGCAGATTTGTACTTTGTATTGGGGGTGGCAGCGGCGGCGGCGGCGGCTTCCCTCTGTTGTCGTTTGTGAAAACCAGAAACAAGAAGAAGAAGAAGAAGAAGAAGAATGTCGGATTTCCTTCCAGAACACATCCTCGTAACAATCTTGACAAGACTCCCGATTCCCGACCTCGTGCGATGCATGTGCGTCTGCAAACAATGGCACTCCCTTATCACCAGTCCCAACTTCATCTCCTCCTCCTCCTCCTCCTCCTCTTCATCTTCTTCTTCTTCTTCTCCAGAAAGCCGAGGAAAACCCAGTCCTTTCCTTGTCCAAGTGGGTCATGCTAGAGGGAGAACTGTTTGCACCCTCCTTTCTTTTGACCCCCAACAACAAAACCCCAACAACCACATTTACAAAACTTTCCACTTCCCACTCGACTGCCCCTCCCTAGAAATCATCGGCTCTGTCCACGGGTTGCTCTGCCTCTACGACCATCGACGCGGCAACACCTACATCTGGAATCCTTCCATTTTTAGATATCTTCAACTCCCTGTCGCCAGTTCCCTCTTCAAAGACGATGACGCTGCCCGTGCTTCTGAGATCGGTTTCGGGTTTGATTCAATCAGAAGCGATTTTAAGGTGGTGAGGGTAACTTACTCCCAAGAGGACGATGATCAGCTTCGTGTGCATCCCCTGCTGCTTCCTCCCATTCCCAGGGTTGGCGTTTACACGCTCAGGGACCACTCCTGGAGGTCGGTGGGGGTTGCGGGTATGGATTGGGCGGGGCTTTTCCTTGACAGCATGTGGTCTCACTACTTTATGAACGGCGCATCTCATTGGCTCGCGTCGTCGGATGCCCGAGATCAAGGGAATTTCCGCCGTAGAAACTTGATTGTGCTTTTCGATATGGCTGAGGAGACAATCAAGAGGATGGAGCTGCCCCAGGAGCTGCTGTCCCAGTATAGGCAAATGGAGATTTCGGAGATGAAAGGATTGCTAGCTGTTTTTCGCCATCATTACCCCGCGCCAGATGATGTCAAGTGTTATGACATATGGGCCATGAAGGAGTACGGGATGCCCACTTCGTGGACTAGGATGTACAAACTTGGGACGGAGGATTTGGGATTGGAGAGAGTTTTGGGGTTTTATGGAAGAGATGGGAATGAGGTTTTGTTGGCAAGAGAGTCACGGGAGGAGGGTCTTTCTGACCAGCACCTGCGATTGGTTCTGTATGACCCAGACAACCGTGTGATCCTCAAGGATCTTGGTGTCGACGGCAGCAACTTGTTTGCGTTTTCTGCGGCCACTTACGCGGAGAGTCTAGTTTTGCTTGACAAAGGAAGTGGTGCCGTTTCATATGAAATGCCCAGCACTGACAATAAGGGGATTGAATCTAACTGACCTATAATTATATTTGCTTGCTTCTTTTTTTTTTTTTTTTTTCCTTCCTTTTCTTTCTTCTCCTTTTTTTATTTTTATTTTTACTCGGACCAATGGCAATTACGTTGCTCGTAGTGTCATTTTTTGAATAACCTTGTTAGTTGGACGCACAAATTCATTGAAGTGGTCGTAGTAAAATTTTAAATGGCTTTGGTAACAGAGAGAGAGAGAGAGAGAGAGAGAGAGCTAGACAACTTCAAAAATTATTGGCATATTTATCTCTTTCGACCTTTGAAATCTAAAGTTGGTCGTCGTGATTTTATTTATCCAGGTATTGCTGTGACCTCATTTATATGGGTAGTCATGTTACTGGTAGAACCTTCTTGGCATATGCGATCGGCCTTCTTATCGTGACTGCTGTAATGCCTTTCATTTATTTGATACATGCCTTACCAGAAGCTGATTTCTCCAGGGTAATGTTGTAAAGCACAAAAAGATTTTTTTTTGCTTTGCAATTGCAAGGAAATGGGATGCTTTCTTTTGGCTAGCCCAGAAACTATCCTTACCCTATTGTTTTTTGAAATTGGATGGGGCCAAACCATCATATTGAGGCCTGTTACGTTCAAAGTCTGTCTATGGGGATTATGGTCTTTTGAAGTTTGAAGTTTTTGTCTGTCCACTTAGTTATCTCTCCCGCGGCAGTTATTATACATCCGTGAACTATCAAGCGTTGTGGTTGACCTGACATTGAATTAATAGCTTGCTATCTAAAATAGTAAGCAAGGGCTTGTCCCTTGGAACTAAGCTGTTCTATTAAAAGAAAAGAAGGTTGGATGCCAACCTCTTTCTTTTGGGGTTGATCCCCTTTCATCAAATGGTCGACGGATTGAAAAAAACTTTTCTTTTACTTGAAAAACGTACTCCTCCAAATAAGCCTCTTTGCTTTGCCAGCATTCGAGCCTATTACGGCATGAGCGCCCGAAATTGATCGAGTCTCAATCCTTGTGGCTATCCTTCCACGCAAGCATCGATCAGTCAGTGACCGTCAAGTGTCAGCCACAAGCAACCAATTCAAAAGACAGTGACAGCACATGTAATTGCGGCAATCTTCTCAAAATAATTGATAATTGATAATTTTTTTTCGCCCCTAATGTAGGGGGGACAAGCAAGAAGAACTGTGGAAAGAAAGAAAGAAAGCAGAAAACATGACAAGTGGAGTGCTTCATGAGTGACTATGATGATGCAACAGCGACTGGGACCAATTTTGGGTGCTTCTATTGAAAGGCCTTCTATTAGCGATATTGAGGAAAGAAGCCTTCCACGTGCGTGTGATGATCAAAATAGTGAAGATATGCTTTTAGATTACAAGAAATTGAAATCCGGCGCTTCACAACCTGCTCAAGATTCAAGGGAACAACATCAAGATCCAACTGACAACGGTTTGATCTTTGATCATGATGGAGGATTTTAGGAGAAGACTATAATTTACAGAGAAGATGTGCGGGTTGCATGGGTCGTTTGGTCTGTGAGATGGGACAGCGAGGGGATCCAACTGCGTGATTGCGCTCAATGCCCTTGAAGGGATAAAAGATGGGAGTGTCCTGCAGGAAGGCTGTACACGATATTTCCACGACGACCCATTGTGGAGATTGTTTCTCCTGATGCCAGATGAAAGGCAAAAATGACTCGAGTGCTGAATATTTGAAATCATCTATTTCAATTAAATTTTACTTAGCAATTAGTTAAATTTCTATCTCAATTGTGTCCTTGCATCAATTTTATTAAAATTTTAAAAAAAAAAAAATTGATTTTAATGACATTTAAACCAATCAAAGCTTATTCAGATTATTCAAAATAATGAAAAACCATGTCATGGTGTTTGCATTTCACTGGCTAATTAACTTAGATGACATTACTAGAATAGCATGTGATGGTGGACTGTGATCTAATTTCTTTTTTCCTTTTTGAGCGTTTTGGTTTAGTTTTATTAAACGTCCTCCTATTAAATGGAATAGTGCGTCAAGTCTTTTCTTTTTGGTAGATTTCTCTCTTTTTTTTTTTTTTTTTTGTTTTGGCTCTTCTTGTTTCGTTGGGGTTACGATCATCTATTCACTAACCTCTAACCTCCTCGTTGTTGATCAATTTGATCTTTAGCCTAAACATTGGGATTCAGCCTCCTAAAACAAAGCCAGGCGCGTTATGACATGTGAGGTTTTAAGATGATCAAATATGGTTTATCGTTCCTTCTCTCGCTGCAGTTTGTATCTTTTCAAAAGACTAAAAAGATTAGTATTCCCAAAGCAACTGGTACTTCGACGTCATTCAGCAAATACAAATTGCTATATGTTTTATGATGTTCTGTTTTTTTTTTTTTTTTTTGTAATATAAATACATCATTCCTGCAATGCAATGCAACCCGACCCTAAAAAGAGCAATAGCAAGTAGATGGTGAATCACGATGCGATGGGGTTGAATTCTGAAATCCCAAAAGACAGAAAACCGAGTGAAACGAGAGAGAGACGAGATTCCTACTACATGGAAGGAGGAGGAGGAGGAGGAGGAGGAGTTTTCAGACGATTTGATTGACAAGTTTACCACTTTCCTGCCCAGCGGCAGTACTCTAGCCGACGAGGTTGATGATCTCGAATCACCCGAAGAGGAAACTGCAGCGAAGGTGAACGATGGGGGGGAGGAGGCAGGAAAAGAAGAGGAGGAGCCCCGTGCACTCGGTAAAGACTCTCGAGAAACAAAGGCCTCTGCCTCTGCCTCTGCCTCTGCCTCTGCCTCTTACAGAAAAGTTCAGCGTACCCTTGCTAATTCTGAAGTGGATTACTTGGCATTTCTGGAGTTGTTCCAATGATGTAAGAAGATGGTTAAGGTGCGATCAGAAAGTCTAGGTCTACTTTTGATCGGAGAGCATCCTCATCTTGTTGGCGAGTTCCAGCGTTCTCTCTATACCACTTGCGGGAATTTCTATCAGATTGTACAAGAGAAGGCAGAACGCAGGTTTAAAGATCATGATCATATTCACTTCTTGTTAGTTGGTGAGTTGATTCATTGATAGTATTGTCCCTTTTATTTTATTGAAATGAATGACCCGTGTTAGTACTTTGTAGCAACAATATCGTGCTTCTTTTTGATGAACTTGAACCTCATCCATTCCATATAATCCTCAAGACTTGAGGAGGATCCCATACCCAAACCATAAATCTACAACCCTTCCCTTCCTTTTTCAATTCTTCCCTGCTCTCTAAACAATCATGAGCGGCGAAAGGGTTGAAATGAGGTAAACTTAATCTGACGCTTGGTAAGCGAACATGCAGTATTTTAAGAATGCAGAAGGCCCCAAGTACCCTACCCAGATCACATTGACACAATTAGCTAACTTCACCCCAAGACTGATCGAATTGGAATTTTGCAGAACAGACCTTAAATTCTGACGGCTTTATATTATCAGTCAACAACCAAATCACATTTGTGCGGCAACCAAAATCTAAGATATAAATGCTCGATTCATCGTAAAGGGAAGCAGGGGGACAGAAGAGTAAGGGGGCTTAAAAGACGAACCGATAAGCCTAAGGTCAACAGATTCTCGGAGATTGTACCCACTTATTGTGTCCATAGAAATTAAACGCAAACAGTAACAACAACAGTAACTAAGGAATCCAAAAGCAAGCTAAGAAACCTAAATAAGCACTGCCTTTAAACTCAATTTCAATGCCTGCTGAGTGAGTTTTTTTTCGTTTTCTTTACATAACATGGGAAGAGGAATGTCGAGTCTTATAACCTTTCACCATTTGCACAACTCTATTTATGACGGCATCTGAGAGAACGAGAAAGTTTTTATTTCATGACATTGATCGATGGTACCACTGATATAAAACCTTTTCTTTCCTGAATGAACACTAATGTACAATTTCTCCTGCCCTAACTAAGAAAATCTGAGAACGCTGGCTCTATGATAAAAGCATCCCCTTCCCAAATTCCATTCTTCCGCATAAACTTCTGTGTTCGAGAGTCCTCTCCCATGGAAAACCTGTTTCTCCATGGATCCCCCCTTCAAGCACACACAGTTCCTCCTTCCTATTCCCTCCTTTAATACATTCTTGTCGTTCCATACTGAACAGCCCCAACCTTTCTGTGAGAAGCTGCACTCGTCACAGAGGCCCTAATCCCACCATATTGAGCTTTGGCCTGCAACAAGCTTGCATCAATTGTAATCCGGTCATCAACATGTTCCACCTTACCCACTCCTGCCTGAGTCATAAGAAATGGGTTAGAGTCAATGTTGATGGCCACATCTGGACCAAATTTGGGAACCATGCCACAGTGCTGGACTTGTTGCTGTGAGGGCAAGTCCCTCTCAGCTTCCATTGTAGATCTATCTTGGTTTCCAGTGCCGGACTTGCGATAACAATAGGCAGAAGGGGCAGCCCGAGGAGGGACCGTGCTTCTGATGAATGTTCTTTGATCATAGGCATCTCTCGATACATTGCCATTCTCATATGATAAAACTGGCCCAACTACTTTTGTTGGATTGGCTGCAGGAACAATTCAATAAATCACCACAGGAATATTTGCAAAAGAAGTTCAAGGGACACACAACATTGTCAACCTTAGTACCTAGTGCAACTCGTTGTGGTGCCTGCAAGGTTCTTAACATATTTACAGAAATTTCATGAGGATCTCTGGGATTTTTGTTGTATAATTCCCCTATAGTTTGCCATTCTTTGATGGAAGCAACATTTTCTTGTTCCCTAGGAGGGATTGTGTCTGGGTATACAATTGTGGACCTGAAAATTCATCGGGAGAAAGTTGATCCTAATGACAAAGCCATTAAACACTATGCAGGTATGATGTTAATAACCAAGCCATCAAAAATTACAAAGGCTGCAGCTGCCGTTTATAAGCTAAGAAAACTATAGCATTGTAAGAAATATCCCAGTTCAATTCCCAATTCTATGATGATGAAAGGATGGAAGCAAAAAATAGTAGGCACTACCAGTTGATAATTGCTTTCAGTGATTTCTGATGTACAAAAAAGAGAAATTTGCTTTAAGTAGAAATGAATCTTTCAAATAAACTTAAACTCTTAAGAAAGCTTGTCCTAATAATTTGCTCACCCACTGTTTTTGACAGTCAGCCACTGCTTTCACTGCATTGCCTCACATGTAACACAACTTCAAGAGTTCTCTCCTGTTCACTAATTACTCATTGCCTATGTATCTATTCTGTACATAGAATAAACAAACACTACTTCCCAATCCAAGAAAACCCAAAAAAAGATAAAAATTTGCCATGGTGACAAAAACAGCAACACAACTTATCAAATGACAAAAACAGCCAAGCAAATATTAGATCAGCATAATTCACTCAAAAAGAAATAAATAGTAATTATGGCATAACAAAATTAGAAAATATAAATTTACCTGGGAAGTGATGCATGCTTTCTTTCAAGTGGAATCACTGGCCCACTTTTACCACCATTTTCTTCAAGATGTGCAAACTGTGTTCTAAATTGTTCAACAGCACTGATGTGAAACACACACCACAAATCAGGGGAAAGCCAAAGCATAGAGCCATTGACATTACCTGCACTTGTAATACAAAATAAATAGAAAGAGAACCCATAAAGTTAGAACCTTGGATAAAGAAAATTAGTCCTCTCAGCCCCATTTATATAGTCCTTGAGCAGTTGAGGATGATATTCAAGTATCTCTCGGAAAATAAGTTCCCGTATGTCCTCCTTTGTAACTCTTCGCCTCTCAAACTCAAACTCCATCTTTGTTATTGGCTGACAGGAAGGCTCCCTCTCAACTTTTGCCAGACCCTTGAAGTAAGGGTCTCCCAGTGCCTGATGAGGGAAGAAGGGAAGTCAAATTATAAAAAAAATCAACCATATTATAGTCCAAGGTTGATATCCAACAAATCATGTTCTAGTACAAGGTAAAGATAGCATCCCAAAACTAAACACATTCAGCTCCCTGAGTACAGTAAATAAGGGACCAAAAGAAAAGTCTATCAACCAGAGAATGGTATTAAGGCTCCTGCAGAACAGTTGGAATGGCAGATTTAGAATGCCCCATGCACTTGCAGATGCATTTTATAATATTTTTTATATTTCATGCAGTTTATAGTCCTACATAATGTAGCAAACCTCTTCAGCAGTTGGCCGGTTTTTTGGATCAAAAGCAAGCAGCCTTTCCAACAGACGAAGTGCCAACCGATCTGCATTTGGAAATTTCTGCACAAAAGGTACTGGCTGCTTTTTCCTCATGGTTGTTAAATATCTCCTTGCTTTTTCATTTCGAACCTGGATCCATTAAGTACAAAGGTTCATGACATAAAACAGTTTGAGCGTCCTCCATTGCATGTGTAAAAGACACTGTGTGCATGGACTTGGAAGGCCTTGGATGAAGGAGTTATTCAGGGTTTAGGGTTGAGGTTTAGATGTAGATGTGGGTCAAGGCTGTTATTAAAAGCATCAAGTGTGAAGCATAGACATACAAGATTTCCTCAGAAGTTTGACATACCCGAGAGATTGTATCTAATGAAGGTGTTCCGAGCAGATCTGTCATCAAATCAAGCTGGTGGACTACATTTTTGCCAGGGAAGAGAGGTTTCCCTGTTAGTACTTCAGCAAATATGCAGCCTATACTCCATATGTCAATTGCAGGTGTATACTGCAAATAGATTCCATCAAAGAAACTTAATTAAACCTCTCAAACCTGACAACTTGTATCAATTAGCACTGAATTCCTTGAAGGAAAAAAAGAAAAAAAGAGTTCATCGAAAACACTGTTATTATTAAAGGTGACATGAAAAACTGTCAAGAGGTAGGCTACCCACCCAACAAAAAGCACAAGTATCTGCTTTGAATACAACCACATAAACAAAACAAACATGTTATCACATTCAAATCTATATGACTATGGACTCTAGGATATTGAGCCAATGTATTCAAAAGCCATACCCTAGAGAAAAAAGAACCGCAAAGTTCTGGAGCCCTATACCACCTTGTAGCAACATAGTCCTGAAAAGGTAAAGTTAACCTTTTAAAGCAAAGGTATCTTAAATTTCTAAGAATTGAATAAGCAAGTATGTGATGCTTAACTGGGAGCATAAAATCATCTTATACAGACTGTAAAACATACCGTCCAGAAAATCGTTGAGGGTGTATCATTGAAGGCAACTCTTGCCAACCCAAAATCACAAATTTTAAGTTTACAGTTTGCATTTGCCAATATGTTCTTTGGCTTTAGATCTCGATGGTATACATTTGCTGCAGCCACAGATGCAAAAATAACATTAGCACTATTTTCTTGTATTGTTTAAGAATAAAAAAATAAATTAAAAAAAACAGGGAACAGAAGAAGAAAAGGCCAGGAGTACATAATAAGAAAAATGATTATGAGATAACAGAAAAATCCTGGAAGCAGGCCCTAGTCCCCTACCCAGAAATTGACACAACAGATGGATGGATGGACTGAAATGCATGTCATCAAATTATTGCCAATCTAAGGACAGTAAACTACAATGACCACTGGCACATCCAAATGCCGCAACCGGTCATCAAGCCATTGCCTTATACCAAGATTCTGAAGACCATCAAGCAAAGTATTGGAACAATAATAGAACTATAGTACCTGTGTGGATGTACTTTAATGCACGAAGTAGCTGGTAAAGGAAAAACTGGTAGTGCTCTCGTGTCAAATCATCATTCGCCTTGATGACTTGATGAAGGTCTGATTCCATGAGCTCAAAAACAACATAAATGTCTTTAAAATCCCTTCTTGAAGGTGGCAGCATAATATGTTTAATCTCTACGATATCTGGGTGTCTTAAGAGTCTTAGCAGCTTTATCTCACGAAGGATACGAGCTGCATCTGAGATGTGCTCAAAAATATCGTGCATCTTCTTTATTGCAACTTTTTCACCGGTGTGAGTGTCTATGGCTGAGCAAACAACGCCATAACTTCCTTTTCCAATAACTTCCTGAATTTTGTACCTATTGGTATCACCATATTTGGAGAAAACTTCCACCTCTGTTGTGTTCTGCAGCACACAAATCCAAGTCAGAAAACAAACAATTAATAAGCTATGGATATGCATGATGAATATGCTGAAGAAGCCCATAACAACCCAAAATATCTGGCATAGAGAATATAACCATTCATTCACCATAAAACATGCTATGTGGTAAACCATAAACCCATATCAATAGTGTGTAACATATGTGCAGCTATTAAAATTTCATTATCCCAATCAAAATAAACAGAAGTTTCAGAACACCATGCTCTGTGGGAGACCTTGTCATGTTATTGCTTGCTTTATAGCCAACAGAATGGCAATTAAGTTGCCAAAGAGTTTTGAATCACATTAATTGCTCACACATCCGAAGCCACATCAAGCTATATTGGTGAACATCATATTCATCAATTTCATCAATATTTGTAAGCTTTCGTGACATTGGAGTTCCAAGCATTTGATTATGAAGGACAACTAATAAAAGGAACAAAAGAAATTCACATAAGCCCGTCTTTCTTTTCTGGACCAAAATAAAAGAAGAAATCCAGACAAGCAGCGTAAAGTCAGCACTCCCACTTTTCTTTAATATTCCGGACACTGCCACAACATCATAGCACTTTCCTTTTTCCAAGTAAACGACTATAATGACAAAGGAAAATGGACTATAAATTATTAAAATGCATAAATGAAATAAAAATCGCAATGCAATATGAACTGATATTTATTCACAAATATACAGAAGAAGCTATTAAGACAAGAACGTAAAGAAAAGCTACAAAATTGAGTTCTTGCAAATTTACACTCATCAATCAGAATGACACATTTCTGTTTTCACAAAAGCAATGATGATGAATCAGATTTTGTATAACAGTCTCTCCTCCCCCAAAACAATCTTTTTTTATTTTTTGTGTCTGCGGGGCAGGTTCCTAGGTAAAATTCAGCGACTTTGACATAAGAAAGTAGACACGCCCATTCACTTCAGCTTCCAACAGACCCCCGGGGGGGGGGGGGGGAATGAAGACTAAAATCTAAGCGCAACAGCAGGTAAATCCAAAGGAAAAAAAGAAAAATCTGATAACTTAATGGAAAAATCCACTGATGAACATGGAATCCGATCCATTTGTGGAGAAAAGGAGAAAACCACAAGCAAGAGAGAATAGATTAAAAAGGAGAAAAGCATCAAATGCAATCATCGAAAAATAATAGGCACTAAAATCCAACAGACAACATGGTAGAAAATAACAAGGGTTAACACTCGGTCTAGAAGAAGTCCCAAATCAATGATGCCGTCACACTATAAATAAGGGTGAGGAATTAAAAACATAAATAGGGCAGTTTGCAGAAAAGCAAAAGGAAAAAACATATTATCAGAATCATTTACCATAAAAAAAAAAAAAATACATGAAGAAAGAAAATACAGAAAAACCATAGATTCCATCCAGCGCTACTAACAAATTTTTCGACCTACTCAGCTCAACAAACACGAAAAAGAAATAGAAGGTAGAAAGACAGAAATTACGGTCACCACACTAGTAATTAATCACGGAATGGGGTCGATTGAGATACCGACAAAAGGAGTGATCCCGTCGCAATATTATTTTTTTACAAGAACGGCTGCAGGATCGTATTTCAGTGACATATTTATCAAATCTCGAAATTTTAATTTTTTTTTTTTTTTAAAAAAAAAAAATTACTGAGAGAGATATACACACATATCACCTTCTTCCGAGGATCTTGCTGCATGTTTTCTGCTTTCCTTTTTTTCCAAAGAGCCAATACTACCCGAACGAACGAAAAATGTGAATAAAGTGTGTTTGAAATATATATATATATATATATATTGTGTTGCGTTGGGAGTTAAAAGATCCGAATTCGAGATAAAAGAAAGAAAGAAACGGCAATAGAATAGAATGGAATGGAGTAGAATACAAATATATTCAACAACAAGAAGAAGAAGAAGAAGAAGCGGCAGCAAGTAAAAGAGGAAGGATGGTGAGGGACGAGGCTGGCATTGGCAGATTCGGAAAGAAAAATTAAATTTAACCACATTATTTTGCCCCCATCTAACCCCGCTCCGGCTGACAAGCCCAACCAAAATCCCACCCACCCCGACCACCTCCTCCTCGATTGTTTCGCCGAAGAATCCAAAACCCCAACCAAAGCCCTCATACACTCCTACTCCTCCTCCTTCTCCTCCACCTTCTTGTCAGCGTTAACCAATCTGCCTTAGCAAGCCAACAACAACGCTAACTAGACTCGATCGTTAACAACAAAGAAACGAAGCTACTATGAAATGCATCAAAGCAACAGCCGTTTGTATTCAGAGGAGGATCCGAGTCCGAAAGAAGACTATCGCCACTGCTGCTGCTAGGTAAAGGTAGGTAAATTGTTATTTTTGGATGTTAATGTTATTGGATCTTGAAGCAATCCTCCCCTCCTTCTTTTTCCTTCCTCATCTTCTTCTTTTTTTCCTTTTTAATTTTTTTCCTATAAAAAAGAAAAAAGAAAATTGTGAGAGAGAGAGAAAGAGAGAGATGTGTGTGTGTGTGTGTTTTGTGTGGCGTTTGCGTGTGTGGCTTTGGAGAGTGGAAGCTGCAAGATCTTTCTCAACGCCACGCCATACCACCGACAACAAGAGACCGAGTGAAAAAGAGAGAGAGAGAGAGAGAGAGAGAGAGAGAGAGACACGCGAAGAGAGAGAGATGGATGCGATGGGGAGTGTTGAGCTAATCCCTCCCCAGCAGGCCAGTAGGGAATAAACTAGTACGAACAGTCTGTATATGCAGATTGCATTTGCCAGATAAACAAACATTAATAATCAAAGGAAATCGGGCATCCATTTGCAATTTCTTTTTCTTTTGTCTGATCTTTACATGCGAAGTAGCGACTGGCCTTAGTAAATATTTTTACTTTTTCACGCTTGGAGATTTTTTTTAACAATCTATCGAGATTTGTCTTTTGTCTAGAAAACACAACAAGTTGCATGTAAGTGATGTCCAGAGGAACTGATGTACTTTTGTTTTCTTTCTTTATTTTTTTGATATATTTGTATTATAATACAAATTAAAGTATTGTAATTATTATATATTTTTTAATGATTATTAAATATAAAATTTAGTATAAAATTAATCAACTCAAGGATAAAATCAGATTAATTAACTTGGAATCTCTCCGTTCAGCATAACTTCATTCAATTAATTCTTGAAAGTCACCATGTCGTGGCTCCTGCTAGACCTTCAATACTTGTTGGCTGTCAGGCAGTTATTATTATTATTATTATTATTATTATTTCTGATAGTTATTGCAGTTAGGGTAGTTATTGGGCACCACATCAGAAGTTACATATGACGAGCCTCTAAGTTTGACAACCTATTTACGAAAAAAAAAAAACAAGAAGCAGAAGAAGAAGAAGGTTTTGAAAATGCAACCTATTTAATTTTTAAGTCAATATTTATTTATTTATTTATTATTTTTCATTTTTTTTAGGGATATCTTGGCTACTACGGCTGAATTGAAGTTCTAGTAAATGAATCGACTTCCAACAATTCTATTATCTCGTCAATAATAAAGTTTATTGAAGTGCCCGAGGTTAACGTGACTTCACAGTTACCCACATGAATTAATTAATTAATCACCCAGCAATCCGATACACTGATCTCATCCAATTGGAACGTTTTATCCAGCTAGAACTGCCCTTTCCGGATTTAGAAATGCATTTGCTATTTACACGTGCATACGGTACAAATCAAAAATATAAAAAAAAAAAAAAAAAAGAAAACAAAAACTGGCACTACAGGATGGGGTGGAACCAGCAGATGTTCAGAGATTTGTTTGTGTATGCTTCTGTTATGGCTTTATTCATATTTAACCATATATATATATCTAAACACACATAAAAGGTCTCTATTCATATGCTAGACAAATGAGCCATTAGGTTCCCTACGATAGTTTCTTTCTGGGTGAGAATTAACTACTTATATGCTCATGTACAATATTATAATTTTTATTCTCCAAAACTCACTTTTTTTTTTTTTGTTACATAAACTACTATTATTACTACTTTTTTTAACGGATTGAGTAACTCTATAATCTTCAATATTGGTTAAAGGAATCTAAATTACACATTGATCCATTCCAATTCAATAGCATACGTACCACGGTACTAAAGGAAAGTCCCCCTCACCAAGCGTCAGTGAGTCTATAGTTATTGAACGACTTGGCATACTCATCAGCTGGCAGCTGGCATTTTAAAGCACTCCCCCCCCCCCCAAAAGCCTGTTAATCCCAATTCCCAACTACAAAAGTAAAACGCAATTAGCGGTGTTAATAGCTCAGGTTTCAATTCAACGCAACAAAAAACGGTTAAAGGGATCACGGGATCATTATCCAAGGCCTAATTATGGTGTTGGTGGTATCTTTATAGATTAATCAGGCAACATATTACATTTCGATTCATATTACATTTGTAGATTCAATTAAAAGATAAAAGAGGAGGGCATACTCGGCGAATTTTCGGGATCTCACTTAAAGGGTGGATGAATGAAACAACGGAAAATTCAATAAAAAAAAAAAAAAAAAAAAGAGAAGACAAATGCATAATATGCCCCAAGACAAAAATGCATGTCGTTTTAGACACAATGATTGTGAACTGCAAGGCTGCAATTAAAATATTAAAAAAAAAAAGTTGGAGAAAAACGAAAAAAGCCTACTGTTTGCCAACTCGGAATACTCAGAGCGAAGACAAAGCAGGGACACTGTGTACCTTAACTCATCTCAAGTAACATCGACGACATGATATTAGAGCAGCTAAATAAAAAAAAGGAAGGGTTGGGAGGAGGGGGGGGGGGGGGGGGGGGGGGGGGGGGGGGGGAGGAGCAAGGTCAATTCAGACTCAATCGAGTAGCTGATTTGAGTTGTCCGAGAGCGTTGCTTAATTAATGCTCATATTATTTGTGTAATATACCTGATATGATAGGTTCCTTGCTAGTCGTTAAGTTATTGTTTTCTCTTTCACGAAGTAATAAAACGAAAAAAAGAGAAAAAAAGACGTCTATTATGTTCAAAGTTAAAACTGATAGCAAACGTTAAAAGAGAAATTATGCCACGTGCTACATAGACGTATTGGGCTGAACGGTACTAACTGACATCAGTTGATTCATTTTGAAAACTTGTAGGCTTCCTGTAAGCACAAAAATTTAAAAATTGGGGGACTCATAATATATTTTCCCAGTTGACTCCCTGATAAAAAGCGGGGGAAATATAGTTTTATGGGCGTTGGCAGGGCCCAATCCCGCCGACGTACCCACTAACTGTTGGGTGTGCGACAATTGATGGGCCCCTCATCTTTGTTTCCTCTCCGTCTTACAAAAAAAAGGTCCGGAGCTGTTGCCCGGAGAAAAAGCATGGAGAGTTTGGAGGTCCTAATTGTCAATAGCAAACTTAAAAGGCAGCGAAAGAGACGACGATGAAGTGCAAGAGCTTCTATCGCCTGCTTCCAATTCAGTTGATAAGTAATCAAATGGAGCTAGTGAGGGAGTGGGGGGATTTGTAACAGAAAAACATAACAATAACAACCCTTACAAGAAAGAAAACTTGCTGCTTCCTTTGATAGTTTCAACTAAAAGGATAAGAGCTTAACGGTTGCTAATGTCGAATTGGGGATTCCTGCGGACATAATGGGAGAGACGCTGAAAGCAATGAATTGTATCAGCAGCAGCAGCAGCAGAATGGCAAGAAAGTGGCTAACAGCTGCCGAAGAGCCGGCTCATTCAATCTCTGCTTCTTGACTGCTTGCTACTCCGGGAGCCCCCAGAGAGAGAGTTTTTGTTGGGGCCCATTTTGGCAGCCGCGGTACAGTACTACCCGGAGCCGGAGGTGAGAGCAAATAACGAAGAATGAAGACACTCTTTTTTCGGTTTTTTAACAATCAAAAGACGAGAGAGATTTCATTTGAGGATGCCAATTAAACTGTCCTCATCTGAATACAATCCATTCAATTGTCTGACGGACAACATTTTTTACACTTTTGTGAGAAGCTTATGTCCAACAGGGTAATAATCTCCGCTTCGATCAAAGTCACTCATTCAAGCAAGTGAACGGAACTTTACGCTCCCCAACCGTATTTAACAAACTCTGCTTCACTCTATTTTTGAAATCATTTCTAAATTTTTTTTTTTAAAAAAAATTGATTTTAAGATTTAGTTATATACATGGCAATATTTTTCTTGTTTTAAGAAAAATAAAAAAATAAAAATAGTAGACTACAATTTTATTATAAAAAAAAAAAAAAAAAAAAAAACTCCGTGTGTGGGGCACTTACAACTAAATCAATAGTAATCCTCCATATCATTAGCACAGCTTGTGGGCCACATTGTGGCGTGAGGGGTGTTTTTCCGTGTTCAAAAAACACATCCAATTCAGGTGGAACTGTTGAGACAGTACACACTGTTTTGATTAGTTTGAGTTTACAAGATACCCCTAATCCGTAAATTGATGATGATGATGATGATGGTGAAGAAGAAGAAGAAGAAGAAGAAGAAGAAGTATATGACTACAATATCTGCCTGCCTTAATAATTTAGGTGGATTTGAATTGAATCCCACGCTCGCTTGGATTCCCCGCCAACGGTCAAAAATAATAATAATAATAAATTCACAATTTCTTCTTGTATTGGTATTGCCCGGTAATATGTGTACCAATCAAAACCAACTTGTACGTATTTGAAGGCTCTAGTAAAATGATTGGAAAAACCCAAAGGACGAAGAGATGAGTGGCCGCTTGCGTGTCAACGGACGCCAGAAATAGATTAGAAATTAAAGCCATCCAGACCATTCTATCAAGGGAATTTCCCTCCCCTTCTCCCTTTCCCTTAATTAGTTAGTTTGTGAGAGAGAGAGAGAGAGGCCCGTCTTCATTTATTCTTTTCTTTAATAAATAATATCTTGCAGATTTTATTCTCTTTTTCCAGCCGAAGTAGGAAAATGGCGTTGTTGGGTTGTACCACACTTACTTAAAACACTTTCTTACCCCCCTCGTTTCCTTCCCTCCAGTCATCTCTATCTCTCTCTGACAGTCCGTTGTTAATTTTTGTTGGGTTTTATTTATTTTTTTGCGTTTATTTTCAATTTCTTTCTAAAAAGAGCCGTTTGCTTTCCCGGCGAGACAGAAGGTGGGAAGTAGAAGAGTACAAGAAAGATATATCTGAAGCTTCTTCCTCAAAACACGCGGTGCGTTTGTGCGTGTGTGCGTGTCTGTGTCTTTGTGTGGGGGTTTGCTTTCTTTCCGAGTGAGTTAGCGTAATTAAAAGTTCAAAAATTTTCTTGATCAATACAAAAACAAAATCCCAAAAGAAAAAAAAAAAAATATTTCTTTGTGGGTAGTTTTGTTTTGGAATACGTCCGATTCAACTCTCCCATCTATCGATGCCCCATGCCGTCTTTTTAAAACCCCGTCTCTTTTATCTCCTCTTATCAGGTTCTCTCTATTGATCTCTCTTGCTATGCCTCACAAATTTATTGGTATTGAGAAGTGATTTTTATGGTAAATTATAACACTTTCTTTCTTTCTTTCATTCTTTTTTCCTTTATCGGTTTTCAAAGAAATCTTGCGGGTGGTGTGTGGGAGGGAAAATGATCTTTAATTGTTATCTCTTGTTAATGTTGTTCCTGTTTTTATTCACCGGGGTCTTGGAGGAAGTTAAAGTATGTTACTGTTGACCAAACGTGGACTGATGTTGCGAGCAACTCGCCCATGGGCATGGCTAGAATTTGACGAACACTTCTTTCTTCTTTTCTTTTTTGTCGAATGTGGAGTTTAGAGTTGTGTTGACTTTAGATTGAATGATCTTCCTTAGCTGCCGACTCTTCTTTTCTCTTTGATTTTCCCCCTTCGCTCTTCTGTTTTTGTTCTTGTGATGCTTCTTCTTCTTCTTCTTCTTCTTGTTGCTTCCAATGTAACGACTTTATTATATCCCATTTTTATTTTTTCTCTATTAAAATTGGTGGACTCTCTTTTTGTGGGAGCTGACCCGGCAATGGCATTTATTGTCATTTCTATTAATTTTTATGTTCCTTATTTTAATCAAAACATCTGTTTTTTTTCTCTTTCGTTTTTTTTTTCCCCATCTTGATGCTCTTTAGCAGTCTCTTGCTCTGAGTATGTGCATTTACGTAGATGTGCATTTGTAGAATATAGTGAAACTGTGGTAGGTTCGAGCAAGAATTAAGGTCATTATACTGCAAGATTAGTACACAGAAATGAAACAAATCTTCTTTTCAATCAATGGGAGAAATGTATGTGTAGTAGGGATGAACAATTGATTTCCCATTAATTATGGGAAACTAATAGTCAAAGCTCGATTTCAATATTTTGTTTTTTATTTTCCCCCTGAAATGCCTTGCTAATTAATGCCCACTTGTTTTTCTTTATTGGGCGTTGAGTAGCGCCAGTTTTATATTATTCATATTCACGTAGATACCATATCTCTGTTTATGCCTGCCATTTTATTGGACTAAACAGAATTCCTTGAGGCTAAGAATTTTAGCTAACAGGTTGAAGATCTGTTTCTTTCAAATTTCTTTGTGTTTGCAGAAAGAGATTAATGGATCATGACTCAAAGGTTACTGTCTCCAGTCACTCTGCAGGTGTCTCTTATTTTCAGCTGTATTTCTCCCTTCTCTGCCGACACTTAAGGCTTATATGTAGTGTGAACACTTGCTCTGACATATATGCATTATATCTTGATAAGCCATATGTTTGTTCATATGTCAACTAAATAATCCAGCAGCCAGTATTTCAAAGAAGTTGAGAACAAGTGCACGGGGGATCCCACTTGTAGGTGATGGACATCAATTGTCAAATAATGCAAGCTTATTTTCTAGTTCATTGCCTGTCCTTCCGCATGAAAAGTGTATGTATAAGCTCTACAAGATGCTGTGACTCCTATCAGTAAGGATGCACGTGATCTTTGAGACTTTTTCTTGACTGTGCAGTCAACTTTAACAATCTAGAGCAGTGTGGTAGATTTGCAGATGATGTATCACCTGATTCAATTAAGCTGGATTCAGAAAATAAAGCTAGGGATCCATTTGAAGATGTTGAAACAAATACAATTGGAAACTTGCTACCAGATGATGAAGATGAGCTTCTTGCTGGCATAATGAATGGTTTTGACTTGAGCAGGTTGCCTAATCAAATAGAAGATTTAGAAGAGTATGATGTCTTTGGCAATGGGGGAGGTCTGGAGTTAGATTCAGAACCCCAAGAGAGCTTTCGAGTTAGCATGTCAAAGCTAACCTTATCAGATGGTGTCCTAGCCAATGGAATTGGCCACTATGCTTTTCTAAATGGGGTGGGAACTGTGGCTGGGGAACATCCATATGGGGAGCACCCTTCAAGAACATTATTTGTTCGGAACATCAATAGTAATGTGGAAGACTCTGAGTTGAGATCACTCTTTGAGGTAGTTCGCAGGGTGTGTCTTAGTTGTTTAGTGAAGATCCTGGCTTTGGATTGCTACATCTTCGCATACTTAATAATCTGCATGCCTTGCCTATGTGATGATATCTATATGCCCTAGTGTAGGCCATTTCATTGTGCTTCTACACGGAGACAACATCCTGGGAGTCATAATTTTGACGAGACCTTGCCTTTAGCATTATTATGCTGCTTCACATGGCACAACAGAGTAATTGCTTATGTAAAACATAACTGAAGGTGTTGATTTCTAAGTACTAACATATTTATCGCACTAACATCTGGTGCTTGATGTCATTGTGACTGTCTTGTTTCTCTAGACTTTTGTTGGCATTGGTGCATCCGCTGTTTGTTAAATAGAGACCCATTTTTTAAATCTAAAATTTTATAATATATATATATATATTTTTTTTTTTTTTTAAAATTTTTTTTTTCTTTTTTTTTTCAGTCCACCGACTTCTAAAGTTGATAAACACTATAGTTGGCTTTGGCATATTGAGTGCAATGTTGGTGTTTTGTTATGTATTCTTTTGTATCATATCAAGGAATAGAAAACAAAAGTACATCCTCACTTGCTATATGCAATGCTCACTCTATAACTTTTCTTGTTATCCATTCTTGCAGCAACATGGAGACATCTGAACTTTATATACCACCTGCAAGCATCGTGGATTTGTAATGATATCCTACTATGACATTCGAGATGCCTGGGCTGCAATGCGTGCATTACAAAACAAGCCACTGAGGAGAAGAAAACTCGACATTCATTTTTCAATTCCCAAGGTTTAAATGAGTAGTTTAGTCTTTTTTTTTAATTTTTTGTGATATTGTTGAAGCCTTTGACATCTTCATTAAGCATCATTTTCATGATGCATGCTAGGATAACCCCTCAGAAAAGGATATAAATCAAGGAACGCTTGTAGTGTTTAATCTGGATGCATCTGTATCAAATGATGAGCTTCGTCGAATATTTGGAACTTATGGAGAGATCAAAGAGGTACAATTTTGTAAGTCTCAGTTGTTCCTCTTATGAGGAGTCTTGCATGCGTGATCATTGTTTTGAACTGTAATGAAACTGCAGATAAGAGAAACACTACATAAGCGGCATCACAAATTCATTGAATTTTATGATGTTAGAGCAGCAGAAGCAGCCCTCAAAGCATTAAATAGGAGTGACATAGCTGGAAAACGCATTAAGCTTGAACCTAGCCGTCCAGGTGGAGCACGTCGAAAGTAAGTGCAGAGTTTTTTTCCTTAATGTTGCAATAATTGTGATATGGAACTGATTTAAGGAATGAAGTGGAGAAACAATAAATGGGTTATTGTCAATGATTGTTTATTGACTCTAGAAGAATCATTCATGTTAACTTGATTCATTTTCTTACTGTTCATTGAAGATTTCCCTCATAAACTGGTGTCAGAGCCTCATAATATCTATGAATGAGTCTCTGAATAGTGGCAACATTAGACTTTTTCTTGGAATGAGTATGCTTTGACGGTGGCTGTGGAACTAAAGGAAATTTGGTTATTTTAATAAGGTCTTACTCAAATTTCCTATGATGTGGTGATGCATTTGTTGTTTATCAATCACACTAATTTGAGGCTTCTTTGTGTTTAGCTTGATGCAGCAACTAAATCAAGAGCTGGAACAAGATGAAGCTCAAAGCTTTCGACATCAAGTAGGTTCTCCAGTGGCCAACTCTCATCCAGGTAAAAACTATATGGACAATTCTTTGTGTTTGCCTGAAATACAAATAGTGTTATGCTTTTCTGTCCCAATTTCTGGTTCTTTGATATTGAAATACGAATAGTGGTGGTGCTTCCATGACAGGTAATTGGGTAAATTTTGGTAGCCCTGTGGAACACAAACCATCACATGGTTTTAGCAAGCCCCCTGGTCCAGGAACTTTGAGCCCTGTAAATGGCAATAATTTCTCTGGGTTAGCCTCAGTTCTCACCCCTCGTGTGTCCGATGCTGCAAAGATTGCCCCCATTGGCAAGGACCAAGGAAGGGCTAATCACCAGATACTTACAGGATCAATGCAAGGAGGAGTTCATCAACATTCTCACTCATTCCCTTGCCAAAGGCTAAGCACAAGTCCTCTTCCCTTGTCTGCCTTTGGGCATCCAGATTCTAGTTCATCAGGTGTTGGAACATTGTCTGGTCCCCAGTTTCTCTGGGGAAGTACTAATCATTATCCTGAGTGGGTCAGTTCTGCTTGGCCAACATCATCGATTGGACATGTGTCTGCATCTGGTGGCCTAGGACAGTGATTTCCCCATGCGGGTCACCATGCTTCTTTCCGTACTTCGCATCAACACCATCATGTGGGATCTGCCCCTTCAGGTCTTCTTCTTGATAGGCATTTTAGCTTCTTGTCAAAGTCACCAGAAACATCCTTTGTGAGCCCAGTCACATATGGTGGCATGGGCTTGAACTGCAACACTGCAAGTTATATGATGCACAATGGTGCCCCTGCAGCTCTGGGTTCTGGGTTTGGGCCCTCAGGAACTATGACAGAAAATGGTTCACCTAGTTTTAGGATGATGACATTCCCAAGGCATAATCCAATATTTCTGTCTTCCTCAGGACCAGGAGTAATCTGCAATGAGGCATTTGCTGAACATGGCCGAATGCCGCAAGCTGAGAATGGTGGGAAAAATACAGTTTGCAAGCGGTATGAGCTTGATCTGGATAAAATTTTCAATGGGGAAGATACAAGGACCACTTTAATGATTAAACATATCCCTAATAAGTAAGCAAATTGGCCAATGTCCTCAAAGAAGATTAAAAATGTTTGATTTTTGTGTGAGGTGATTGTTGTTGATTTCTGCTACTGCTGTGTTCTTTCTAGGTATACTTCTAAGATGCTGCTGGCTGCCATTGATGAAAATCACCATGGTACTTATGATTTTCTGTACCTGCCCATCGATTTTAAGGTAACATTGTCTTCTGGAAGTTTCATTTGATCACATATTTTGCTCCAGCTTCAATATACTGTTGTCTAAAGCCCATCTGGTTGCAGAACAAATGCAATGTGGGTTACGCTTTCATCAATATGGTGTCGCCTTCGCAAATCATTCCCTTCTATGAGGTTCATTTTCACATCTTCATTATATGATTGAAGACATTTTTGTATTAATACTGGTGGATATATTGTATATCTACATGGTACACTCTATGCTATGGGTGAGTGTATATTGATGTTTAAAGCCAAGCTAACATCTATGCAGGCCTTTAATGGGAAGAAGTGGGAGAAGTTCAACAGTGAAAAAGTTGTTTCACTGGCATATGCGAGAATCCAGGGCAAGGCTGCCCTTGTAGCACACTTACATAATTCAAGCTCAATGAATGAAGATAAGCAATGCCAGCCAACTCTTTTCCACTCTGAGGGTGAGGAGTCTGGTGCTCAGGTGAGAATTTTGAGTCTAATTTTCCTTATCATGCAATATCTAGCAGCAAGTTTTTTCTCACTAAGTATGCATGATTCTTTAGTTGCTGTATTTCTTTGAAACGGTGTCTTCTTTACAGTGTCCTTTTGACTTGGCTAAATAATTTCACTTTGTTGGTTCCACTCCATGGAAAATATAGAATTTTCTTTTTTTTTATTTATTTATATTTTTTAATTAGAAAAAACCAAAGATGAGCCTTCTTTTGTTTTTTTTTTTGTGTGCTTCTCGTTCAGCAAGTTCATTGACCTCTCCAAATGGATGGGGGTGGTTGAAATTACTGGACCCTAAGGTCAGACCGTGTATCTCATGATTCTTGTACACATCTTCAAACAAGGGTTTCCTTTAGTTTAGATCTTGTCGAGAAATAAAGGAAGGTGTGCAGAATATTAATTTTAGACTTATTCATTGAAGTTTTTCACCACAAATTGCTTGACATTGTATCTGGTATTTGGATCCTCCGGGAACCTTTATCATCTGGCCATTTAATCATCTGTATCCATCAGGTCGATGGGTCATATTCTGGAGATCTGTTGCACAGTCCAAGACGCAGTCTAGACGAGAAGCTAGAGAATAAATCAGAATGGAGATCTTACTCTTGGCCTTTTTAAGGGTTGCTGGCAGTGCTAACCATCGTATAGGCATCTTCAACTGTACA
The DNA here is from genome assembly GCA_037832345.1 of Rhizophora mangle. NCBI lineage: Eukaryota > Viridiplantae > Streptophyta > Magnoliopsida > Malpighiales > Rhizophoraceae > Rhizophora > Rhizophora mangle. Next base: position 2,316,124 of record JBAPLJ010001678.1, on the reverse strand, counting down.
AATTTGGTAAAAGACGCTAACAGGCAAACGATTCCTTGATGAGCAGTCTCCACTTTTGTGTTATTGGAACCTGCATAATAGATGAAGAGGCAGGCAATCATAGTGTGTTCTGTTCATAGGTAGGAAAGAATTGTCATTCAGTCGGAGGGAGAAGAACAAGGTGTATCATATTGTTGAGAAGTTGCAAAGAGTCTCTGCAGAGAGTGCAGTGCATGGCTCGCCAACTTGCGGTGACCAGTCTCCTTTAGGGAATTTTTTTTTTCTTTATTATTTTTATATCCCGGCACATGGAGTCCATTTACAAATGTGCTGCACCAGCTTATATTGCATATAATATATATCTTCTCGGTGACATGGGATCAAAGGGTTTGTCTACTTAAGTTGTACAGAAAAAGGGTAAAAGGCGGACTCGGCATCTCTGGTGTTGCTGTCGTGTAGCCAAAATCGAAAATACGTTGAATCCGAACGTATTTTCTTAACGGCATCTCTCTCTTTCTCTCTGTGCTGTAGGCCCACTCAAGCTCACCCATTTTTAGAATTAGACGCTGAGGTTCTTAATGGCATACAACTTTTAGGCGTGGCACCGGGTTGTTTAACTGACATTTTATTTATATTCGATTAACTGACTCTGAGGGACCCAGCATTTTACAAACTTGCACAAATGGTCTATATATTGAATGTTGGCCATGGCATTGACAATGAGAAGAAGGTCCAGAACTTTCAGTTAGGTGTTGCACAATATTCAACTTATATTATTAATTTAATAAATATGCCATGTAATATCCAATTTATTGATTATTATAATATATTAGTAATATTAATTTTAATTTTAAAAAAAAATTTAAAAGATATTTTTAATTATTAAATTTAATTTTTTTAAAAATATTTAAAAAAAATAATTGAAATATATGTATATTTTATTTTTTTAATCATAAAAGATGAATCTTTTTAAAATTTTTAAATAATTTTTTTAATTAAAATTATTTATTTTTAATTTATTATATTAATTAATATTTTAAATTTTAGATATCATCTAATTAAAAATTTTATAATAGATTTTGATTAAAAGTGTTAATATATATGAGTAATTTTAAAATTAAAAAAATTGTTAATTTAAAAATAGAGTAAATTAAAAAGAATTTAAGTCTTAAAAAAAAAAAAAAGAGGGTGAACGTTTGGTTTGGAAGATTTTAAGTCATTCCGATCCGAAAACGCACGCCACTGCGCTTTTTACCTTCGGCCTTGGGAAGGAGTTTGGCCGATGCAGCGGGGGGGTGACGGGTTCAAATGATTTTCAGTTACCAGAATACTCCGAAAGGCTTAAGAAAATAAAAGGGTCATGTCATGGCTGGCATTAATTGACATTGAGAGGTGAGGTGTTTTCATTTTTCAATTTTTGGATCTGTTTATGTAGACAAAAAAAAATAGTAAATTAAAATATTTTATAATTTATGTAAGAAATTTAATATAATATAAAATATTTTTATATAGTATAAAAATTATTTATGTTTTTTTTTTTTACTTTATTATTATTATGTTTATTTATTTTTTATTTTTTTATTAAAAGATTTATTAAAATTTGAGACTTGTAGAGTGTATGAGTTCAGGATCTCAGAGGCCGAAGTTACCTTAAGACGCGAGGCCCCGCCGATGGTACCGCTTGAACACATAAGGAATTGTTACAGAAAAGATGCGGCGCTCCGTTGGGGAAGTGAAATTGTACTCTCCTGGAGAATGGCTTGGATGGATATTTATGCTCTTGTTTGATTCCCAACCTTACTCAATTTTTGAGAGTTAGATCAAAAATGATTTTATTACAACAGCTAGCTTAAAATTGCCGAAAATCTTCGAATAGCTGGTTGCCCTGGTTCATTAAAAAACCTATTGGGCTTGAGGCCTACCCAAGAAATCCCTTCCGTTCCACTAGGTTTAGACTTTTTATCATAAATTCGGAGCCCCATCTGTTTCAGTCTATATGTTGGCTAATTTGTGCTATTTAAGTATTTCAACGGGATATCACGGTGCCACTAGCCTCATCGGCCCCCTCAAAGGACCGCGTGTCGACACCCCAGAGAGAGATGGAGAGAAATTGGCAACTTGGGATGGTGTCTTCTCTTTATCTTAATTAAGGGTAACTTGGGGACCTTAGCCTTCGTAAATGGATTTGGGGTTCTTTTGTGTTCGGTTACAAGTTAGATGACCCACATCACCTATCAGTTGCGTAATTGACTTGTCTTTGGTTGTAGGATTTCAAAATTTTACACGATCTTCCAACCACTCTAGGCTTTGACTTTTTTCGTTAACAGGAAATGATCGCAGTTAACTAATAAAATCTTGAGGCATCCACGTACGAAATGATTGGCCTGAAATGGGGAGGATCGTGTCCTGTCCTTTCCCCTCTTGAAACTGTTCACATTTTATTAAGTGTTTTGTTTCTGTGCTTTGTCTCCAATGGGGGTTTACATGGAGACTTCTAGTTTCAATAACAGTATTTTACCAATAAATTTAAGAAGTTTCCCCCCATCGCCATTGGCAAGAAATTCTTGAAACCATAGTTTAGGGTGGTCAATAGTAATGTTGGAGTATGACAGGTAACCCCGGTGTGGAATAGACCTGGACATGGAATCCTGCACGAGTTGTCTATTGAATCTATGAAAACGTCAAAATGGAATTTCATCGAATTTTAGTTGGCCTGGTAGTTAAGGTCATATAGCTCACGCTGATATGAAGTCAGGACAACATTAATCATTTGGTTTGGATGTTTAATTAGAATGCATGGCATTTGCATTGAATTATGGATCATTCAAAATCTATTGCCCCCCACGACCCAAAAAGAACTATTGAGAAAAATTATGACACACAATGCAGAGAGAGAGAGAGGGGGGGGGGGGGGGTGCAAAATTTTCAAACAGAAAGGCAGAAACTTAGAAGGACGGTCACCAACAAGGCAACCTACCATTTGCATTGCTGTAGGCAGAGCAGGAAAATTGTGCAGAAGCATGTTCATGTCGAAGACAATTTAGGAGAGAAAACGGAAGGTAGAAATTGTATTGCAATTAATGCTAACAGCGTGGCTAACGAAACCCAAATGCTATAGATAACTTTTCCCTTACACCACCCTTTAATGACTCTATAAATATTCCCTGCACTTCTACTTGTTCTTCACAAGTCTCCTTTCTTATTAACCTCTCCCCTTTATCTCTGTCTCTCATTCACTGTGTCTAATAATGTGTCTGTAGATAGTATTCAGTATTCACTTCTTTGCTCAGCCTTCTCTACATAATATATTGATACAGGACTGAAACACAAAAGACAAGCCATGGTCTTCGCTATGTTTCTTTTCAGGTTTGCAGACCGGATCTTATACCAGCTCTTTGCCAATTCATGCTACCAGGCTGCAAGGAAGATGAGAAGCGATGGCTACCTCTTTAAGAACCCTTCTGTAAAATCATCCCAGCAACAGGCTCCTTTGTTCCCCATTGTGGACAAGTGTAGTTTGGACAATAGGGGGTCTGATACATTGGTGTGTGACATTCATGGCGCCTTGCTAAGGACCAAGTCTTTCTTCCCTTATTTCATGCTGGTTGCTTTCGAAGGTGGAAGCATTCTTAGAGCATTTTTTTTGTTAGTATCATGCCCCGTTTTGTGGTTCTTGGACTATGAGCTCGCCTTAAGGGTCATGATATTTATTACCTTTTGTGGGCTTAAGTTGAAGGATATGGAGAGCGTTGGCAGGGCTGTTTTGCCTAAATTTATCTCGAGAACCTTCATCTTCAGGCCTATGAGGTTTTGGCTTCGGCTGGGTCCAAGGTCATTTTTACTAGTTTCCCCAGAGTGATGGTTCAAGGATTCCTGAAGGAATATTTGAGGGTTGACAATGTCATAGGGACAGAGCTACATACTGTTGGGCACTATTTTACCGGTTTGGTATCTAATTCTGGTTTGCTTGTCAAGCATAGAGCTCTCAAGGACTACTTTGGAGATAGAAAGCCTGATATAGGCCTTGGAAGTCCAAGCTTTCATGACCATCTCTTCATCTCTCTCTGCAAGGTACACCCAGCAAAGGCTTTTTAATTATTTATCTGTCCTTTTTTGTTGCTATGGAAACAACTAATCACAGCAGTTTTTGGGAAGATACCTTTTTCTTTCTTTGGAAATTTCAATGTAGACTCAGTAGTTACCGCATGCGGGTGTTTTCCCTTTTGGACATCATTTAGGCTTGAACCATTCTTATTATGAATGATAGTTATTGCATTCCTGGGTCCATATTGACAAAGGCAAGTCTATTTCTTTTCTTGGGAAAGAAAATGAGCCCGTGTGACAATTTAAAAGCCATAAACCCTGGAAGCAGTTTCCTCTTAATTTTCTTCTTTCTAGCAAAAGTTTTTGCACAAGGTAACAGTTCCCTTGTCATGAATGTTAATGGGAATTATACAACTACTGCATTCATAGATGGTACAATGGCAGCTTAAAATGGTCCATGTGACGTTTCTGAGGTTGTTATATTTGAACGTGACAGGAAGCTTATGTGGTGACCAAGGAAGACATCAAGGGCATGCCAAGTTCAGTAATGACAAGGGACAAATATCCGAAACCTCTTGTATTTCATGATGGAAGACTAGCTTTCTTGCCCACTCCCATGGCAACTCTAACCATGTTCATGTGGCTTCCCCTTGGATTTATCCTTGCTATCTTCCGACTCATTGTTGGTATAACTCTTCCATACAAAGTCGCCATATTTCTGGGCTCATGGATTGGGATAGAAGTAAAGATCAAAGGGTCTGTCCCTTCAAGGTCATGCCAGCAAAAGGGTGTCCTCTATGTTTGCACCCACAGGACACTATTGGACCCAGTTTTCCTCAGCACGTCTTTAGGCAAGCACTTGACAGCCGTGACATACAGCCTGAGCAAGATGTCCGAAATAATTGCTCCCATTAAAACGGTTAGGTTGACAAGAGAGAGAAAACAAGATGGGGAAACAATGCAGAGATTATTAGGGGAAGGGGACTTGGTGGTGTGCCCTGAAGGGACCACGTGTAGAGAACCATACCTGCTGAGGTTCAGTTCCCTGTTTGCTGAGTTAACTGATGAGATAGTTCCAGTAGCCATGAACGCACGGGTGAGCATGTTCTACGGGACAACTGCAAGTGGTTTGAAGTGCTTGGATCCCATTTACTTTCTGATGAACCCCAGACCGAGCTACTGCATTCATATTCTTGAGAAATTGCCCAGAGAGCTCACATGCGCTGGGGGACGATCCAGCTGTGAAGTTGCGAACTATATACAGAGACAACTTGCTGATGCTTTGGGATTTGAGTGCACTAGTCTCACAAGAAAAGACAAGTACATAATGCTAGCAGGAAACGAAGGAGTTGTCCAGTCCAGGACAGGAGGAGGAGGAGAAGATTAACACCAGCCGTATTGCATTAGTTAATCAGCAAACAATCCAAATCATATGATATGAACTCTTAATTATTTTTTTCTTAATGTCATTTTTATATAGCTTCTCTCTTGTTGATATTAAGTGAAGAAGACTCATAATTTAATGTTTTAAGGTTTTGGATAAGAAGTAGTGTTAATAAATGTCAATGGCTTAGCCAATTGTTAAAAGGCCCGAACAATCTTAGTTATTGGTGTCATTGGTTGGAGTTTGGTCTGTTAGCTGGTATAATTGTTCAGTTATTCAAATAGTAACTAGTGGTTTTTTAACCTGTTCTTCACACACCTGGATCTAAGCTTTCAACAGCTGCATAAAAAACACGGTGGGAGAGACGTTGAAGGGGACTGGTTGCTCCTTTACATGCACATGCCAATGGGGCAAGTATGTTTCTCATTGTGGTTTTATGTAAAGGGCCTAGATCGATGAACATATGACCCATGATATGGTAATGATATATAAGGTAAAGAAAATTTACATTTGGACTCTTTTTTTTTTTTTTTTTTTAAATATAACTTACTGGTGATATTACACAAGATTTGTGTAGGGTATACAGTCCTTTCAATTGATTTTTGTGCGTTTGCCATTTGATGTGAGACCCCTTTAACTAGGCCTGCCTGTAATCCAGTAATTGTATTTTTACAGCTAGAGGAGGGATAAACTTTTGTCTACCTCTAACGTTGGTCTTGAAAATGAATGATCTCCGATTTCACGATTTTATTTCCTCGATCAACATCTCATGCGCGTTCTTTCCTTTATCCATCCAAGTATGCAAATATCATGCAAAAGAGTAATATAAGGTCAAAATCAGGCAGCCCCGTTTTGGTAGTTAATTTATTTATATAATGAATGGGGCAGACATTGACGAATTGAGTTCATTTTGTTGGTTTATGAGAATGGAGGAGGTTTGCACACGGAAATGCTATCGAAAGACATTGGTCGCCGACATGTTTCTCTTTCTTCGGGATCTATACATCCCAACAGAAGATATGCTTTGACCGTCTATTTGGTTATACATTTTTCTTTTGAAAAATAACATATATGTGCGTGTGTTGTTGCGAGTAATCGAGGCACAGCTAATCCAAGGTAAATTGTAGGCCTGCCTTTGTTGATGTGAATTAATGGGGATCCACATCACACGATGGTCGTAATGGTGGATGGTTGCGTGTATTTTATGTGGACGGTGGCCAATTGGGTTGAAAACGATGCTTTTTAGTAGCTGGCTCGTAATCGTTTAGTAATTGCACTAATTGTACCGAAAATTTCCAGCAGGCTATGAGTAGGAAGATACGAACGAACGTTGGATTGGAATAAATATGCAGAGAGGTCAAAGGAAATAGTTATTTCCAGCGGTGCTTTAAAAGTTGGTGTAGTTTATACGTATGGGCATTTGTGGGGCAGGCGTGCACGCCTGCATTAACTCGTGACAGCTTTGCCTTCCCCATGCTAGGTCGGGATGCGTGCATGCAATCAATCCATGGTTTGCCATGAGTGATGAGATCGATACGCTTTATGTATTCTTTTATTGTTGTATTTTATCACAGCTCACGCCACGCCACACCACGCCACAGAAGTGATGGAATATAGTAGTAATAATGTATATTCATTTGCAACGTTGAATATGGGAAATTTGAATTGGGGATGGATGGGACTATATATATATATATATATATTTTTTTTTTTTTTTTATCATAGGCCAGTACTCGCCACAGATGCCAACTATAAACGGGGCAGAGGGCAGGCACAGTCCTGCTAGCAAGGGGGCCGTCTGTCACCAGAATAATACAAAAAGTCTCGGATTAGATTAGATAGGCTGGACAGCTGGCCTAAACTCGACCCACTAAAAGAGGATCTGTCAAACCCAAGTAGGTCTTGTCTAATGTTAGTTTATGCCATGGTTGGTCCTCGCACAAAGTGGGCCCATTGTGTACTTGTTCAAAGATGGCTGGCTCGTCCCTCACCGTCCAATGGCCCCGGAGACAACTCCAGCCCAACCCTTTTCAGCGGCCAGCGTACCCTTCAGCAGCGGCAGCAGCTAAGGAAACAGAGAAACCCATTCCGGTAGCGGACCAGACCATTTTCTCCAATGCCGTGTTTTGCTTCCTGGTCCACATTTTCTTCTGGGAGAAATTCATGCCCAGGTTGGGTAAGATTTGTTCTCCCCTCAATCCTCTTTGTCTTTTAATGGTAAGGTCTTGTGGAATTTGACTTCAAGAGGTTTTAAAAGAGATCAAGATGAGGCCTTTTGGTGCTGCCCTGTGAGTGATGGCGGCTTTTCTTCACCATCAAATATTTTGTGGCCAATTTGGCAAGTGACTTTTAATGGGTTGGCAGAAATGGATGGATACCAGGTTTGATTTGTCTGAAAAACAAGACATTTACCATGGCCATCAAGAATCCCACAATCCCCTCCCATCCCGAGATAAATTCTCATTTGTCTCCATCCCGTCCATTGGTCTTTTTTAATGATAAACTTAAAAAAAAGGCGTATAAGATCCCAGCTGCTCTTTCCCCTCCACTATTAAACTGAGTTCTGGCGTCTAATAGAGAGGGGTAAATCTAGATGTATGTTGTGAATATGTGTGCGTTGAGATTTTAAGTGTCAACACTTAGAGAGAAAGGACTTTGCTCAGACAAAAGAATTTCGGCCCATATCATGAAAAGCCGAAGGGGGACCATTTTTGGTTGGAAAGGCAGGCGTCACATTTACATTTTTCCCTAAGATGCATAGAATAGAATAGCTATTACCATAAATTATTATTATTATCTTAATATTTTACAAAAAAAGGACCTCCCCCGAGATTTTATCCTATCAAAAGGATAAGACACTTGAAATCGGGAAACAAGAAGAATAGAACATGGTACCATGTTGTTGCCGGCTAACTCCATCTCCAACTTCCATATCCAAGTTCTTCTCGGACCAGCCTTACCTCACCATGCTGGAAAAGAATTGTCAGAACATGAAAGACCTCCAAATAGTCCATGCCCAACTCATTAAAACTGGGCTTGCAAAATACCCCATTGCTGCTAGCCGTGTCTTGGCCTTCTGCACCTCTCACCCCGGCGACGTCGGCTATGCTCACTTAGTCTTTACACAAATACAACGCCCCAACCTTTTCATGTGGAATTCTATCATCAGAGGCTTCTGCGAAAGCTCAGCTCCACAATACGCAATCTATCTGTTCACTGACATGTTGTCCACTTCATCAATCCAACCTCAAAGGCTGACTTACCCCTCGGTCTTCAAGGCATACGCTCAACTTGGCCTTGCCCGTGAAGGAGCTCAGCTTCATGCGAGAGTGACAAAGTTGGGACTTGACAACGATCAGTTTGTACGAAACACCCTCCTGCATATGTATGCGAATAGCGGATTTTTGAGTGAAGCACAAAGAGTCTTTGATGGATATGCGGCATTTGATGTTGTTGCGTGGAATATAATGATCACGGGACTTGCTAAATGTGGAGAAATTGATGAATCTAAAAGGTTGTTTGATAAAATGTCATCAAGGAGCACGGTTTCCTGGAATTCTATGATTAGTGGGTATGTGAGGAGGGGTAAGTTCATAGATGCATTGGAGCTTTTTGGAAAGATGCAAGAGGAGATGATTAAGCCCAATGAGTTTACAATGGTAAGTTTGCTGACTGCTTGTGCTTGCTTAGGAGCAACTAGGCAAGGAGAATGGATTCATGAATACATGATACTGAACCAATTTCATATGAATCCTATTGTCATCACGGCAATAATAGACATGTATTCCAAGTGCGGAAACATTGATAAGGCTATTCATGTGTTTAACACTGCTCCCAAGAAAGCATTGTCGTGTTGGAACTCCATGATTTTAGGCCTAGCTATGAATGGCCGTGGGAATGAGGCAATTCGGCAATTTTCAGCACTGGAGTCCTCAAATTTCAAGCCAGATGATGTTAGTTTCATTGGTGTTTTAACGGCATGTAATCATTGTGGCTTGGTGGAAGAAGCAAAGAACTATTTCTTGTCAATGACAGAAACATATAACATTGAACCATCCATAAAGCACTATAGTTGTATGGTTGATGTGCTGGGCAAAGCTGGATATCTTGAAGAAGCAGAGGAGCTAATAAGGAGCATGCCCATAAAACCAGATGCCATCATATGGGGGTCTTTACTGTCGTCTTGTAGGAAGTATGGGTACATTGAGATGGCAAAACGAGCAGCAAAGCGGGTGATTGAGTTGAATCCAAAGGAAACTGCGGGTTTTGTACTCATGTCTAATGTTCGTGCTGCTTCTAGTCACTTTGAGGAAGCAATGGAGCAGAGGCTCTCATTGAAGGAACAGCAGATAGAGAAAGAACCTGGATGCAGTTTGATTGAAGTGAAGGGTCAGGTACATGAATTTATGGCTAGTGGAAGGCTGCATCCAAATGCCGGAGAAATCTATTATTTATTAGATGATATGGGGTTTACGATTGAGGTGATGCCATAGGAAGGTTACATTTGCGTGTCATGAATTCAATAATGAAATTAAAGTTATCGCTCAAGTAAGTAACAGTAGATTGTTGTTGCTTCCAGCTCACAGTCCACTGCCGCAGTGGAACATCTAGAACTGTCCTGTATTCACTGAACAAATATTAAAGGAAAAACCGAGCGTAACTAAAGTAAAAATTTATGTTCCATATAATTGGCACAGTAGGTGAAGCTACAATGACCTTCTTCTTATAAGGCGAAGCCTAAGAAATATAGTGAAAGGGCACAACATAGAAAAGTACAAAGACGTGGTATGATAATTTAATGGCTGTGCTGCAAATCACTCTATGATTTTGACATGGCACGCCCTGATGCCCAAGAATACATCTCAGGGGACGCAGTGCTATCTGTGAGCAAGTTTTGCGGCAGTCCGCAAAAATCAGAGATATCGAGATGGTGGTGACGACCATTTTGATAATGCGGATTAGCTGCAGCTATCTCATCATCGTCCAACGGTAAGCGATCGAAAGTGGCATTCATGAATGATGCAGCCATGATCACAACAGGGCCTGAAGCGATGAGCGCACCAACAACACCACCACCCACAACCTGCCCTTGGACCCCTGCCAAGAAAATGGTAAGGCCCGTTATTCCGGGCGGAGCAGGTGGAGGCAAGATTGATCCAAGCAGTGACAATATCTCAAACCGACCATGAAGGGTCACGATGGCCCCGGACGAGGATGCTTGCCTTAGGGTGACGTTGTTTACACAGCCACTCCCACTGAGCACGCATAAACCACGCTGCTTCTTTCTTGCAAAGTTAACTAAACTCTCACTAACATCGCAGCCCGAACTCACCTCCATTGCATGGGCACGCAGTGCGTTGGCACTCTCTCGTGTGACAATAATGGGTGGTTTTGGCTTATTTTTTGAACCAGCTGGCCTGCCACGCGGCCGCCTAATGGTCTCACCATCATGTGCAGATGATACTGGTGGAACTGCCTTGGGCAACTTGGAAGTTGTAAGGATTGCTTCAACGCTTGGTCTGCGGTGAGCACTCTCATCCGAATCTTGGTTTTGCTCCATGGTGTTTTTGGACCCAGATGAAGTCACTGATAGATCTGCACCTCCGGCCATTCGTCAGTAACTAAATTCACAGGAGTTGCTTTCCGTATTTGAGTTTAAGTAGCCAATTTTTTTTGCTTATAATTTTATTGGAAGAAGAAAAAGAATGATCAGAATTAGGAGAGGGTTAAGTTATACCAACCTTCCCATTAATAATTAGTGCATATATCCTTCCCACTGCCTACCTTGCAACTGACATTACCTTCATGTCAATTGCCTTCTCCAGCAGAAACAATTTTTTGCGAAATTATTCTATTACGTAGAATCACACACAATACGTTCGGTTACTTCTGTAGCACTTTAGCAGGCCAGGAAATTTCCTTCTTTAAGTAACTTCTGTGCAAATGTCCATCGAAAATTCTTTCTGTGCCTAAAAATTCACATTAGCAAAGCCACCTGTGCCCCAATTTGAGTAAAGGCAAATACAAATATTGAGGCGAGGCATAGGACGGAGACCGCTAAAGGATCTCCAAGTATGTACAAGTGAATAGGTACAAATCAACAGCTGCGTTTCAAAAAAAAAAAAAAAAAAAAAAACCACAATTTCCCGCTTCAAAACTTGCTACAGAGAAAAGGAAAAAAAAAAAAAAAAGAAAAAAACTCGGGAAGCTGTGCAACCAATTTTGTTGGACTGCTATTAGTCAATAGCCTACAGCCATTACGAACTCCACGGCCGTCGCCTATGTGGTTGATTAGTTGATGGGCCTTGCAAATTACTGAAAGCAAAATCACCAGGGCTTTGCCACCGCTGTTCTTCTGTATTTCCTGCTTGAGGATGAAAACCAGTTGGGTAACCCAGACCTCCTTGTGAGAGCCGCTGACCTGGCTGATATCTAGAAAGCACTCGATTCTCACCCGATGAGCTGATACTATCAGACATGATAGACATTTGTCTGAAACGAGGTCCATACTCCAATGCAGAAGAGTCATCATTTTTCTGTTTCCTCGGGGGGAAAAAAAAAGAAATAACAAAAGGAGGATCATAAGAGAACAGAAACAAATAAATAAATTAAGACCAAGGGGAAAAGTAAATCACATCTTAAATGCACTTGCGAAGCATCCACATTTATACACAACATCAAGGGACAAAGTTCATGAAAAACCAGAGTGCCTTTACCTGTTGAAGCATGGCGTTAAAATTTCCCTCTTTGGACTGAGAAAGCAAAGTGTCATCATAGCCAGCATTAGAACCAGCGCGGGGCGAGACCAAATTATGCCTAACCTCTATGAAAGTTGTAAGGGGCCCCAAGACCTCCATAACTGGGGATACTAGGTAAGCGGCTCCTAGGGACACCACCTCTGAACCATGCACTGCTGCCCTTCATGCCTGCCAGACTTTCATGCAATGCTCTGCTATCTTGATATGATTGCTGCAATGCAGATGGCTCATGGGTAAAGGCAAGGCTGTTATTCAACCTGACTAATTCTTCCAAGGAACGAGCATGCTGCAAGCATGAATGCACTGACTGACGCTGAGGAAGAACAGAACCTGTGGCAAGATCTGCACCAGACAGGCCAGGTGCATTTGACTTGAGTAAAGTCTGGGAACTAGAGTTTAGCATCTGCACCAAAAAAAAAAAAGTGTGGAAATATTACCGTATTGGTTCCAGCAGAGGATAACAGAACATGACATAGCTCTTATCAAAACAAGGTAACAAAAACTAAAAATTGCAACAGAACCATGCACTCAAAAACACTTCTGTTTGTCACCAATTCCAGAGTATATTAGAATTAACAATAAACATTAGACAGGATAAAATAAATGACAAAAGTAAAAGAAGAAAAATAAGCAACCAGATGCAAACAAGAGACAACACATCAGTGAGACTGTCAACAATTTGACCTCACTTTATCCCTTTTATGACAGCCTAGTAGCCTAGCAATCAAAATTATGTTAACAATGAAAATATTCCACATCCCACAGCTCAGCTACACTTATCATTTAATCAAAAAAATTCTCTTCCACTAAATGGATAACAGCAGCTTGGTAAACAAAAAGAAAGAAAATCATGTTCAGCATTAATTGGTAATAAATTAATTTATTACCAATTCCCTAGGAAGCAGTGGAACATTCCTAGCTGCTGGACTTCTCAGTAATGGCCAGGAAGAACTGGGTTCCCATCTATTCTTCATGTTGGAATGAGGTAGTGATGATGGAGATGTGTATCCATGCCCATGAGCAACTTTGGGAATACTTTGTCTTATTAACTGTACCTCTGGAGATATAGGTATCTGATGATTTATAATGTCAGTGGTCTGTCCATGGGAATCAGGCATAAAGCCAAGCTGCTCATCATGAAAGTTCTTAATATGCTGCCCTGAATTTCTGCAAGGAAAGGAACTTTTTGTCCATAAAACACAATTAACCAAAGTTTACTGAACCGGGGAGAAGCTCAATGAAACATGCCTTGTCTCCAAGAACCCAACAGATGGCCCATATATTGCTCCAGAGGCCTGTTGTTTTGAGTTATCCTCCAAGGAGTTTGATGCCAAAGGACTGGATTTTGCTGCAAGATTACTGGATCTGTATGTACCAAAACTCAAATTTGGGCATGCAGCGGCTAAAGCTTGCAAATATTTTGGAAACACTACACGGTTATCTGCTGATGAATGGGCAATGGGTTTCTCCCCCAAACTCAGCTGCTCTAAGTTTGCAGGGGCTGCTGATACTCTACCACTTGCAGAATCATTTGCAGCAATTGAATGAGAGATCCTTTCTATTCCTGAAGGAGGAGAACAAAGAAGCTGAGCAAAATTAATAAGGATAACAATTCAGAGCCAAGTATTTTTATTTTTATCTTTTTCTGGTCGAAACATAGGAATTAGCAACTTGAAAGACAAAAATAAGGATAAAGAATAGTGACCTTTGAGCTTTCAATCACTAAAGGGTGAACAAAGAACTATATGATGGTTTGAAAACCAGTATAATAGCAAGCAAGTTAGGGTCATCAAGACAAAATTACCATAATTATCAAGTCTCTCCATCATTGCACAACCACACACATACACAACAGGGAAACCTCAAAACATAAAGAAAACATTAAGAATCTTTACTACATCCTCAAAATTCTTTCATAAGCAGACAAATACATGAGGTGATTCACAACACAAGGGATGTAGTCCATCATAGAAGAAAAATTGCACTGGCTGCATGAAGTTTTGATGCAATAGATAGTTGTTTGAAATGAAGCAATAACTGCTAGCATCAAACTGATAACATGAAAATTACCTTCATGTCTTTCATGCATACCCATATGAAAAGCAGATTCAGAAGAAAGAGATGAAACTCCGTCAATGTTCACATTATTGTTGCTGGCAGCATCCTCCTCCAATTCTTGGACTCCCTCTGGAGAATTAGCTTCATTACCATACACATAGGATTCATCAGAAAACATCTGAATGCCAGAAATAGAAGATGTATTGAACTTGTCCATGGGTGAATCAAATGGCATTTCAAGATGATGAGGAGACAAATCTTGTGAATTGGCATCTTGAGCTGTGTGGGATGTTGCATTTTCCATTTGTGAACTTCGGTCTTGTGGCCTACCCCTTCTAACAATGTCAGCTGTTGATAGATGCCCAGAAGTACCTGCCAACCATTCAGTTTGAGATCCCACAGATGGTTTTGCAGAAGGTATGGTACTACCAGTTCCCTCATTCTTCACTTTATTATCAGCAATGAAAGAATCGCTGGAGAAAAATTTTCAGGATCAATAAAGTGAGCAACAAAGCATTGTCACCACCTAACAGACTCAACTAAGGCAACCAAATTGCGGCATTTCAAAGAAAATCATTTTTTTGTATTATATATCTAGCAAAGATTGAACTGACAAGTGGTAAAACAAGAAAAAGTCCACCCTGCATTAATGCACACAACATATTGAAATTCTTTTACATGACAAAGCACAAGAAGCACAATCATCAAACCAATATGTTTATAGGCAACAATCCAGTGACACAAAAGCAGAAATCAAAGCATATATTTATCAGATTTCAATGATTCAACAGCATTTGAGGACCTGAATTTTGAACTTCAATTTTTGACCTCATATTAAATAAAATAATTTGCTCAACAACAATCAGATGAAAAGCAGGGCTTTATCAAGGGAAGTAGGAGGAACAACAATTGCAAGTCCAAAAAGGGGATTTGTGCATAAAAATAATAAAGAAATCAGCATACTGGCCTAATAACTGAAACCACAAGTTGGTGTTTAGAAACTACTCCTCTAACCTGCTTCCTAGGACCACTTTTTCACTTTACACGTTAAAACTGGAGCAGAAATGAAAAGGAAGGGTTAAGAATAGAAACCATAAGCTTCATACACAGCAAGCAACAGCCAGAGTTTGGCTGCAAATAAATTTTCAGAGGCATACAAAATAAAAGTTGACTCTAATTAGCTCCAAAACTAGCTTATTATACAATGGCTGTTCATCAGTAGATTTCACAGAAGACATCAGAGACCTGGAAGAAGGTAGTATATGAGGAACAGATCCACTCCCTCTCCTGTATGAAGCTTGGCCCACATCTGCCACAGGAGGACACAAGTTAATGTAAAAGAATATACAATGCAAAGATGGCAGATAATATCACAAATTCATGGAGCAGACAAGAAACCATTATAGCTGGAACTGGATTGAGATAACAAACTCCCCAAATCCTGTTCCCCACTAATTCTGAGTCCACGATAACCACCACTAGTTCCCCGAGCCCTTGGGTCCAGTGTCTCCGACATCTAAAGGAATATGACACAGAGGAAAATATATATTAAAAACAGAAATGTAGCATAAAAGAAACAATGTATTAAAAACCAAAGGAGAACAGCATGAACAAACTCCTAATCCACAGGAAGCTCCCTCTTTTCGAGCGGAGTTATAAACCAAAAGATAATTTAGGCAATTGATTTATAAGGTACCTCTTTTCTTCTTTGACGTTTGCTCTTCACTTCGTGAAAGGTATCTGAACAGTTGGAAAACACTCAACTAATAAGGACTCGATTAAGAATATCAGTTTGGCCATATTATCAAAGCGTCATTCATGAAAAATTGCTTGGAAAATAAAAGATAAAATTAAAAATAAAATAACAAAACAAAAAGTAATTGACGAAGTCCAAAGCCAGAGAAAGAAAATCGAAAGCATAAGCAAAAATGGATGGGCAAAGAACGGAGGAATGCAACCATCAACGAAAGATTACCATTCAAGAATCATTCTTGATGGTAAATCAATAATGTTTTATCTTTCCAAGAATTTTCCATTCTTCTTTCTTTCTTTCTTTCTTTACCTTTGACGTACATTGCAAAATTCAGGAGGTTCTCTCATCTAATCCGGGAGGAAAAGAAGAAGACGCAAATGAAGAATAAAACCAAGAAAATAATTTTTTTTTCTCAAAAAAAGGGATAAATACAGGGGTTCCTTCATTGCTCATTCAAAGGCAAGGAAGAAAGGGAAAAAGAAAAGAGGAATAACACCAATCGAAGTATTGCACTTGTAAAACTAAAGCCCAGAAGATGAGCCAAAAAGAAAAAACACAAAAACACAAAAACAAGAAGACATAAAACCCAGCACTAATAACGAAAGAAGATGAGAAGAGAAGAGAGTAACAAAAGCCCACCAAAGGGAGAAAGAATGAAGAATGAAGAACGAAGAACGAAGAAGAAAGGTTTTGGTTGGTTAACCTTGACGAAGGAGTATCTGAACGGCGTCGTCGGGGTTCATATTGGAGTCTATGAGAGCGGCATAGATGTCACTGTCCGTACAGTAGTTAACAACCTCTTTAACACTCCGCACCATCTCCCTGGCCTCCTCCGGTATGTACACGCCATCAGCGGTGGCTCCGGCATTCACAATGTTCTTGCCTTCAGTCGACATGGCCTTCTCTCTCTCTATCTCTCTCTCTGCGGTAGAAAGTTCTTTAGTTAGTTAGTTAGTTAGTTAGTTAGTAGTAGTAGTAGTAGTTGTAGGATGCGAGTTGTGAGAGAGTGTACTGTGTGCTTTACGGCTCCCTCTCCCTCCTCCTTTCTCTCCTATTGGATTATGTTTATGTTATGAGAAGGAAGGACGATGAAACAAATATCAGAAGAGAGACAAAACCTAAAAGAAAAGCTTTTTTCTTCCCCCACCACAGCCCACCCAAAAAACAAAAACCAACCACCCCTTCTCTCAATGTTCCCTCTCTGAGCGTGTAACCATGGTTGCCTTTTTTCTTAAAGAAAAAAAAAAAAAAAAAAAAAAAAAAAATTATTATTATTTAACTAACCGCTCTTTTGCCACATCAAGACCAGGAATAGAATAGAAGTCGCTGCTCTTATCACAATTTCATTCTGCCTTTTTTATTATTATTATTTTTTTTTTTGGTACATCTAGTTTTTACGAATATATATATTTTTTTTCTCTTTCACATTACAGGTTTTTTTTTTTTTTTAAATAAAACATACATTGAACGCTTAATTAATTACTCCGAGTATTGAGCTCTTAACTTAACAACTACGATGCCTCTTTCAGATCAATTAGTATTACATTATACACTCTAGCACGGCGATGTTGTTGTATACTTGTCCTGTTTTTTAATCATGGTAAATTAAAAGGTAATTACTATTAAAAAGTACTGAAATCAGTATTTAAATCTGAAAAGAAAAAAATAATTATTTGATGGTTGTAAGAAAAAAACTAATTACCTTTTATGTAATTTTTGGATATAACATAAATAAATAGAAAATAGGAAATAAATAAATAATTAAAGCCAGCCAGCCAGCCAGCCAGCCAGCCCGCCCGCCCTTAAACCCTTTTTGCAGTGGAGAGAAAGTGCTAAAATCGGGAAGATGATAGAATCAATCAATCGTCTCTTGCCTTAACCTTAACTATAACCATAGTTCTCGTTGCATTGGATCCCTTCCCTTTTGATTCGGTGCATGCGTGTGCTGTCCTTATTCTCATTCTCACATATTACCCCACACCCCCACGCCCACCCTCCCCCTCCCCCTCCCCTACAAATAAAAAAATAATAATAATAATAATAATAATTCTGTTTACTATTTTATTAGTATTACAGTCACAATCGCAATTGCATGCGCATTCTGAGTTGAGATTGTGGCCATTTTGTTTAGGATTTTAGTTTCTGATTTCAATCTCCCTTTTTCTTTCTTTTCTTCTCTCTCTTTCTCTGTGTTTTTTTTTTTTTTTTTTTTTTTTTTTTTTTTTTTTTAAGGAGGGAGGAAGCTCATCTCATCTCATCTCTTCTCTTCTCTCTCTTTGGGTGGGATAACATTATCATTATTATGAGTAATATATGAGTGGAAAGCAACAGCACCACATGGTTTCTCTTAACAACAACAACAACAACAACAACAATGGAGCGAAGAAGCAAGGGAATCATAAGAATCATTTGAACAGAGGCGCCACGATGATGGGCTGCGGTGATCTTTGGACTGACGGTCTTGTTTGTGCTTTTGAATATGTGTGGGTCCCTCGGAAGCCACTTCCACCCAAATCCGGCTCAAGATTCCAACAACACATTCCTGTGATGCCCAAGATGCAGCACGTTCATTCTGAATCCGCAAACCTCACGGAGGATTTGTTAGGAGACTCCTCTCCTGCAAAGGGTTCTCCTGCAGTTGCTGATAACAATGAAATGCCACACAGCCACCATGATCATCGTCGGACCCAGGCCAACTGTTCAAGCCATTTCAACGGAAAGGAAAGCTTCCCAAGAAGCTATTGGGTGCCTATTGGCTGGGATCGAATCTCTCAACTTGTCCAGATGCTGCAGGTTGATGCCACCTGGACCTCACAACCGCTCCTCGACTTTCCCGACGACCAAGATGAAGTCACTGTTGCAGATATGGCGGCTCCTTACTGGGAATGTCCTGTGGGCCTCACCTGGTGGTGTCACGTAGATGCAGGCCACCCACGTATAAAAGCGTGGCTGAGTAATGCTCAGTGGTTGCATCCTGCCATCTCAACTGCTTTACGGGATGAAAGCCGGCTGATAAGCGAGCGTATGAAGTACCTTCTGTATGAGGTGAATTCCTTGTTCATTTCTGACACCTGACATTCCCATTCGCCAGAGTGATGTTGTTTTTGGTAGGCTTTTGATGTAGTAGAGAGATGCTCAGTGCTGTCTGACGTGGAATGCCCAGGAACTGCAATCAATTACACTCTATTAGACCTTTCGTCATGTGTTTCATCTTCATCAATTGAGAGGACAATGCTGAAGATGGTGGTACATTTGGACATGCTATGCATGTCTGGACTGACCTCCCTCCGTTGGATTTGGTTGTTTTAGTTATTCTTGCCAACTTGGCTTTGATTGGGTGGATGCCAATATACTGGACTTTAAAGCCACTGAAGGCAGTCCTCCTATTTACTTCCAGGTTCCTGTCGTAGTTGCCGGTGGATTATTATTTGAGCTGCTAGGGCAGTCGGCTGGTGATCCATATGCCGATGAAGACGATATCCCAATCGTTCTGCGATCATGGCACTCACAGAACTTTTTGATAACAGCGTTGCATGTTAAAGGATCTTCGTCAAACATTAATGTCTTAGGCATTGCAGAAGTCCAGGTCTGTTATGCCGAAAATGATCTTGCTATATCATCTGCATATCTTTTTATGCCCTGGATTATTAGAATGGGATCTTACTGCATGATCTGTTCTTGTGCTTTGTTCAGGAACTTCTTGCAGCTGGTGGCACTAATGTTCCGCAATCCATTCATGAGGTCATTGCACATCTGACATGCCGCCTTGCTCGATGGGATGATAGGTGATCTAATAATTATGCTAATTGCTTTTGCTGTTCTCAACTATTGGTGTTAATAGGAATTTGTTGCAAGGTTTGATTTCTTTCTTTGATATATTGACAGTTTGACATATTTGCCTTTTCTTTTTTTTTTTTTTTTCTATTATTTTGGTCAGGCTGTTCCGTAAATCCATATTTGGGGTCGCAGATGAAGTTGAGCTGAAGTTCATGAACAGGTGCTTCCATGCAAATAAAAGCATTGTGTCTTCTTTTTAAGTCTGCCTTATCCTTTACATGATACAAATAACAAATGGTTTTTCACTTTTGGATAGGAGAACGCATGAGGACATGCATCTCTTTAGTGTAATTTTGAACCAAGAGATCAGAAGGCTGTCAACTCAGGCAAGTTGCCCAAATTAATTTGCCTTTCTTGCGGGTGGTTCATTCTGTGCAGTAGATAAATGTGTTTTCATGTGGAATGCAGTATCCATTTAAACATGACATCTCTTAATGATAGCACCGCTGATTGTTTGTTTACTCATAACTGTGTGTGATATCAGATATGGGCTGTGCTTTAAATTCACTATAGGTATGATACAGGACTTAATTCTAATAAAGTTTCTACCTTGTCCAGCCGATTATTTAGTAAGTTCTCTCAGGTTCATATTAATTACATCATAAATTGATTCCTTGTGCTATGTAAGAGGGTCTTAAATTTAACCTAGTTTTCTCAGTTCACAGGCAAAATGTTTTCCATGGTAGGCTTTTTTATGATTTGTTTTTCCTTTGGCAGATTCCTCAGGTTAATAGTGAGTGTTTTTATGCATTCCAAGGTATCGAATTGGATTGTGTACACCTACATGTTAATTCTACAATCTAAAGGGAATTGCGTGATTAGTACGAGGCTTTCCTTATTTGAATAGTTCTTATTCTGTTGCTCGCGCGCACACACACACACACAGAGTTCACTAAAGGGATAAAAGATTTTTTAAAAAGGAAGAATAATACGATTCATGCATCTGGCATACTTTACTTACCTAAATCATGCAGGTTATAAGAGTAAAATGGTCACTTCATGCAAGGGAGGAGATTGTTTTTGAACTTCTTCAACATTTGAGAGGGAATGCAGCAAGGAGCTTGCTTGAAGGAATAAGAAAAAGTACAAGGGAAATGATTGAAGAGCAAGAAGCTGTTCGTGGACGCTTGTTTACAATCCAAGATGTAATGCAAAGCACTGTACGTGCTTGGTTGCAGGTATGAGCAATAGGATACTTAGAATATTTACCATCATCAGTTTCTCCTGAGTCATGGATGAGTTTTCTATATCCCACTGTGCTTATTCTATCTCCTTTAATAGCGGCATTAGTAATGAATCATGTTGCAGTTGCAAAATTATGTCCGTTCAATTCTTTGTTAGTGAGATAGATCGCATGAATTTGCTGGAACCAGATGAGCTAATGGTCTTCATACATCTTTTCTGCATTCACCTAAAGGAATTTCTCATTTCAAATGTAAGGGTGACAAAGAAAAGTTAATGGACCTCCTATCAGATGGCCATTTGGCTGACATTTGATACATCTTAATTAGCCATTTGTTTCTTCAACCTGCTGATGGGAGTCCATCTGCATATCTTAATTTGTTCTATTGGCTCAAATATAAAACCTATTTCCACAGAAGAAATTTCGTAGATGAACCTTTGGCCATTGACCCTCTGCTATTTCGAGTTCTTTGACCAGTCCACTTCTGAAACATTGGTAAAAGGAATATAAGACTTTTCTTTGCTGTCTTTGAGGCTTGGATTTGTCAATCTGCGACTTTGTCATGTGATGTGATGTTGAGTTTTGGGAGTACTTCTATTTACAGGACCGAAGTTTAAGAGTTACCCACAATTTAGGAGTTTTTGGAGGTTGTGGCCTTGTTCTTTCCATTATCACTGGACTTTTTGGGATCAATGTGGACGGAATACCAGGTGCTGAAGATTCCCCATATGCGTTCATACTGTTTTCTGGCATCCTTTGCTTGCTAGGAGTCGTGCTGATCGCAACTGGGTTGCTGTACCTTGGATGGAAGAAACCCATTGATGAAGAGGATGTGGAGGTTAGAAAGCTAGAGCTACAAGAACTAGTTAGGTTGTTCAAGCTTGAAGCAGAGTCTCATGCACAAGTCCGAAAAACTGTTTCTCGAATGCCTAACCCTCCGACTGCTCGGGACTTGTTATCAGATGAGGAAGGTTATGTTCTTATTGGTTAAACCCACGGCAGCAAGCAAGCCACTAAGTGGAAACATTGAAGCAGTCGGTGCAAATTCGGTTCCTAACAATGCGTTCATAGTGAATGGGAGTAATTGGAACACGTGAATAATTTCATAGGCAGTAGCTAACCTAGTCATTGATTATTTTATCTTCGATGAACGATCGAGGGCAGATTTTGTCCGTGGATGGCTGGATTAAAGTTCTTCCTTGTGTGCAAGTTGTAAATTATGTGCAATCTAGCTTGTCTTTAGGCTTTCTGGGATTTGACGATGCAACAGTGAGTAATAAAATCCCTTCCCAGTCCCAGCGTTCCAGTGCATAAAACTTTTGTACCGCAGTCTCACTTCCGTTAACACGGAGAGCTTTTCAACACCCGGAGTGCTAGTAGCTCATTCTTGCCCCCTTGTCTTGAGTTGCAATTTTACCCTTTTTCAAAGGCAGAATATATATATATATATATATACACATCATTAATATGAGAAAAAAAATTTTCTAAAGGAAAGATTTTACCCAAAAAAAAAAAGGCATAGGAATTTTTATGAAAAAATTTTAGGGAGTGAAATGAAGCATTGGCTGGCACTAGCGCTAAAATGATTGATACAAGCAACTAAATACGAAGCGCATATTCCCAGGTCCGACTTGCCTCTCTAGTGGCATTTAGTGTCTTTGTCACTCCTACAACGACGAAATCCTGGTCGAACTTCCAAATTTTGCAGTCCATTGAAAACCCTCTCCCAGGGCACCTGGTGAACAGAGATCCCTGTTTCTGTCGCACCAATGTCGAGGGAATTGGTTAAGATCCCACCTTCGCCTTAGCCTTAGCCTTCCATAACATATACTTTGATTTCTCTGTCTTGTATCTTCTATATTCTCTCAGCGCTGCAAGAATGACGTGCATTGAAACCGGCAGGAAGAAAGGCTGCACAAACAAAACCAGAAAACTTGAGAACAGCACCCCTACTCCAAATCATGCTTTTCCGTTAACATTCAGTTTCCTTAGCCTCCATAAATTATTAAATGTGCAATGGGAGTTATAAATCAAAGATTTGAGCAGCAGAAGATTGTTCTTGTAAGACATACTGAGTAGACGGCAAAACAATGCTCAAATGAATAGTAGCTGACAGACATAATAGATGGAAAAAGGCATCCTCTGCCATCGATCTTGCTCGCCCTGAGGACACTGACATAAGGAGAGCAACTGATAGTTAGGCTTTTCTTTCTAAGTGAACACAGGCCAACCATTTGTTACCAGCACAAAAAAAAATTTAGACGGGTAAAAAGGGGTGTGCAGCAGAACATACCAGCAGATGCATCATAGATTCCAAGAGAAGCATTGCTTTGGGCTGATTTTGCTGCTTCAAGTGAAAATTTTACCTGCCCAAAATAAAACTTACGTCAAACCATCGGCATTTTTGCTAACATCTTCAAGAAACAGAAGCTTCCAAACCAGTATCATAAACCAGAAGGTTCCTTAGAAAGAGAACCAAAAAGGCCCTAAAGCTAGCCATACACAACCTACAAGTGCCCTCATATTGCAGGTTAAATAGTGCAAAACAACAAATACCTCTAAGAATCAATATTAGAAAAATCTTAATTCTCCATATGCGTGCATTAGGTGTAATATGAATTATCCATTGGCACCTAAAGTCTTAGTGATTATAAAATACCAAAAAGAAACACTTATTGAGGCAACTCACCTGCTTTCCTATCTTGTCCATAATAATCATCCTCGGCAAAGATTGTACCTACATAAAGAACCTTATTAACACGAGAGAGAATTGAGTTGAATCAGGATGGTCTGCTTATTAGTGGCTGAAAATTACCAAACGAGAAAGGGACCCAAGTGTTGTAGCACTTGAGTGA
Organism: Rhizophora mangle; assembly: GCA_037832345.1. Taxonomy (NCBI): domain Eukaryota; kingdom Viridiplantae; phylum Streptophyta; class Magnoliopsida; order Malpighiales; family Rhizophoraceae; genus Rhizophora; species Rhizophora mangle. The sequence continues at coordinate 2,292,273 of JBAPLJ010001678.1, read as the reverse complement.
AGATTAAAGCATGTGTGCTGCCGTGCCAAGACATCCAATTCCCTACAGAAAATTACAAGCAGCAATGGATCCAACTCATGATTGACACAGAAAACCTCAATCCACTAAGCAGTTTATTAGAATAAATTTATTTGAGCAGCCACACAACACTAAAGAATTGTAAGCCTGGAGATCAAATGCAAAAAACAACCAAATAAAACCACTTAAATCCACAATACCCATAAGGTGTTGGACTATTTTTTGTGGCTGCTTCTCACCACTGGCCAAACCTTTTTTTTCTTTCATAAATAACTGGCCACAGCATTTTATATGAAAATATAACAGGAAGTAACAGCATAACTATTCAACCCTAGTCTCTGAAAGGATCATTTTCTTTACCATTCTGTAAAGCCTGTTTCGCTCGCTAAAAAGTTGCATGTGCCTGATTTACCATCATAAGTAATATCGGATTTTAGTCCAAAAAGTTGCCGAAACTGTCCCAGAAAGACTTCAAATATCTTTTGAAGATCCTGTTATATGTGTAAACATCAAACTTGAGAAACAAAAACAGAACACATCTCAATTGGCAACCGTGATCAGTGAAAATGGAGTCTCTAGTCATGTTAAAGTATAAGATAATAATTCATGTTTTGGAAATATTCTGACTGCAAAAACACAGATATCTAATGCAAAAATGCAAAATAAATTTTCCCTAGTTTTGACATATTATCAATAAGCAAATTAAGAATTATATCGTCATATTTATCAGACTCCATGAACTTCATTAGTAAAAGTTGGCCTATTTTCAAATGCACTTCATTCATTTATACAAGATGAGCCTTTAAAAGCAACATTCAGATTGATAAAATCCTGTCATGCAACACAAATCCCATCACACATTGCTAGATATAGTTTTCAAAGACAAAGAACAGATCATGCACAACATTTCAGATTTATTTGGTTAGCTTTGGCATCCCACTTACCATTTTAGACATATAGTGGTCAATGTTGACAATCCAAAAGTAGAGGAACAAAAAACATTCATTTGAATTTAAACTTGAACTAGCAATCACCAAACAAATGCAAATGGATCCAACAACAGTACAAGCATCACTTATGGTTCAAAAACATAAGTTTAGCTTCAAAACATGGGAAACACCCAACACTCTGACTTTATTCTTCAAGTAAATAACTAAACGCCTGACCTGAGGGGACATTATATGCCTTTCAGGAAGCTTATTGTTTGAGTCCATTAGACAAGCTTTTGGGTTCCACACCATGACACCTCCCCACATCTGCAATAAGTCACTAGAAAGATTATAACATCAGAAGCAGTGAATGATTGGCAGGCCAAAAGGTAAGAACCTAACTGGAGATATAAAGCCATTTGTCATTGAAATCTCTCCATCGGGAAGCTGTAGAAGGAGGGGACATTCTTCTGCGGATGGTATATATCTAGGCAAAACAAAAGGGAGGAGGAAAAATAATTGAGACAGCAACAATTAAAACAAAATGGATATTTTATTTATTGCTGACAACAGGTTTCAAGGAAAAATGTGCTATAAAATGATGTCACAATAGAAGAAGTTCAAAGGTGATGACAATACCAAAAAAAAATTCCTTATTTATTTTTTTTTTTCCTTCAATTCAGGTTCAATCATCAAGACCTGAAGCAGGGCATCCAGATGAAAGTAAATGTAGACCAACAAAATATAACAGGCGTTGAGTTGGCCATGAAATTTTGCTTGCAATGTAAACTGATTTCATCAATTAAGAACAATGAGAAAATCTCTAGAGTCCATATATTACTCAAGTTTGAGAAAATAGGAGATTGAGTAAAAGGATATACACCACAAAATGCAATATCTTTGACCGCCCACCCGCTGCAGTAGAAGTATCTAAGTGCCACTCATTTGAATTCACCTGTTGAAATACTCATGGACATTAGTCTATGAAGATATTGGACATCTACTGACTACCAACATATAGAAAGCTGATGCACAAAAATGAAGGCAAAATAGCAAAGGATTTAGACCACATCAGTTCAGGATTAGAGAAATGAGTTGGTCACATTTTTTAATTTTGTAACTATTTATCCAAGCATAGCCAGGAACTTAAAGGAACATACAAAGAATGGAAGATCCTTGATGCTGAAAATATAGCTGCCCAACTTTTCATCCCAGAAAGAAAATGAGGACTTTGGAGTGTGATACAAAACCTATAAAAAGCAAATGAAATAAATCAAAACACCATAATTAAATAAGCACAAATCACATGGTGAGGAAAATTTTGGTGAATATAAAGGGAAGGAGAATTCATTGCCTGGCTTTCCGCTAATGCTAGCAATTGGTCTCAATGCTTCAATCATGGGGGCCAACAGAGTCTCGTCTACACTCTGAAAATTCCTACGAATGGAAAGGAACAAAATTAAGGAAACTTAGGCATCAGAAAGCTAAAACTTTAAAATGAGCCTTAGGAGAGTAAATTACCAGTCGAAAATCCAATCCTGAGGGTTGGCATTAAGCAAATTGAAGGAGAGAACGATCCTACCATCGGCACCAACAGGCATAAACTCCCCGTGAAGCAAACCCTCTTCTCTGCCTCCATTCACAAACACCTTCACAAATACCTCCGCCACCCTGTCTAACAGTGCCTCCGTTACCAGTGAACCCTCCCCAACCACGAACCACGCGTGCCTGTACTTGCCCACTACCGCTCTCACCGCCTCTACGGCATCAAACCCGCTCACCACCACCACACTGTACACCTTGCGGCCAGAATCCAAACACTGACCTCCCAAGGCAGATTCCAGAGCATCATCGACGGCCTCATCATCGTCGAAGTCATAATCAACGGCACGAATCACACCGCATTCATAAATGCAGGACCGGAGGTCATCGCCAGAGGATTGGGTGCAACCGCTAGTATGGGCGTCGACAGTGACGGAGAGAGTGAAATTACGATCGGGGGTACCACACTGGGGTTTTTTGGAGGTTAGATCGCTAATCTTAGCCAGAAGTGAGCGTTGAAGAACGCCTGGATTGAGGTTAGCGGAAGAAGAAGAAGAAGAAACGGGATGGAAGTCGAGGAACACGACCTGAAAGTGGAAGGGAAACAAAAGGGGCTTCGATTCGAGTTGCTTGGAGAAAGAATCGATCTCGTGGAAGGGAAGCGAGGACCGGTAGATTTCGACTGATTTCCAGAGCAAAGGGAAACCTGCACAACAACAAACAAGATGCATATCAATTAGGAGGAAGAGGTGGAGGACGATGCGCTATTTAGTTACCGATACATACCCAGAAGGAAGGAGAAAAGGAGCGATATGGTGAGAAAGAGACGCTTCAAACCGGGCTTCGTTTTACGCATCGTTTTCGGGTCGAAATCGGATTTTTCTACTGCTTGTTCTTTTTCTTCTTCTGCTGCTGCTGCTGCTGCTGGAACACCATCTGTCTGAGCAGTTTCCGATATCTCGGATCCTTTCATTTCCGCCATTGTTCTTGTCCTTGCAGCTAAACTCTTTCCTTCCTTGGCAGGGGATTGGAAAGTGGAAACTGAGAGTGTAAATAAACTTAATTGATTAATTTAAGGAAAATAAACTTATTGCTTCTCAAAGAAAAAAAAAAAAAAAAAACCATTAAGAAAGGAAGACAAAAACAACGCTTTTAAATTTTGGTCTTTCTTTATTGTTATTATTATTATTATTATCAGAAAAGAGAAAAATACCTTCTTAACTGACTAAATTAAAAACAGAAACTTACTAATTACCGTACTAACAACACTTAAAAATAAATAAAGCAAATGATAAAGCGAGTGGAGTGAAGCCAACCTCCGATTGATAAAAAACATCTAAAAAGTGGAGAATGTGGGACTGTATATATATATGTATATATAGCTCTAATAAGTATGATCCAGTAAATGTTGCAAAAAAGAGTCAATCCCAGAACATCTTGAGAATGAGGAAAACCTCGTCCTTTAATTTGACGTCTTATCAAGTGAACATTTATCTAACTTGTAATTTGCAGAATGAATTCAGCTCGACGAGGGACGAGAGATAAAGAAAAAGAATGAGTTAGGGGAGAACTACGATCAGTTTGTTACCTTGCATGGATCTCTGAGCTCTGTTGGATTCAGTAGCTTTCCACATTTTTCACATCGATCACCACCAGCACGACGTGCAGAGCCATGGAGTCATAGGCAGGTGCATTCCACGAGAGCCTCTCTGCCGCTAATTAAGAAACGCCTCAAACTACTTGTTGCAGAGTAAAGCCGCCGCCGCCGCCGCAAATGCATAGAACAATAATATATCTATATACGTGGATTTTGGTGGCAACAAACATGCTTTGTTGTATCGTGTCTCCGCAAGCCAATACTTGTCCGCACATGAAATTATGCTTCTTGAATAAATTCACTTGAATCCTCTCTCCTTAATTTTAAAGCCCATTTCCCACCGAATCAATTTACAAGAACTTTAGAAAGAAAAAAAAAAAAGAAAAAAGAAAGGCCAACCAAGAACTTGACCAGAAAAACAACATTAATTACCTCCAATGTAACTGATGACAAGGTGCAGCAAACTAACAAGTTTGAGGACCAGGCATAACTGAAGAAAGAGAGCATTGAATAAAAGATGACTTATCGGGGGAGAAGAAAAGAAAAGAAAAGAAAAGAAAAAGAATAAAAATTTCTAGAATCACAAATTATTCTGGACATGCGAAACAAAATACTGCCGAAATTTATTATATATATATATATATATATATATATATATATATATATAAAAAAGGGGATAGATCACCTTCAAATCAATACAAGATTCTATTTCTTTCAGTTGAATAAAAGAAAACCTCATGAAAATCCCACTCTAACTTCAAATCGGCATCGATAATTACCGTTTTAGAGGGGGGGGGGGGAAGGGAGGCGGCATCGATAAGCAGAGATTGAATGAAACTTCTCTTGCAAAGAAGGAGAAGACTGCGTTGCAAATTGATTTTGGTGTTTTTTGGAGGGAAACTTTTGGAATGAGAAACGTTGGGGGAGGATTTATTTATATAAAATGATGATTATGATTTTTTTTTCTATTTTTTTAAAAAATAAGCAGGAGTTTAAGCTCCGCCGGTGGCGTTCTTTATGGAGTCCCGGTCGCCGCGGGGGAGAACCGAATTTACTTGAATACCCTCTCTAATTTTAAGCAAAAAAATAATAATAATTAAACTTCTAAAGCCATGCTATTTTTACTTATTCGTAATGGATAGGAATCCTCATTCGCATTGGATTCCTTCCCGGTTTACAACGGCTCCAGGCTATATATATATATATATATATATATATATATATGAAATGAAATGATATTATATTATATAGACGAACACACAACCAAACACACACACACACGTATAAACAAGTCAACTGTGTGATGGTTTCTTACTTTCATAAAAATTAAATTCCTTTGCATGCCTCTTCTCTCTCTCTCTCTCTCTCTCTCTCACACTCCTTGGCTTCAAATAAATCAAAACAAATGCTTAAATAAATAAATAAATAAATTCAAATGCCTAACTAAATGCCGCCGCCGGTAATGAGATTAAGATGGCCTCAACTTCAATTGCCAAATTGCCTCAGCCCTCTCCTCTCAGCTAGTAAAGACAAGCAGACATCCCTTGCTCAAATCCACGCCCTATTGATCACAACTAACACGAACTCCTCCTCTGCCACTGCCCGCCTAATTGCCCGCTATGCGCGCGCTGGCCTCATTGTTTATGCTCGCCGACTGTTCGACAATACTCCCCAGCCAGGCGTCGACCTCTGGAATTCGATGATTATTGCCTATTCTCGCGCCGATTGCCCCCATCATGTCTTGAGCCTTTACCGTGCAATGACGAACCGCGGGTTACGGGTCACACCCGACAGCTCAACTTTCACGGTTGCATTGAAGGCGTGCTCCAGTTTGGTGGACTTGCAAATGGGTGTGGAAATCTGGGGTCAAGCTATGGATTTTGGTTATGGGGGTGACGTGTTCGTTGCTTCCTCCATTTTGAATTTGTATGTCAAGTGTGGAAAGTTGGACCAAGCTAAGGTGGTGCTTGATAACTTGGTCAAAAAGGATGTTGTGTGTTGGACCACGACGATAATGGGATTTGTGCAGGGCGGGCGCGCCATAGAAGCACTCGATATGTACAGGATCATGCAGAATGAAGGGGTCGGGGTAGACGGGGTTTTAATGCTGGGGCTGATTCAGGCTTGCGCTAGTCTTGGGGACTTGAAGTTGGGTCTTTCGGTTCATGGGTATATGGTTAGGAGACGGTTGCTTGTGAACGATGTTGTTGCTCAAACCAGCCTTGTTGACATGTATGCTAAGAATGGCCATTTGGAGCTCGCTTCTCGGGTTTTTGTGGACATGCCCCGTAAGAATGATGTTTCTTGGGGTGCTCTGATTTCTGGCTTCGCTAGGAATGGTCTTCCAGAGGATGCATTTCAACTGCTCGTTGAAATGCAGGGTTCAGGGTTCAGACCTGATTCTGCATCTCTAGTGAGTGTACTTTCAGCATGTTCGCAGGTTAGAAATTTGGTATTGGGGAAGTCTCTACATGGATACATCGTTAGAACTCTGGATTTTCAGAGAGCTTTGAGTACTGCATTGATTGACATGTATGCAAAATGTGGTGCACTTTCTTGTGCTCGTGCTCTATTTGATCAAGTAGAGTCCAAAGACTTGATATTGTGGAATGTAATGATTGCCTGCTATGGGAACCATGGGCATGGAAAAGAAGCTCTCTCACTCTTCCTCAAGATGAGGGAAACAAACTTGAAGCCCGATCATGCAACATTTGCTTCTCTTCTTTCAGCTCTCGGTCACTCGGGACTGGTGAAAGAAGGTAAATATTTGTTTGATGCCATGGTAAACGAGTATGAGATCCAACCAAGTGAGAAGCATTATGCATGTATGGTTGATCTCTTGGCCCGGGCAGGAAAAGTGGAAGAGGCCTGTCAGCTGATAGAAACCATGAACACAGAACCAGGGCTTGCTATTTGGGTTGCTCTCCTGTCAGGTTGCCATAATAATGGGAAATTATTGATTGGAGAAATTGCAGCTAAGAAAATCCTTGAATCAAATCCAGAGGACTTGGGAATATATGCACTGGTTTCGAACTTCTTTTCCTTGGCAAGGAAGTGGGATGAAGTAGCTGTTTTAAGGACCATCATGAAAATGAGGGGAATGAGGAAAGTACCTGGTTGTAGTGTGGTGGAAGTGAATGGGAAGCACGAAGCTTTTCTAATGGAAGATAAGAATCACCACCAATATCTAGATATCCTTCTAATTTTGAATAGTTTGGACCACCAGATCAAAGCAATTAAATATGTCTTAGACCCAATTACTTTTGCTGCATGAAACAGAAGAGGAAGCATTTTGCGGAATCACTGGAAGCCCTGATCTAACAATATGTTGCTTGTCATAAGATTGTTCATATCTGGTAAGAGTAAGTACCCAAATTGAATACAGAAAAATTTTATGTTTCACAATTCCAATTTAGCAAAGATCCTTGCAGTGCCAACATTTCTTTATTTATTTCCCTAGCAAGGGTATGATGTCTGGTTGAGATTAACCTTATCTCGCGTCTGGAAGTCAAATTGCACCTTATGTTTCTCACATTCAAACTCTTCAAGATAGTTATTAGATGCACGGGGGAGAGAGCAGAAAAAGAGATTGTGCCAAAAAGTACATTCAGTTATCTGTTACCTCTCTCGGAGCAGAAAAATGTGGAATAATATCAATAATGTAAAATGTGAACTGCATTCCCTCTATCAGTTGCTTCACACCAAATGGAAAATTCAGAGACAAAGATGGAGGTTTCAATGATTCAAGATTCATGGACTGCAAAATTTTCAACACTGGGCAAACAAGGTCTCTTTTCATCATCTGAGAGAACCTAGCTACTTCCATTTAGCCCCACTCAACATGTACCGAGTAATCACCAGTTCTGTGCAGCAACAAGGATACTTTCGGCAACATCACCACCAAACAAAAATAATTGCCAAAATTTGAATTTCCATGATACCTTCTGAAATTTCCTCAAGACTTATACCCTGCTTGAGCCTGAAGATTCTGGTTGTCTTCCAACAAATGGTCATATTCAAGCAATAGGTCTGCAGACTGCTTCTGAAGGGAAACAACATGGGCTTCAGCAGTTTCAATCTGCTTGTCTTTCTTTTCAGATTCTGACTTCAACTTCTTCACATTTTCAGATAGGCTTAAAATTTGTTCCTGCAGCTGCTGTATTTCCTTAGATGCTTTCTCTTCCTTCTCTTTAAGCTGCATTCTCTCTCTCTGAAGCTTTTCAAGTTCCTCTTTTGAAGATCTCTCATTCTTCCTCAGTGCAATAAGTTTACTAAGATAATGGTGCATACGATCAATTATGAATCCAAGAAATAGTGTGAAGCCTGTACGGTCCATTTCAAGCAATTAAAAAGAGGGAAGGGGTTTAAGACAAAATAATGGGTCTGTGTCAGCAATAATTTTCATGAAGTGCAAAGATGTAAGATTGCAAATAGTGTCAGCCAAAGATTAGGAAACTTTTCTTATGTCAAACATTGGGTGGAAGACACAACACCATATGTTCCTGGTCAACAGGCAAAATGTGTAATCTACCTTACTTCCCAAAGTGTTTTCACAAACAGCAGGTTGTTTTGGAGCAAGTTGTGATATTCCCTAAGAGAATCTAATGCATGGCAATTTATACCAAAGGGGAAAGGCAGGGTCTGAGTGAAGAAGGTTGGTACAGGCAGAGCAGAGGATGCTGCTTTACACAGTAGTTCACCCAATAAGAGAAAAGGTGAGATAGAAACAGATTAACAAGGATAAACAAATACCAACCATGGCAAGTAGCATTGCCATAGGTAATATTGTGGTCATAAGTTTTTGGATCAGATGGATAGAATGCACAACTGATCATTGTGATGGATTCCTTGATATGTCTTCCAAGGGAAGTCAATAATTGATAACCACGGAATCTTTCGAGTTCATTGTCAAATGAAGAAATCAAAAGATCTGCATATGTTCTTTTTATTTCTAAACAAACATTATTAATCTTGTCCTTTCCAAGATATCAATAAGGTCATCCAATGTTTGTGGACACCCACATGTCCAATTGCTACAGAGCATTATCGGCACTTTCATTTAATCTTTTCCATTGTAACAGCCAGTTGAGAAACTTCAACAAATCCTTAAATATATCGGACTGGCCACGCAAGTATGTTTTGCCATTATATCCCATCTAAAGATGTTTCCTCCTTAATTATATGTGCAGCAATGTATTGATTGATGCAGCCAATGCTAGCATGAAGTTTAACACATCTCTTATCATGAAGACGACTCAATTTGACCATCTTGCCTCATAAGCAAAACAATGTGATCACAAATCCCACACAGTCATAAGCTGGCATTTTCATTTGCCAAACAGAAAATTACTGTCAATATTTCATACAATACGCTGTCAAGAAAGGCTGTTACAATCCAGTAGTTATGAATGCCACAGACGTTAAGCACTACAGAAACTTAACATCCATCAAATTTCCCAAAAAACACTTTCTAATTTCCTATAATGCCATAGCTGCATGATTAATTTGTTGGCAAATGGAAAAGACAACCTTTTGCCAATTAAATATCTTGTCTAGAAGGACAATAGAAGCAAAAGCCAATCGCCATTATAAAGAAACAAATGGAAAAACAGTTCATAAAGAAATGAGTGGAAAAACAAAAAAAAGGAATTAGCAAGATGAAGAGGATCAAAAGGGAATTTACCCATAAGCGATGCCTCGAGCAAGTGAGTTCTCCATAGAACCTGATCCATGGGTGACATGGTACCAAGCTTAGCGCCCTTGTTTTGGATCTTGACAATGCTCATGAGGCTTGCTAGGAGGATCACTGACACGGTACCAGCAACAGTTTTTACAGTAGCTGGACCCCTCCCCATCTTCACGTAATCCAGGCTCCTCATTACCAGCTCTCTCAATGGCCCAATCTTCACTAACAATAGGAATGCCACAGCCACTTCGGCAAACAGAACTAAGAATAACAACTGAATCATATCTATTTACTTCTAGGCAAAATTCCCTACAAGGTGTGCGCAGGGGCAGGTGGTTTTTAAGCTCGTAGATCCATCTTGAGGAAGCAAATCAAAGGGAACGTCTGTGGCTAAAACCCATTTACGCTTTACAGGAAAAGAACCATTGGATGACTTACTAGCGCTCAGAAAAAACACCAATATTTATGAAATCGTGACTAATCTGTGCAACCTGGAGACAAATCAAAACAACGACCGCTTCATAAAATTAGGGTTCATTTTCCGAAATGAGGACGTTAGGCGTTAACAGATCCGTGCGATCCACTCATCAAAGTAAAAAGACGGAAGCTTTACCTAAGCTAAGCTAAGGGAGAGAGTGAGGGAGCCCCCCTTGTTGCCTTCCTGAGTTTCCCTTTGTTATTATTATTTTTTTTTTTTCTCTTTTTTTTCTCTAAATAAAATTAAAATTAAAATTAACTGTGGGGTTTATGGTCTGGGGAACAGAGGAGGCAGGGTGATTTTGCAAATGGGATTGCCCGTTTGGCAGGCCCAAAAGAAAGGGCAAAATGGGTATGAGGTAAAAAGTAACAACGTTGTGTAACCTGTGACCCACCCCGCCCCCCCGCTGCCTAAAACACCCAAAGAAAAAACACAGGAAAAAGCGGGAACGTCGTACAACGGGAGTGGAGATATTAAAAAAAAAAGGATGGGGGCGGAGAATTACGTGTTCAGTTTAGCAGTTACCAAAGTACTTCTTCTTAGTAACTCAAATGCAAAAAGCACAGTACACGTCCACGCCATAGCTTTCTCCCCTTCCCAGAAATATGCAAATCAGGCCGGGGACACGTTTGCATATTTTTTACCGCCTTGGTTGCATTTTCGGCATCGGCTTCCATATATTACGGTCCACGTTGAACGTCCGGCCCAAATGTTTCTTGCTAGGGCCAGATTACGGTTGTTGAGAGTGTGCGGCCCATAAAGATGTATATTAGGCCCTACCAACCAATGTAGAACTGTCCAACAACAACAATAATAATACACCACCGGCATGAGAATAGAAGTCAAAAGAAGAGAACTTCATCGCCGAAGGGGCGCGACGGCCACAAACAAGCACCTCCCATGTCATTATTTAGTAATAAGAATCGGGTAACACAGACTTCTTTACTCATAATAATCTGCTTTAACTCCTTAATGGATTTCATTTATTTGCTGTGAAATCATAAACTAATAATGATAATAAATAGATTACTTAATGAAGCAAAAAAAAAAATAATATTAAAAATCGATTAAAAGAAGAGAAGCCATGGGTTTTTTTTTTTCTTTTTCCCCTCAGGAAGAGGAGGGAAGTGGATGCATTGCAACGGCAGTGTCGCTATCATCGAGGCTCCTCGATGGTTGGATAGTGGGCGATGAAGGTGTCCGTACAATTCTCGAATATATCGGATAATAGCTTTTGAAAAAAAAAAATTGAGAAAGAATATATTCCTTTATTGTATTCATGTAAAAAGTTTTATTTATTTATTTATTTAGATTTTTATTTTTATTACCAAACCGTTGCTTTCATAACCAAGTGTGTACTTAATCAAAAGTGTGTGATGTAATTTACATCGCATCGAGTGAATGCACCAGTGGCCCTCCTCCGTTTCGGTCGGCACATGACATGGCTTCGTACATGTTTGTTAATTTAGCCACACACATGTTCATGACATACCTATTAATTGGAAAACGACTGTCTGCCTTTGAGGCCAGGATAGCTTTTTTTTTTTTTTTTTTTTAATATTTGTTTTGGTCCAAAAAAGAAAAAAACAAAAAGTCCCAAAAAGATTACACTTTTTTATTCCAATAATAATAATATGCAATTTGTGCCGAGTGCTGAAGTTGAATGTCAAGTAGGCGTTCACCACAGTTATTTGACGTTGCCATCCCATGACAGCAGCAAGCTAACATTACAGCTTTGACCTGGGGGTGGGGGGCTACGTTGCCGACTTCACTAATCTTCAAAATTTTGAATTATCAGCATTGGCCCCCTTATATGCATAATATTTGATTGAGACATTTTTATGGCAAAACTGTTGGGGAAGAATTGAGATTCAAATATGGCATTTTAAATGTCTACTACAAAATATATGAAATTTAATTATGATATATCCAAGAAAGTAAAGAGTTATCTGAAAAAAGATCTTAAATGATTACTGCCTACCATTTGAACAAAATGGTGGAGGTCATATATACATACGTAGCATATAAAATAAAAAAAGACATTATTATTATTTTATAGAATATAAAATTCGCTCCTCCAGTATAAAAAAGTAAAGATCAATTTTTTCCCTTTTTTTTTTCTTTTTTAGAGAGAGAGAGAGAGAGAGAGAGAGAGAGAGAGAGAGAGAGAGAGAGAAGTAAAGTGAATACAACTGATACATGGATACATGGATCATCATTTATTAAACTCAAGTCGAAAAAATCTAAGTCACAAGGGAACAGTCTAGGTGTGAACTATATTGCCGTGCATTTACTTTTGTGACAAATTCAATTCTCCATAAATAATTCTTCCTTTTAGTAGAGGGTTTTTTTTTTTTTTTTTTTCCTGTTAATTGCGGATGCAATTTAAAAATGATTGTTTTAGACGACAAATTGATGGATGGTGAGACTTTTCGTACGGGTTCTGTATCTCATTTTGCCATAATCATATGCAAAAAATGCCTGCGGGTTTATGGCAAATTAAACTATTGAAGTTGGTCAAAACATAAAATAAAATAAAATATTAGACCAAGCAAGAGGTGGGTCCACCTGACAGTTTACAGACAGCCCGCCCACTCACAACCTCGATTGTAAAAAATAATGTTAAACCAACGCACGTATTTGTGTTTTTTTTTGTTTTTTAATCAGCATCCATTTGAATTTCATCACCATCGTCATCCTCGTCGTCATCTTGACATTAACATCATGGCCAATGAGCCAAACTCACTCAACCCTCTCGACGATTCTATTTCTGGCTGGCTTTGATTTCAAACTTTAAAGATGTTCACAATCACGACTCGAAATGTGAAAAAAAAGAAAAGGGCGAGAATGGGGGGATCAACTGATAAAAAAAAAAAAAAATCAAACAAAGTGGAGTTGGTAGTGTTTACATTTTCACCGCGATGCATAAATAACTGCTAGCTTTTGCTATATACAGAGCAGAAGCTGACAAAGAATGTTGCCACCAACCATTGTTTCATAGCTTTGCTACATACAGAGCAGAAGCTGACAAAGAATGTCGCCACCAACTATTGTTTCATCACTGGGGGGCTCCCCAGGTTGACGTTGACGGTTATTAAGGTTGGGTTGGGCGGCCGCCTTTAACAGTCACGCACGCCGTTAATTCCAACGGCCGGCCCCCTGCAAAAGCAGAAACTGCTGCCATGCTTACCACAACTCAACTTCTTAATCCCAAAGCCAGCCAGTGGACGGGGCAGGACGCTTTGTGTTGTTTTGCTGGCTAGCTTTGCATTGACGTGGAACTGGAAGGAAGCAGTCGAATTGCTAAAAACGCACCCAGACAATGTTTGAAGCCAAGCCAGGCAAGGCATCGAAGGTTTTCGTGTTATTTTTTATTTTTTATTTTGAATTTTATACAGCGAGAACGAGAGCGAAAGCGAAGTGGCAAGAAAAATTCAAATATAAAATATAAATATATAGAGAGAGAGAGAGAGAGAAAGGTCAATATGGCTTCAGTCAATGGCTGATAAGCCCACCTCTTCCTCCCCCCCACCCCTCTCTCGCTCTCTTTCTCTCTCTCTCATATATTACTTTAAAGTTTCTCTCTTTCTCTTTCTCGCGGGTAAAAGTCTTTTCTTCCTTTTCCTTCGGGGTCGCTCAAGGGTTTAGCTTGAGGGACTTTCTTTTTCTCTTTCTTCTTCTTCTTCTTCTTCTCTCCTTCGTTTGGGTTTTTGGTTTATCAGGGTTTGTAGTTGTTGAATTGGGTGTCAGGATATCGATCTCTGGTCTGCGGTTTTCAAGTTTCTCTACAAAATCTTGGTTGGGTGAACAAAGAATGACTGTAAGTTTTGCCTTTGTTTCTATTTATTCTTCTGTTACGTTTTCTCTCTATTCTCTTCTCTCGCTGAAGAAGTTGCAGAAAAAGAGAAAACATTATTAGGATAAAATGAATAAGAGTCAACCTCCCCCCGCCCCCCCGGGCGGGGAACTCCCTTTTCTGTTAAAGGTTTGAATTGTCTTCATTTGATTGGCAATGCTGGATTTTCTCTATCAACTGTTAATTTTGAACTTATGGAGCTGGATTGGGGTGTTAAGGTTATCTAGATTTATGTCCGTTCTGCTTTTAAGAGTATGGACATGGATACCTTCGGTCGGAGGGGGAACTGAATTTTTGGGACTACAAGTGATAGCGAAAGATGTTAAAGGACTAGACCCTTCCAATGTCTTCGGATAAACAAAACCAGCAGTTTGCTATTTGGATGTCTTGGTTTCTTGAGGACTTTTAAGCATTGACTAGAAAAAAATTGGGAAACATTAGCATGGGAAGGAACGTTGCAATGCTTTGTAATAATCTTGAGAAAAGAAAGGAAATGGATCCATGCCAGATAGGCTGTTGCATATTAGAATTGTTGAAAACAAAATAGAAGACAAATGCGACAAAGTTAGCAAAATTTGGGGAAGAAATCACCAACTCTATAGTTTCTGGCTGATAATAGTCCTAGTACCAAGGCATTACAATATATGCGTTTAACCTTGGTGTTCCCATGTGTTCAATAGATATCTCACTACATTTCTAGAAGTGAACATGGTAGCTAATGCAGGGTAGCCATTTGGTTTGCGTCTGTTTCTGTTAGTGTCTGGCACCTAAAAATATTTGTGGGCAAAAATCTAAGTTATCACTTTGCCCCTTGTTTACTGAATTTTGATTCAAGTGCTTAGTGTTGCATCGAACTGATGGTCATGCACAGTACATTTCAGTGTTGTCCTTTGTCTCGTGAATCTTCTTTTGCATGGTTCAATATGGATCTTATGAGGAACAAATGTCACTGAATGACATAGAAGCAAGTAATTTGTGGATCTTTCCTTTTCTCATGACCATTTGGCCCAGAATTTTATTTGTTTAAAGGCATTAGTGTGAGTTATTTAAGAGATGAAGATCGTGTCTCTTTTGCATGGATGAAGTTGTGTATTACTTCTCTGATATTATGATTCCTCCAAGGCTATACTTTCCAGTTTGTTCAAAGGGAGGATATCATAATGATTTGCTTATAAACTCGTAGCACAACAGTTGCCAGTTGGGGACCTTAATGATTTCATTTTTCAACTGACATAGACTAGTGGAATTCAAGTGAGATGAGTCTGTGCTCAGGTTTAGCTAGATTACATTACCCTAAAACTCAATCCACAATCGACTTGTCAACAATAGTGGTCCTCACAATCCCTAATTGTGAACTGAATGTTAGCTTCAATATTTAACATTATCACACTTTCAATTGGATACAGTCTCTGGTGAGGCTGAACTAATTTTCAGGGGCGTAATGTTGGAGACATCCATCAACTTTCCCCCATTTGTAAGATTGACCCTTAGTATTTGTCCTTGTCCTTTTCTTCTTTGTTTGTTTTATAACCCATACAAGGAACTGTGGGTGCATAGACTACATGTAAAACTTTGTTGTGTCATGCTCTCTCTCCTTCCCTCTCTCTTGCTCACATCTGAGCATGCCTAAGGGCAGGCTTGGTCTCTCTCTATCTCTTGCCAAACATTTGATTGCATATTATTCTTTTCCTATTTGGTTTCTCTGGCATTGCATTTTCTTCTCTTTTTCCTTCACAACTTCAGATAGGTAAAAATCTCAGATTGGTTTCAGCTGGTGTTTGGAACTTTCACCTAACAACTTAGAGTTTTCTAAATTATTATTTCACATGTCCACAATACTGTATACCCAATAATGGTATTTTGCTGTTTAACATAATCTCATATTGATTACTATTTTTTTTTTTAATTTTAAATCTCATTATGACAATGCAGTTTTACTTGCTTTTTCTATTGTTATATAACATAATGCATCTTTTCTTTTTACTCCACTGACGACCAAATGAGTTACTTGAAACTTTTCTATCCTGAGTGGAGTTCCATCATTTTATCGGTGCTTATAGCTTGAAGTGAAATGTTAATCTATCTTTAAAGAATAAGCACAAACAGGGTAAGGAATAAATTATGTTCCACTGCAAAGTTTACATCTGTAGTACTGTTGTAAAAAGTGGGATATGGCTTTGTTTCAGATGTTTGAAGTAACTTCAAACTCCTGGACCTTAGGATCATGGATTATCAGCATACTATTGTTCAATAATCTTAAGCCTTGTTCTTATTAAGAAGGATAAGGATTAAATTTATTGATACTTCATGAATGCTAAGGATAGAAGGATTGATATCTTTTTATTCAGGAAGAATGTGTGGTGTCTATGACCCATGTTTTGGCAGATTTAACATCTGTTTTTCCTGTGGCAGCAACGTTCACATGTACCCAAGTTTGGTAATTGGGAAAGTGAAGAGAATGTTCCTTACACGGCCTATTTTAATGATGCTCGAAAGGGTCGGAGTGGGGGAAAGAATATAAATTCAAATGATCCTCTAGAGAACCCTGACTCAGTTTCTGAGCCACAGGGACCAAGAGGGCCTGAAGCAGTCAGGCGAACTCATGAACGCCACAGAAGTAAGGAAGACAGTGACCCCAAACAGTTTGCCAACTCTCCAGTCTGCAATGAGAATATGAACCTCAGAGCAGGTGATGAGTCAGCACCCCAACGTCATGGAGGTCATGGAGTGGGTTATGGCGAAACCCATAGGCGACCTTCAAGACAGAGTACTGGCTCTGACAATGGCTCTGAGCGATCACCATTACATTATCATGCTAGGGTGTCTGGGAAGAACAGTGGGGCTCCGTCTCCTGCCTGTGAAGGAAAAGGCATATATGAAAGTGGCCATGCTACTCCTGGAAGATCTAGATTGAAGCCAAGAGGTGACGAAAGTGTAAGTTTTGTCTCTTCTTCCTGTAGTTATGTCATCATGCATACCTTTGATAATGAGTTTTCATTCTGCTACTGAGCTGGTGATGGTATCTCCATTCCCCGTACCCCTTCTTTTGGTGTCTTGTAATCTTTTCTCCCCTTGGGAAGTTGTATGCAACAGGCCTTAATAACTTATAATATTGACAGTCTAACCTTGGTCTTGTGGACATAACAAGTTTGCTTGTTGCAGCTAGACATATATGACCTATATATTGAAGAATTATTTTGCAAGGAACGAGACCTAGACAAAGTATTTTCATGTGTTTTGTCTTTCTGTCTCTAGTTCCCCCAGACCATCCAGTTCTCTCAATGCAATGCTGAAATTTGTCTGGCTTTTTTGGCTTTTGTTGTGACAGCCTGATACTGGTGCTGCAGTTCCAAAGTTCGGTGAATGGGATGAGAATAATTCTGCATCAGCTGATGGTTATACCCACATTTTCAACAAAGTGCGGGAGGAAAGGCAAGCAGGGATAGTGCCTCAAGCTCCTACCAGGTCCCCTTATGTGCACGCTCGCAATCAGCCCCATAGTGGCAGCGCTAAGGTAAGCTGTTACTGTTTATGACCCCAGTCCGCAGGTCTTGGTGCTTTGTGGGCTGTGACTTGTGATGCTGATATATCTAATTTTGTTTTTCATTTCTTGATTTTTATGTTTTTCCAGGTTTGTTGCTTTCCATGGGGCAGAAAATGAGGTGCCTGGGAGTCGGTCAACAATTATAAGGTGTGTTGAGCTTGTAAAGAGTTATGTGAGGCTCTATTGGTGGGGTGTGACTTCTTTGAAGTGCATTCATGATCTCAATCTGTGAAGTGGTGTGGCATTTGTAACAGTAACTTAGGGCTTGTTTGGTAAACTTGGGACTTTTAGTTTTGAGGTTCTTCTTTTTTTTTAAATTAAATAATACAAAAATTTGTATCTTTTGCTAAAAAAAATACGAATGTTTTCCTTTGAAGAAACAAGTTTGAAAAACCATGAAATGAAGGTTTTCACTCTTTACAATTCATTTGAATTTTAGATTCACTTACAGTACATAATTTTCTTTCTTTTTCTTTCCTCTTGGCACTCCTTCTCTCTCTCTCTTCCTTCACACCGCTTCCTTTCTTCTTGATCGCTCTTTCTGTCTTTTTTTTATTTTCTTTATTGATTCTTTACAATTCTATTTGACTTTCAATATAATTACAATACCGATACTTTTTTTTTCTTTTTTTTCACTTTTCTCCTTGGCATGTCCTCTGTGCTCCCCAGCACCACCTTCATCTCTTTCTCCATATCCGCTCCTCTCTCCCTATCCGCTCTTCTCTCCCCTCTCTTTTCTTCATATGTTCCTTTTCACTTTTTCTAAGATTGAGTTTCATCTTTACCTCCTTTCTCTGGAATGATTCTTTGTATTTTGAATTTTTTATTTTTCGAAATTTAATTCTTAATTACATTCTTCTTTATCAATTCAAAAATTACATTTCCTTAGTTTGAAATTTCTTTTTTTTAACCTTAACTTCATTTATCCTTTAATCATTCCTTTCAAATTTTAATCTTAATGTTTTGTCTTAGAAAATTGAAATTTTCTTGGTTATATTTTAATATTTCTTTAGCCAATATGTGTTTAGATTTATTATTATGAGCTTTAATTTTTGATCAAACTTTTACAATGTATTTTTTTAGTTCTTTATTTTTTTTTTATGAAATAATAAAATAATTGTTAGTAATAAAAAATAAAAACAAACAACTAATAATGCTAAATTGACAAAAAAAAAATAACAAATAATAATTTACAAAATAACTAAACAAGTGTTCAGTAAAGCATATTTGTTTCTTCTTTTATATGTTAATTTATTTATTTTATTTGCAATGTTGTGAATCTATCAACGCCTCATTATGTGGTTGTTTCAGTTGAGCAAGCGAGCACCACCCTTCTGCCCGGGAATTACGTTGAGTTGGAAAGGACACAATACGGATTCGTTTGTTCGAACAGTGTGTTTGATTACCTTGCTGGTCTCTGTTGTGGAGCAATGTAATTAATTTCCATGAATGTATACACAAGAGTTATTTGTTGGAAGGAATGACGGAATTGCTAATGCATTGCACATCTGTTTGGTATTTAGCTTCCACCCATACAAAGTCAAATTCCGGGGTGGGGAAAATTTTCATCATTCTGTGGGTTGATTGGAAGGGAAGCATCTTTCAAATTGCCAGTGGTAAATGAAAATTGGAGTGGAGTGATCAAAGCCCACGTTACAATAACCTTTCCTTCCTTCCTTCCTTCCCCTTGTTGGATGCGCAGGAATTGAGTGGATTAACAAATTCTATCGTTTTTATTTATTTATTTGTTTTAACTGTTTATATATATATATATATATATATATATATACGCATTTATATAGTTTCGGAATCACAAGGCTGCCCTCGTCCCATGCCACGCAGTATTCGGAATCTGGATGTTTTCTTCTTACAGTCCCAAGTATGCATTAAAAAAAAAAAAAGAAAATCGTTTTAGGAAATGTCAGACCTACAAGACAACTGTCTTGACCTTTTGACTGATGCCATGTCAAGACGTGTGATCGTAGTCTAACCTAACCCGACCCGAGTGGTAGGATTTACCAAACCATACACCAGAGTCGGTCAAATAATCACGGATAGGCCGAAGCGCCAAAGGTTTTGGCGGTCTGCTGAAAAATTCAAAAATTTCAAAAATTTTGTAGAAAGAAAAAGCTCAAATGCTTAAATCTTTCTCTCTTTCTCTCCCTATCCCTCTCTCCCTCCCTCCCTCTCATATCACAATCAAATGGCCGCCGAGCCGACCACCTATAAGAGGCTAGTGAGAGAGAGAGAAAGAGAGAAAAGTGAGCCAAATTTTCAATTGTTCAATTTTGCTTTGCGTTTCGTGATGGATTAATTCCAAACTCTCTGTCTATCTATTCATCCTCGGATTCAAATCGATTAGCTTTGCTGCCCCATCCATCCAGCCTCCCACCTGCTTACCTTGAGTCCCTTCAAGTCAAGAGAATAGGCTCCGGCGGTGGCTCTTCCAGACCATCGCCTGTAATCGACTCCACCCAAGCGTCCCCCCAACCCCCGCGGCCTGGCCTGTCGGCCGCCTGCCCACCAAACCCCCCCCCCCAAAAAAAAGCAACAAAATTACAGTCAATAAAAAACCCCAAATATCCCAACTTCTGATAAAAGCAACCATCCACAGGGCTTGCGAGCTATATCCCAGCCGTCTTCAGTCATTCTGCCGCCCTGGCACAGAATAACGCTCCCAACCAGACAGACAAATGGAAGAAACGACGTCAGGCGACGTCCCGGTGTTTGTGTGAGGTAACCCAATGATGCGACTCTATGTAGTATCGATCTTCTGTCTGTCTAGAGTAGACATGTATAATCTGTGTGGTTTGGTGTGTGGTGTGGTTTGGGGTTAATGGGAGCAAAGAAATAGAGAGAGAGAGAGAGAGAGAGAGAGAGAGAGAGAGAGAGAGAGAGAGAGAGATGGTAAGAGAGCAAACGGTGGAGTCCTTTTATGCTCGTCTCCGTGAATCGGTCTCGGCTTCCTCACTCTCCCCCTTATTAATTTTTCCCTCAACATCTGATGCAGACTCCCTCTGTTCCCTCAAAATCATTTTCCACATCCTTGAATCTGATTCTCTCCGTTACGCTTGCTATCCTGTATCCTCGTTCCAAGAGATCCACAAATATGTGGGGCCCCATCTTTCCAATCAACAAACCATTTCCATCCTCTTGATTAATTGGGGCTGCCAGCGTGACCTGCGCCGGTTGCTCCAATTGGGCCCCGGGGCTCGTGTTTTTGTGATTGACAGCCATCGTCCCATCCATTTGCATAACTTGGGCGATCAAAATAATAACGTCATTGTGCTTTACACCAGAGATGATGAGAATCAGGCTGATTTGGCTTATGATTTTGATGTTTCTGCTTTGGCTAATGCCAGTGAGTTGAATAGTGACGATGAGGTTGATGAGGGGGATGATGAGAGTGAAGAGGAGGATGAGGAAGACAGTGGAAGTGATGATGAAGAGGAGGATGGAGACAGTGGACCAAGTAAGCGCAGGAAAGTATCCAGAGAGAAAGAAAATGATCCAGCTCAGCTTTTCAGGAAATTGAAGAGGGAGTATTACCGTATGGGTACCTTCCATGGAAAACCCTCGGGGTGTCTAATGTATGATTTGTCCCATTCTTTGCGGAAGAACACAAATGAGTTGCTTTGGTTGGCTTGTGTTTCGCTAACAGATCAGTTTGTCCACGAAAGATTAACAGATGAGAGGTACCAAGCTGGAGTTATGGAGCTTGAGCAGCATATTAACAGTCTGGGGAATTTGGAAGCAGTTACTATGGTGACACTCAAAGACGGAACTAAAATCCGGGCGCCGGAGTCATCCAGGATAGCCTATGAAGATGAGCCAAGACTTATGTTGCTAAGAGAGTGGAATTTATTTGATTCAATGCTGTGTTCATCTTACATAGCCACAAAATTGAAGACCTGGAGCGACAATGGAATGAAGAAGCTTAAACTTTTACTTGCAAGGATGGGATTTGCACTTGTGGAATGCCAGCAGAAGTTTCAGTACATGAATATTGAAGTGAAGCGCAAGATGAAGGACGAGTTTGAAAGATTTCTACCTGAATATGGGCTTACTGACTTTTACTATAGGAGTTTCCTGAGGCTACATGGGTATAGCTCTAAGGTGTCTGCAGCAGATGTGGTATATGGGGTAACGGCATTGCTTGAGTCGTTTGTGAATTCTGATGGATCTTGTGCTTCTAAGTTTGGGGAGGCTTACGATGCACTGTCTTTGAACAATCTTGATATGTTGAGAGATGGAATGCAACAAGCAATCAAGGTACAGCGGGCAATCCTTAGACAAGGTAGTGCGGCAATAACAAAGAGTGGTTCTATCAGAAGTGGAAGAAAGTTCAGGTGGGTAAAGCTCGAGGATTCAGTAGATGCAAGGCTGCTAGGTTATCCACAAGCTTTGACTAAATTCTGCTATTTTATTATGGATGCCTTGAGGGAGAAAGGAGCTAGAGCAAAGCCTTTGCTTTGTGCTTGCTTATCACAGGAACCAAACAAGATGTTGATCGTTGGGGTTTGTGGAAAGCCTCGGCTTGGGGCAGTCCAAGGTAATGCATTTGGTATTGCATTTAGAAATGCTGCGGAGGAGATTAAAGCTGAGTTCTTTCATGAGTTATTTGAATCTTCATGGATTGTTTTAGATAAAGGTGCCATTAACAATTTTATGGTCAGATTAACGGAGAAGCTCTAATGTAAAATTGGACAAAATTAACCTGGCTCTCAACTTTGACATGTTGTTTCGGGGGTGGACGTGTGTTTGTTACTTAGTTTTTTTCTTTTTATCCTTTTTACTGACTTGCTGGAAATCGGTAATAAAAGAGAGGTGTTACATTTCATTCTATTGCTGCTCTACTGTCTTTCTTCTTCTAAGATGCACATATTGATTTTGGTCTTTCATATTTGCAAAGAAAATTCAATTAAAAACATTTCATTGCATTCTTCTGTCTGAAAAAATGCAAATACAGTTAATATTCCTGGTTGTGATAAACTGCCAAAACATCTCTATTTATTGTTCTACTGTTCTTAATCTTACTGTCAGAAGAGGAGAAATCATAACACTTTGGTTTTCTCTTTTTTTTGGGGGGGGGGGGGAGGGGGATCCCTTGGTTTTTAATTGTGCGGGTCACTCTTTTTCTTTTTTTGTTTTTGGTTTTTTTGGATATTATCCTATCGTGGGCAGTTGGCAGGTAGCCAATTACAGCCCAATGTTATCAATTATTTCAACAAATCTGAGCGGAACGGCGAGCCTGTGTGAGGAGGACATCCTGGGGCAGAAAGTGGGGAATTAGATCATTCCAGTTTTGAGGTGGAAATTGCTGTTTTGTATTTACCCTATAAATTTTCGTGTTCTCTTGCCTGGGACCAAGCAGTGATTATGAAGTTTTGACCACTCTCCTTTCTTTTCTTGGTCAAGATGTTGGTGGCCGGTGTGGATGCATGTAGACGTGGCCATCACACTAAACGGTGATGCTTGCTGTCATTTTTCCTTACCATGCCACAATATCTTGTTTATTGAAAAATCACATGCAAGGTCTGCTAAATGGATTTGTTACTGAAAATAAGCTTTTAAAACTAATTTAGTATGTATGTAAAGTATTCTGTCAAAAGATAATTGGTGATAAAAAAAAAAAAAAGGTTAAATACTATGATGGAATTCTAATTTCAATTTTGTGAAACAATCTAAAATATTAGACGTCATTGACTTGATAAAAAGGTTAATATTCGGATGGGAATCGACGGGCAAGAAAGCAAATCCAAACGAAGGTGAGGAAAGGTGCCACGCGGACGGGGCTCAGTGGTCATCAAGACCGTAAGGCAAAGCCAAAGGCCAAAGCGGTGTATTTAGCACTTCACTCTTCTCCCCCATCCAATTAAGTCTACGCCCCCCCCCCCCCCCCCCTGCCCTTCCTGTTTGGTCCCTCCTCTTTTCCACGCCCCCAACCGAAAAAAAAAAAAAAAAAAAAAGAAGGAAAAGAAAAAAAAGAAAAAGGCCTATAGAAATCGAATTGCCTCCGACTTTCAGGACCTTATATGTGTTTATTTGTCTGGCTCGATCATGCTTATTCGGTTTAATTATAGCAAAATTGACTTGGGATTAGAGTTGGCCTCGGATTAGACAGGTCAATTTCACTTCTCCCTCTTCCGAATTCAGTTCACGATTTCTCTTTTTCCGATCAGATGATGATAGGCTTTGCTGCCCCCAAGCCCCCTACGATTTTTTTTTTTCTTCTTCTTTATTTGTTTCTATCTTTCTGTTTTTTTTTTTTTTTTTTTTGTGTGTGTGTCTTCTTTTCGTTTCTGCACTGGGATAATGATTGATTGTTAGTCTTATTTCAAGTCTTAGTCTGATTCCATGTTTCCGATTGTTGTAAAACGGAGTGTATTCTTATGCAGTTACAGTATTTATTTTTCATTACAAAGTTGAAGGTTTCAACTTAGATAGATGTCAAAAGGTTTGTTCTTTTTTTTTTTTTTTTTTTTTTTTTTTTTTTTTTGAGTGCTTTTAATCGTATACTATTTTGAAGTAGAATTTTGATATTTTTGATTTTTTGTGCACTTCTTAACTGTCAATGTTTCATTGAGGAAATGCGGATGCTTAGCTTTTGTTTTCAACTTTTTTTTTTAAATCCAAATAAATGTCTTCCCTTGCCTTTTTTAAAAGAATAGAAAAAAAAAAAAACTGGAGATAATTTTTCGATTTTGTTTATGTTCTTTACACATAAAATGCCAGAATTTATGCTTGGCTGCGTGAAATTGGGACTCTTCTTGGAAAGTGGAGCCCTTGACAGGTTGCTTTTGTGGTTCATATAGGCATTGATTAGGTGATTTGTGAATTTAGAATCAAGCCCTAAATATATCAATTTTGGAACTGTGACTGCCCCTTTACTATTTTGTTTTGTGTTGGATTGAAAAATATATATATGTTTTTTTTTTTTGGTTAAGGTTTTCAAAGCTGAAAGTTTTGCGAGGAAGACTAAAGAAACAATATGAGCGCTCAGACTCACGGGTTGAGGGTACCGAAGGAGGAAGACACTGCTTGACTTGAACGTGCCTCCAATTGAAGGCAGGGAACAGGAAGGGACTTCAACTCAGGCTGTGATTCAGGGAGCAGAAGCCAGACCACATTCTGTAACACCGGCTGCTATTGATGTTGAGGCTTTTGATGATGATGTTATTGAATCATCTCCAATGGCCTTTGCTGTGGTATGCTTTCTTTTTTCCCTTTTTCTCTTTTAGTTATCTTTTAGCCGTGAATGATGCTTGGTGTGAGGCAAGGTAGCTTCTTTGTGATCAGAAGGTATCAGGTCCAAGTCATGAAAACAATTCTCTTTGTAAAAATTCTAAATGCAAGGGAAGGCTGTGTATGATGGACGACTCTCGTCAGAGTTTCAGGAAGCCTCATGCACTTTGGGCAGCTTGTTTAGCGATCTATTGGTTGTTCATCTTCAATACTGCTTCTTCTGCTTGCTGGAGGTTATTTATCTTTATTTTTTGTTGAATTTCTCTTCAGGCCAAGGACAATGCTCAAAGAACTCGTGGACGGAATGTTGTTGTTGATGTTGACACAGGTATCAGTATTATATGTTCCTCTTTAAATGTTGCATTTGTTGCTGCATGTCTTTATTTTGCTGGTGTCTTAGATAACATTTAGGTTACTCCCTTTTCTGATGCATTAGGTTCTTCTGCACTGATAATGATTATCAGTTATTGTTCTCCATTTATATCTGGTTTTTCATTTTTTGCTATTATTATTTTTTGATAGGAGAAAATAATGTGGTGTTCTGTTAAGTGTCTGGAGTGTTGACATTTATTCTCATATTGCTATGCAGGGCGAACAAGCAGGTTCACACACAATTACCGTAACAGTAAGCGCCGAAGGGCCCAGTCAAATCAAACAATCATCAACTGTGATCTCTATGTTAATTTGGAGAGCAGTAGCAGCTCTACAGTAAGACTTTCAACCTCAATTCCATGTCTGCCAGTGGCTTCTGCTACCCTACCCCTTATTGTATAATTTCTACTTGCTCTCATTGTGGAGTTAAGCCTTTGCATGTGCAGTTGGATTGATTGTACATAGTTCCTTTGTTTTTCGTTTCTTTTCCTACAGTCAGAGAATTGATTATACACTTTGTACTTATGAATCATTGTAACTCTTGATTCACTCTTTCAAAAGACTTGGCAAAAAAAGATAAAAGGACCTGATGGACGTCTATACCTTTGTGCGTACATGCACATGCATGGGTGCTTGTTTGCAAGGATATCATTCCATTTCTCCTTTATTTCAGTGATTGGATTTTGAAGGTTTCAATCTCACTATTGTATTTGACTGGCAGAGAGAGCATGTGCAGCCGCAGCAGGCTCCATTGCCACCTCCTCCAAAGGAGGTGACCTTCAATTGCCCAATTTGCATGGGTCCACTTGTCGAGGAGACATCAACCAGATGTGGACATATATTCTGTAAGACTTGCATTAAGGCTGCAATAGCAGCACAGGCTAAATGTCCAACTTGTAGGAAAAGAATCACTGTTAAGGAACTTATTAGGGTGTTTCTTCCAGCAACCAGTTGAGTGTGATGTTCCTGCCAAATTGCTAATCATGTAAGTCTTCTTAATTGCTTTATTTCCTATTGTAGCACTTACTATTTAGCAGCAGGAGAACAAAGTACAGGGCTTTGATGTTCAATACAAAGATGTTAAATAGTAGTGACCACACACGCCTTGCCTTCAGAACATTAAATCTTCTTGCTTGTCTTTGGTAGTTTGTCTTGTACTTGAATTACACTAGTTATAATTGCTTAATGCATTGTGAGCACAGTGCAATCAGGTTTCTCTATGCGTCCATCTGTTTCTCTAACTTCTTTCTCTCATCTTTTTCTGTGACAGGATTCGAAGAAGCAGCGTTATGGAGACACAATGCCCTATAGCATGTGGTGAATTCTCATTTTTCATATTCTAAAAATGGATTTTTGATCTAAAGATGGCATTGGTATTGGTGGTTTATTTTTGGAGAAAATATGACATTCGATGGATGATAATTACAGGGATCAGTAATTGAATTTGCTGTTGTTGTCGGTAACTGAGTTACATGTTAGGTGGATGTCTCCTGTGCGGAAGTTTAACGGAGAACTCGTAAGGTTCTGTCTCGACTCTTGTAAAGATCGTGCTTTGCAATTTGTGTTGGTCAGATGTCCCTTAGTAATAGCCCCTCTCTCAGCCAATTGAATTGCATTACCAGTTTCCTATTAAAAGCAAATTGGGGTGGGGGGAGGGGGGGGGATGGAATGGGGCGCCATCTTATTGGCACATTTTGTCCCAATTGTCTCTGAATTTTGAATTTCGGAGTGCCTTTTCAGTCTCTTTCGTCAACGTTCCATATGAGAATTGGATTTGGAGCCAGTTCTGTTTTACGTTTGTTTTGTTTTTCAAGCAGTTATACTAATGAACGGCATATGGCCTAAGCCCTGACAACGATAATCCCCAAATTGGCTGCCCGACCATGGAGGTTTGGCCAATGGTTCATTTAACCTCTGTCCTTCCTTCGACGCTCGTCGCCATCTAAACAAACATCTGTTTTGTTTTCTATGATATAAGTAAACCTCATATATTATTGTGATGGTTTGATGGAGGCGTAATTTGAACGCCCAATCTCCACAGATGGGCCTTTGTCTTGCGATCGACTATGCTTGTTTTTAAGTTATGTAACACTTAAATGCTTACTCTGCTATTTGCCTTCCCTAGGCGGTGACAAATCTTAATGTACGGCTTGGTTGCGATTGATGGGTCAAGACAATATTTTAAGCGCCGCGGGCAGTTGGACATGAAACTGGTCTGATTTCCAACGAAAGTGTCTCTCACCCGTTTACTTCTTTTTTTTTTTTTAAAAAAATAATTTGTTTTTTAATACTGTCTGAGAGAGGAAATGGAAAGATTAAGAAGGGGAGATGAGGAGAGGTAGAAAGAAAGACATCGATTTAAGCACGCCATTATCATATTTTGAGTGAAGGACAATGGTAGTTTAGATAGTAACAGAGACAAAGTGCTGAAAGCCTTCTATTACTAATAAAAGGCTCCTTTATTTATTTTACAGAGGCAATGTTATCTTCTGCAGTAGCAAGGCAGTCCCATGTTTGGTGAATTCTGTCAGGGGCCTCGGCCGCAGGTGGCGCTACTGCCAGATGATGGAACTCCCCCACAACCAACATTATCTTGGGCCTTGAGCATTCAGTTCAGGCTCGCCTCCCCATCCACCAGGAAAAGGCCCAAATCTTGTCCAGGGCCCCAATAGCCACCAGGTCCACCCAACGGGCCGTCGGCTTCGCTTTTCATGACGGTATCCCTTTCTCCTTCGGAGGCACTGCCTGCATGAAACGCCATTACAAAGAAGAACAAGACGAGTTTTTTGCTTCTGTCCTTGTTAATTTGACCCCAAAACTCTTCTCTGAGCATTTGTATCGAGTCCATACCCCCTTTTATAGCGCCAAGGGTTTGTCCCTGCTTACTTGACTGGTACGACGCGGTTGAGCGTCGGCATTGGGAGATTTAATATCAAGGAAAATAATAAATGGGTGGTTGGTTTATATGTTGTTCAATTGTGCTGCTTAGTCGATGATTTTTACAGCTCTGTACAAGGTTTCTTGATGGGGTGGGTCGATTGTCGACCCGACAGCATAAGATGGCAACGTCGTTCCCATCCTCCAGGGTTATATGGCTGTGGCTATAGAGAACAGATCAATTAAGAAATTGCTCGCTACCATGAATAAAGCAGAATGTCGTGAATTTGAGCACTGGCAATAAAGTAGAGATTATTTCTGATCACGACGTAAACCGGCAAAACATTGATGAGCATGCGAGCCTAAAATGTCAGGTGGATTTCCCAAAATGCACAAGTTTTTCGTAGAAACGAGCCCCGTGCGGCCATACGCGCTGGACTATTACGGGCGGGGACATGCCAGCAAGAGAAAGAGAGATGAACTATCTATTGAGAGAAAACTACAACTGATTCTTCAAATAAGTTTGTAAGTTGGATGTAAGAACTGACAAGTGGCGACCACCGTTACAAGTAGATTAATAATGGCTTAACTAGAACAAAAAGGGTTCCTCAACGCAAACACAGCCTAACACCACAAAATTTGCAGACAAAGCTTCGGAGAGTGAAAAACAAGATTTAGTAAATGACTCTCTCTAAAGCATACACATGGAATAATACATATTTGCTCTTCATGCCTTCAGCTTCTTTCTCCACTCAGTTCGGCCACGGTTTATTTCAAGCCCATCTCTGGACAATCTTAATATATGCAGGAAGTTGTGACAGTCTTGGTCATTGGGAACACTTGCAGATCCGTTTGTTCCTCGAAGCTCCAGAACTGCTTCAGCATCTTCAATGCATTCTGGGCTGGTGAGGGAATCAACTACATCATCATGCTGGCATTCTCTTCTGTAGTCCAATGTGATCGTTTGTAGTTCATGAGTGTCAATGATTTCCTGAGGCATGCTCTGCCATAAGAAGACATGGAAATTGCTTCTCAGATCCAGCAAAGAAGTAATGGCCAGAAAACCAACAGAAACCATTCAAGAACACTGTCAGATACCAACCTCCAGAAGCCATCCAATATAGGTAACATTGTTTACGTGTTGATTCATGTCTAGATCTGATCTTCGTGGCTGCAAATTTCCAACCAAACATATGAATAATTTCATTTCATATAATATATATATATATATATATATATATATATATATATAAAAGAAGGGTAGAACTCTAATTAGTATTGACAGAACCAGGATGAACTATATATCTTACAACAAGTCCCAGCCTAGAAAATTGAGCAGGATCTTCTAATTTGAAAATTTTTTTCAAGCTGAGATTATCTTCCTCTGGAAAGGCCAATCTGCAAAACAGAACAAAAAAAACAGCAATATGTCTGTTAGAGATAAAATCAAAG
Source organism: Rhizophora mangle (assembly GCA_037832345.1). Classification (NCBI taxonomy): domain Eukaryota; kingdom Viridiplantae; phylum Streptophyta; class Magnoliopsida; order Malpighiales; family Rhizophoraceae; genus Rhizophora; species Rhizophora mangle. The sequence continues at coordinate 2,262,677 of JBAPLJ010001678.1, read as the reverse complement.
CCAATTTCTTGGCAAACTCAGCCAGATTGACAAAAAGGCAAATACAAGTTCACAACTATAAGACAAACATTGTCTTGTGCACACATCATAGTTTAATCGGGCACAAGACTTGGAAAATGAAAGTTTGTAGGACACACCTAACCCTACACAATATGTCGGCTATGCTTCCATGGCTGCCATTTAGAAGATATCTTGTCACATTATATTAAAAGCCTGTAAATACTAGTTAAGATATTACTTAAATGGTTTGAATAAATTGAATGTTTGCAAGGTATTGAAAATAAAAATTTTAGCTAATGAATAGGCTAGGAGTACAAAGGGGCAAAACTCTTGCATCTCCAACACAACTCCATGCCTACGGGGACCATTGTCAATACATGTTATATACAAAAGTAGAAGAGCAAAATAATTGAGTATCCTAAGTTGCTAATTTTACTTGCATCAGCAATGTGAAGTGGCAGGCACAAGGGCTTCGAAAATGGGATAAGGTCAGAGGGAGAAATCCAAAAGTGTGAAATAATACCTTCTGCTAGTTTTCATATTGCAAAATTATTCCAGAAAAGTGGATGATAATATTTAACAGTTAGACATCAAGAAATAAAATGGTGCCCACCTGGGCTCTTGAGGAAAGTAATTTGAGAGCTCATCCCGCACTTCATCACTGACTTTCTGCAGCCGCCTTGTATCTTGGTTCATCATTACCCACTTACTGAAATTAAAAAATGTTTGCATTCAACTTCCATGGTGTACATCAACTCAGAAAAACATGTGCAGAGTTTAACTTTGTAAGTAGAACTGCAAAAGAATATGCAAACTAAAGGCTAAAATGGTACAGCAACATGACTGCATACAGCAAAGCTGAAAAAAATCCACCAAAAAAGATGCTCTCTACCTTTGACATTTAACAATAACCAATGTACAGTGGTAATCATTGTTATTATTCAAAAATCAGCTTAAGGATCTTGGGAAAATGAGAGTTATTCAAAAAGAAAGTGCAGCATCTAACATAATGTGTAAGAAATAACACAAATTAAAGTAAATTTCACATAGCACACTTAAAGTCCAAGAGATTGAAAGGCAGTTACATTCAAGGCACATTTGCTTTAGCTAACAGAGTGTCAAGACGAAAGCTTTTTCCTTTGTTACCATTCAAACTGTTTCCAGCCAAAACAAGAAAACAAAAAGAAGCTCAAAGTGCACCTAGTAGCTCTTCCAATAACTTGACCAGTGGCATAATCCTTGAGAATCCAATCACGTCTAGTTCCAATTCTTCCTTCACTTTGGCACCATGTCTCTATTTCAACAACGTCACTCCTGTAACACAAGCCTATAGGTTAACAGAAGGAAAGGCCAAGCAGTACTGTAAACTAACAGTGCCAATGAAAGAGAACACCACTCACCATGCCGGGTATTTGTATATTTCAATGTGCATACGAGCAGTTACCCATATGAGGTGCAACTTCCTCATGGTGTGAGTTGTTGCAAATCCATCTGTAGAAAAACCAACACTCTGAGCATGATTGCAACCAACCTCCTGCATTTTTACACACCAAAACATTTGAGGAATTTAAAATTGCCATTATTAGCAGAAATCAATGCATAAATCATCCAGTTGCCGCGACAGCACAATGCTTGATGTAATGAAACGAAGGAGGGCAGAGGACTAGATCTACGATCACCAAGATTTTGTCTTCCGCTGCCCCGGAAAACCAAAACTGTTTTATCAATGGGGTATATCCCGAAATCAGTAGGAGATATGGAAAACCGAAAAGGGTAGAATCGTCAGACAATGGCAGCCGCCAGCAGGCCAACAACTCAACGGAGCTATGATCCAGCCATCAACAGAGAGAGCGAACCTCAACAAAATTCATAACATAAAAAGGTGCAAAGGAGAATAAATGTACGACCCCATCGTGCCCAGATGCCAAAAATTTCACAAATTTCCAGGAAAATCCAAACACCAAATTCCAAACAAATGCAGAAGAAAGAATCAGGGTAGGGAAGTAGTATTACGATTTGTAACAACCAAATCGAAGAAAAAAGAATTAATCAAGAAAAATCAATCCAAATTCAAAACCGAAACAAAATTGATATGCGTGCAGCAACAATTGTGTGTTGAGAAAGAAAGAGAGAGAAGAGGAAAGAAGTTCCGAGCGAAAGAAAAAAAAGAAAAAAGAAAAACAACAGGGGAGAGCCCACCTGCAAGAGATTGGCAATGGTCTCGACAGTGGCAGTCTTGTTAATCCCAACCTCATAAGACCGCACTATAAACTTCTCCTTGTAGGATAAGCCGTCTTCCGTCAAGCTCCCCAAGCGGAGGCGGTCGGCCAAGGTGTCGGCAGGGGATCCAGAAACGACCGGAGAGGAGGCCTCTCCCTGGGAAAGGACGGCGAGGACGGGGAAGGGAAGAGGGATTCTGGGTGCAGCTGGGAGGCGGAAAACGAGGGCGTTAGGACGGCGGGAGGGAGGTGGATGGGCCAGAAACCTGCATTGGGCCACAAGGGCCTGAGTCGGGTCCGTGACGGCAGCACACGAGACCTGCGACATTATTGACTGACTGACTGACTGACTGTCTCCAAAAACCCCGGGGTGGGTAGGTGGGTGAGTGGCTGGCTGGCTGGCTGGCTGTCTTGTGCTTTGTTATGGAGAGGAAGTGGCTGTTGGGCGGGTTGGGTGTTTGTTTGTGCCTCGGGGCTGCGCTTTAAATATAAATGATCGGGTTTTTATTTATTTATTTATTTATTTATTTATTTTAAAATGTTTGGTTTGGTGGTCGATGGGAACGAGGAGGGAGAGGGATGAATGTGACTCGGCCTCCGATTTCGGTTGACACAATAGTTGTTGAGCGCTCTCTCTCTCTCTCTCTCTCTCTCTCTCTTTCTCACACACACACACACACACACCATCACGATCCCCTTCTTTCCTCTCCCAAAATTTTCCATTCAAATCAGTCCAACTTTGACATCGTTGATCCATCTAATAATATAACTAAGTCTAAGAAATAAAAATACTACGGTTAATTCATTCTCTCTCTCTCTCTCTCTCTCTCTCTTTATCGTTACTTCACTTCTTACATCATTATTTGTTTACTCATCTTTCTCTTTTTTTTTTTAATTAATTTATTATTTGTATTATTCTATTATTTACATTCACCCTATCTCCATCATATTTTCTTCAATTCAATACTAAGATTTCCCACCAATTTTACTTTTACTCGGTGATCTGTGCCTCTTCGTTTATAACATGTAATAGCTTATGCTTGCTCATCTTTTCTAATTAAATTAATGTAATTATCGTTTATTATTATTATTTAATATAATTTATGTGAACAAATATATCCAAAAAAAAATTGGAGACTTAAAAAAAGTGAGTTTACATATATATATATATATATATATATATATATAAAATGGTAAAAATAAATAACAAGATTATATAAGTTCTTAGTGATATTAATTTTATCGACTCCAAAAAATGGACCATAAATATTGTCTCCAACTTATAACAAATATATAAATTGAAAAAAAAAACACTATAATTAATTCTGCTTTTCCGTATTTTTCAACATTTTCTAGCGCAATAAAGAGAAATTTGGGAGCCCAACCGTCTTTATTATATATATATATATATATATATATATAATATTTGGTATTAGAAATAAACGATGATACGACAGACGTTACGTCGTTTAGCGCAGCTTCCAAACAACACAGCCGCGACGCACGGGCCACACTCAATCGTGTTGGTTCGTTCAAGTCCTTGTCCGGCGAATCGCAGTCGCTATGGGCACGGCCGGCAGTGACGTGGAAGCAGGTTTCGCAAAGCTCCAGGGCGAGGACTTCGAGTATTACATGCAAACCTATTCCATCATATTGGGCCGCAACTCCAAGAAATCTACTGTCGATGTCGACCTCGCCAGTCTCGGCGGCGGTATGAACATCTCCCGCCACCATGCCCGTATCTTCTACGACTTCACCCGCCGCCGCTTCGCCCTCGAGGTCCTCGGCAAGAACGGCTGCTTGGTCGAGGGTGTCCTCCATCTCCCCGGCAACCCTCCCGTCAAGCTCGATTCCCAAGATCTGTTGCAAATTGGGGACAAGGAGTTCTATTTCCTGCTTCCCGTTAAGAGCATTCTCGGCGGACACCTCGGCCCCAGACACCACGTGCCTGCGGCACCCCCACAGTACGCCTATCGTTCGGCCGAGGCAGATCGGTTGGTGGGGCCGGTCGCTGGGGCGACGGTTAAGAAGGGGAGAGGGAGAGAGTATTTCGAGGAGGAGTATGATGATGACGAGGAGGACATTGGAGGCGGCCGCGGCAGTGGAAAGAAGCTGAGAAGGGAGGGGTTGGAAGGTTATGGGTACGGTGCCGGTGGTGGTAGTGGTGGGTCCAGTGGTAAAGCGGGATTAGCCGGAGCATTAGGTTAGTAGCGGTGGCGATGTTTGTCGTTCTCTTTCTCTGCTCTGCTGTTAATTTTGGAATTTTTGCTTCTTGTCATTCATATTTGCCGAGAAGGAAATGTTATACTCACGTCTATATTCTATATATAAATTTGGCTGAGTTTTCAATTTTGCTCCCTCGAGTTTCAGCTCAATGCGTTAATGGGTGCCAACTGGAAAACATTGCACTTTTCAATTTTGTCTTGACATTCTTATGGAATATGAATTTCTGATTTTCTTTGGAGACTGAATTTCTGCCTTGAGGTGCTGTTGAAGCAGAACAACCGGTGGCTATCCGAGATCACCACCACGAACCTTACTGCCCTTATTGGTATCATGCCTTCTAAAATCAGGACGCCATTTCTAACATGCTTGCATGAATCACTATTACTCTTGTAACCTCTGCATTATAGAGTGCCATATGCTCTCTTTGTTAAAACCTGTGGTTAATTGTCATGGCATATATACAGTACCCATTGAGAAGAAGATGGAGGGAAGATCAAGGGTTGATCGCGAGACAGACAATCAACAACTTCTGCAGTTGGAGGAAAAAGATGTAGTTTCATCTGTGGCTACTGTGCTTTCTGACCTATGTGGTCCTGGTGATTGGATGCCCATGGAGAAACTTCATTCTGAGGTTAGTTCTTGTCTCTCGCTCTAAAAGGTGTTAATTTTAATTTCTTGTTTCTGCAGGCTTAAATTAAAATTTTAGTTATTCTTGAAATTGCTGGTATTTATAAGGTTATAGTTGTATCTCAAGCTTCTTATGTCCTCCTGTCCATTGTTAGCTGGATGCATTGGGTGCTTAATGGTCTTGCATCACATAAAGCTTCCTTGTTATGATTTACAGTATGACTCCTTGTTTAAATTCTTGATTTAACCAATCCACACTAGATGCCATGGCTTCTCTTAGACAAAAACGTAAACTTACAATCTTCTGTTTGTGGATGTCACTTTCACCAAAGAATGTACTGGATATGGGTGGAACTGCTTAAGAAGTATTATTAATCCAAAACTAAGTTTTCGTAAGATACCTGGGTGGCACTACAATCTTCTGTTCTTTTTGTTTTTTGTTTTTTTTTTTTTTTAATAATTAGCTTGTTGGTGGGAAATCCAATTTTTTCTGATTGATGTTCCTGTGCAGAAGTACATGAACAAATCATTTCTGCCCAAAAAACTTGCTGGCAACCTAAGAATGAATCCTCATTTTTTTAGTGCCTTACATTATAATTTAGGTGATTAGAAGCTGGAACTTTTATATGTCCATCAGGATGCTAAACTTTGGTGAATAGGGTCCTAAATTTAAGACAAGCAGTAATTAAACAACAAAATCATGTAGCATTTAACCATAGTCACATAACATTGCTTTTATTTTCAAATCAACAGTTTCATCATATGTGCCCTTTGATCCTCTTTCTGTTGTAGCTTTGTTTTGTTCCTGATCTTGGCCTTTGGATAACCTTGAATGCGGTCTCAGCCTCAGGATTCTTTTGCTTGCTCATTCTTTTCAGTCTCTCTTGTGCAGTTGGTGGAGCAGTATAGCAATGTCTGGCATCATAGTAGAGTAAGAAAGTACCTCAATCCTGAGGAGTGGCCTGGTCCGGAAGCCAAGGGGAAGCCATGGTATGGCCTGCTTATGTTGCTCCGTAAATATCCAGAGCATTTTGTCATCAACACACGGTCCAAGGGTCGGGTGACTCTGGAGTTCGTGTCTCTTGTATCCCTGCTTTCATAAAGTCACAAGAAACATCACAGAGATCTCTCTGTTGCACTACTGATATGCACACACCTCATTGGCAAACTGAAAAGTTCAAACTTGTTGATCTTGGTCTTGATCAGATCTGGATCACTGCTTGGGTACATGTAAATGAAATGCGGTGATATTGATGTATGTGGTATCTTTGAATTATCTGCCCTGAGCCGGGAGGTTATGCACTCATTATTATTTGGTAGTGAGTTCTTTACTAATCCTTGCGTTAGAGAATATGTCTGGCCTTTATTTTGATTGTCAATATATTTCTTTGCTCTCACGAAAATTATTTCAATAATTTTTTTTTCTTTTTCTTTTTGCGCACTAAAAATTGTTACAATGCTGAAAAGAGGAATTCAACAACGAAATCGAAAATGGGAATAATCAATTGATGTGGAGCACTTCCACCAGGGAAATGAGTTTAGTGCGGGAAACGAGTTTGTCGAGCACTGATAAGGACCATGAGAAAACTAAAACATCGAGCCGGCAAAAATATCATCCCTTGAAAACATCTAAACAAGTTCCACTCTAGCCTGAAGCCAATCTTCTTTGCAGGCGCGAGACAAGAAACCGTATTATTTATTTATGTGAATAATAAAGTTAGCGTACATAGAAGGAGCTGTTCTCAAGATTCTTCCTTGCTTAGTTTACCAAGAACTCTCTGAGCATATTGTTGCTTTTCCTGAGCTTTTTTTGCAGCAAGGGCTTCCTCATCGAGCACTTGGATGGGAGACCACTCCGGCAACTTGAATGAGCTGCCTTTCTTGTCTTTGCCCCCCAGCAGGGATTCCCTGAAACTCTTCAGGTTTGGCCTTAATTTAATAGCAGCATAATCCAGGGTTGTCCCAACAACAGCAAAGATGATTGAGTAACGAAAGGCACCAAATTGACCACCTAAATGTCGATGAATTAAGATACTTTAGCTTATGAGGCAGAATGGGGAATCCCAAAATGGATTGCAGTAACAAAACATGACTATGAGGAAATTTTGCCAAAAATCATCAAGTTGGTATGTACTTGTAATATCTCGCAAACATTGACAAAAGAAATTTTGCTTCTCAACATTGAGGTCGTAATCATGATCTGGTTCCAGCTAAAATCCCATCATCTAATAGGCATCAGAACTAAAAGATTTGGCTCCTAACATAATTGTAACCCATCACATTGGAAACCACCATTAACCTTAGATTATGCACAGCATCATGGATAACTGCATTGTTTAACAAAATGGACCAATTTGGCCTCAGAACTACAGATCTGCATGACAGCAATGGAAATAGCAAAGGAATGAAAAATTGATCCTTTCTATTGGATAGTCTAAAATTTCATTCAATTAGATGTTAAAGACCACATAGCCTACAAGATACATAAAGAATGCAGATTGCCACTGCTAGGATGGGCCATTTATACCCATGCAAAATCAGGCCTACAGCTTTATGTTTTGATCTCCTAAAGCAATGGTGCTTACAGATAGCACAGAAACACTGATGCGCAGAAACACTGATGCGCACAATACACAAAAGAGATTATATGAACATTACCTTGAAGACGTCCAAGAAGAGCACCACTTCCAAACCCTGCAACTGCAGAGTTTACTAGATCATCGGGGTCTGATTTTCGATTTACTCTTACAAATTCACGAGCACCTGTGCAATCAAATAGAAAGTACATATCTTGGTTCAGCATATATATATATATATATATATATATCACAAAAACTGTAGGTCTAAAAGGGCAAGAGAGTGGTGACAATGTTTCTAAGAGGAATATCTGATCCCAAATATATCCTTTTAACTCTAAGTAATTAAATGAAGAACACTAATTGCAATGTTGGTGGTCACTATAGAAGTATCCATCTATCCTCTGTACATACTACCAGATATAACCGGATGAAAACTAAGGGAAGGGGAATTAACTTAGACTACAAAGAGAGCTTTCCAAGAAAATATCAAAGTTCAAAATCTCTTCCATAGAAATTGACCATCAATGGGAAAGCTAGAAAAGAGAACGGAAGAGGGCGGCAGTCTTTCGGAACCGATGGTACAGAACTAATTTCAGAATCATATAAAAATCCACGTACGTAATGTGCCAGAAATTTCCACATCAATCAGGATCAGGGGATGGGACTGGGTCTGAAATATAAAATTACCGCAATAGCAACCAGTGACGATGGCATAGTTAGCAGCATAAGTAGCAGAAATGTTGGCAAGTCCATGGACTCGTCGATGCTTGGACACGCATCCAACTCCTCCACCCACTACACCTGCAAAATAACAAAATTCCCAAAATTAGATAGACCCATGGATGGTCGAGTCAAGAAAATAAATGGGTGATAAGGAGCAATAAGACACGAGCGTATGTGAGAGAGAGAGATTGACAGACCTGCCCACAGAGTGGGGATCAATATACGATCCTTCCAGTTGTCGGAAGCCGCAGGAGAACTTGTAGAAGACGAAGAAAGAGGTGGTGGTGGTGGTGGTGGCGGTGGAGATGGCGGTGGCGTAGAGGTAGGGGTATTGCCTTGCAAGGGCTTGGAATTGAACGATACCATTTGCTTTGATTGATCGAGCAGTGCAGTTTAATTCAAAATTCTGTAAGATATCTTAGGAAGGAGCCCACCAGTACACTGATCATAAGAAGTTTCTTCCTCGGGAATGGCAGCGAAACTGCTTCAATCCCCTTCCTCTCCTCCCCTTGTTATGGCAATGTTAATTGTCAGTCTCTGGATAGGTGGAAAAATGGAAAAGTAATTAAAAAAAAAATTAATTAATTAATTACTTATTTAATTGAGATTGCGCACTTTCCTTCAATTGGGCCAAACCGTAGGGTCCCAAAATGCCCATTTTGTTCCTTCCTATTCTACCTCCCCACCCACCATTACGATTATTATTATCTGGAAAAACCAAAACTTCTGACCATTTGTTGTCGTTTGATGATAATAATAATAAGATCCAAAATAATATTTAACGAATATTCATTTCATTTTGCTGGTCCACAATATTATAGATGGTTGGCCATATGGAGATGGAGGCTGTCCTCTGCTATGTTTAGCGATACCCCCTGCATAGCATAAAAGAAAATGGAAAAGTTTGGGGTGGTGGGGGTGGTGGTGGTGGTGGTGGTGGTGGTGGTGGGGTGTGCAGAAAATCATCGTAAAAGATTTAATCAGGGTAATTATGCTTTCACAAAGATTGTCCAGCATTCTTCCCTGCGGTTCTCAACACCCACATCCGCAGGGGGGAAGCCCGTGAAAAAAATAAATAGAATTTATTATTATTATTACGGGGAATGGCCGGGGTGCATCTAATCTTTAATATCGCTCCCTCTTCCCATTCTACAATCTCCTTTTATAAAGCTTTAAAAAAAAAGACTCTTTTGGGTGGGGGGGGGGGGGGGTGGGGACATGGTGCAACAAACTCAACCAACCTTATTTGATTATTCAGCCTAATTAATTATGGCACCGCGCACCAGACTGCTCAAGAGTCTGATGAATCTGGCTCCAAGTCATCCGAAGCTGAACCGTCTGCTTCTTGTTTGGCATTCCGGTCATCATCGTTCTGCAATCTCTTCGGTCCCCCCAATCCATTCCTTCTCTTGTGCTCTGATACCATACAGTTCATTAACAAACTATAATTCTCCACATTTAGCTTTAACAATGGATGAATCATGGACTCATGGAAAAGACATCCCAAAGGAAAGATTACTTTTATTGTTGATTGCGCTGCGAGTGATTGCCAAGAATTCATCCCATTTGAATTTCCTAAGTTCTTCCTTCTCCTCCTCCGGAAGCTCAAGGTTGGGTTCCCGGCCACACATAAAAGCAGCCCTGCAGATGCAAAAACCTTATATTAGCATGAGTCTCCACTGTCCGTACTCCAACAGCCCCCACAAAAGAGATGCCTGAGACCATCATCTATTCCAGCCATCTTTTTCTTTCTGTTGATTCATTACAGTAACACTGACTTACAGGCTTCGAGTGTCTCCCGGATGAGAAAAAGGTGTAGAGGATTTCAGACAACTGACATTTAACCATCCAAGAAAAAATGGGGTCTAGACAGGCAATATATCAAAAAGAAACTGTACTCAAAATGCCTGATCACAGATTCCCAAGCAAAAATTTCCGAGAAAAGACATAGCTACTCTGCTCGTTTTTTAAATGGAAAAAGACTTTCAACACATGAAGATAACAAAATGCCAAAATGTTTAATCTGTGATTATTTGGCACATGCTGCACATCATGATCAAAGAAGCCACAATGACCACTTTCTTAAAAAGTATTGAACCTACAGCAAGAAATAGTGAGAGGACTGAAGCCGCGTCTCTTTGTAGGCCTGAAGTACTCACTAGTATAATACTATCATTATAAGAATCTTAGTTTGGACTGCTACCTGTCATACAGATGGGCAGCCTCTTTTTGTGAACTAACAGTCCCTAGGTGAATCTGCTTCTTTTCCACTTTGATTGCTGCCTGCCATTTCATATTCTTGAAATAGACACCTCTCATCAGGCATTGTTCTTGGTTCTGAACATGCTTCCTCCTATGTCGCTTTCTGCGTTTAATTGGTTGCCCTACAAATAGAGAACAGCTCACTTGCTTAAGCAAAGACAGCCCAGACAGACTGCACCCCTACTTTTCCATGGTGGTTCTTAAAAATTATTACAACCAGTTTCCCAATCCACAAACAATAAACAAGAATAGATCCATAACACTTTAGCAAACAGCATACGATCAATAAATTTACAAAATTGACATCAAAATATATCTTAATGGTGCAACTGAATGAGATACAACAGAAGCTAATTGTTTCAGTTTATGGACAAAATTTCGTGCTAAGTTCAATTTGATTATGTTTGACTTATAGGACTAATATTTTCTATTTGTTATGTACCATGTGATCTACCCTTGAAATCAAGGCATTCCAATGTTTTAATACAGTTTAGAGGAAGAAAAGTCTTGAAAAGACCGTAAGGATTTGGATATTATGTTTTGGTAACTTTGTTACATGAATACCTAGAGAGAATGCCACACACTAGGAAACAAAGTATAAGCTAAAGGAAAAAGTTTTCAGCTATGTTCAATTGGCATATATTCAGAAACTATGAGATAATATGCATATGGTGTTGCTTGTACTTGGTCAGTATTTCTCTCAGATATAGAACACCTTACTCTACATTCACAAACCTGGATATGGTTGAGATTGCTGATCTTTTGATGAGCCAGAAGCTGACACATTTGATGAACAAGCTCCTCTATTAGCAGGGGTTTCCTGGCAGACAGAATTGAGCATTAAACAACATAAATGGAAAATTCAGAGGATAAAAATAGTGGATGCCATTTGGGGTGTTCAAGGGGATTAGTTTTTCATCATGCATATATAATAATATGCAGAGACAGGAAGCTCTTTTACCTCGTCTAGGAGTTTAACATCATCTGATGGGAGCGGATGCACAATAACAGATTTGGCTCTCTGGTTAGAACTTACAGCAGAAGCTCCATTGTCAAAAAATCGAGGGAGTGGAGTCAGGAAAGTATTTCTCCCTGCAAAAGGCCCGATAAATCTTGGTATATAAGATAAGATTATTCAGGTACCATGAAGAAACATTTTTAAGGAAATAATTTACTTGTACTTGCATATGCAAGAACCTTTGAAACTAACTCTAAAATCTCAAGGAAATTCGCTCAAAAGAGGAAAAAAATGAAACTATTTGGCATAAATTCTACCTAGAGGACGTTCCAGCAACAGAGGACATGGTTCTCTCTAATTTGGTAACTAAACATATCCATTCAATCATCTGTATAAAGCACATTTCAAACAGTGCTCACCAGCGCAGAGTCCCATCAATTTTCGTCTTCGTAAGCTGACCATAGTGAATTACAATTTTGGTATCAATTCACAGTGGCCAAGATGGTGGTGTTCAGCATTTATCACCTCCTCTCTAGTAACATAAAGAAGCAAACGAGATGTGTAAACACATATGAAAGCAAGATTGTCACAATCATAGCCAAAAACAACGAAAATCAACACCTAAACGAAGAAACATAATGTGTACTTTGGATTCCGACTGAGAAATATGAAGATATCACATTGAATTAATGGGAGAAGTAACCAAAGAAACAACAATGAGGGTCGGTCAATGCATATAGAGATTCTGCTGGAGGCATGCTATTTGCCACAATATTTGAACGGAAGCCCTCAAGACACTTAGAATTCAAAGAATGTCTCGGTTGGTAAAAGATCAAGACTATCGAAGAGATCCACAAAGATAGCTAAAACCCATGTATAATCACGAGTAGCAGGTCATGGAGATCAACAACAGAGGTAGAAACAATGTCGTTGATGCACCTTCATTACATAATCAATTCCCATTGGCAATTGCAGGACACGAACAACCAGCTGGAGAATGAAAAACGATTAGACCAAAAGGACAGGGGTAACATAAAGGCCAGGAAAAGACATGAAAGCAAAAGAAAACGTAATACTAAAAGAAGAAAATTAGTGCAATCAGGAATTGGCAAAAAGGGAACCCAAACAAATGATCGTGCCAAACGAGACTGGAATTGTGGAGATTAGAGGAAACCGACAAAAGACAAAAAAAAAAACTCCCATAGACTTTAAATTGTCTGTCGTCGGAGACAAAGTCAACCCCCAGCAAACTACCACCCTTCATGGAGATGAAGGGATAGATATTATGAAGGACCCCAAAAGAAACCTCCCTCCCACCCCAGCGAGTCTCACCGGAAGTACGGTGACAAATATGGAAATCAAGGGAAACCCAAAAAGAGCCCCCAACACCAAGCGACACCGCGAACTAGAATCTTGAAAAGCAAAGTGCCTGTGAATCACCGTGTACTACAATCTTGGTTAAAGAAGAAAAAAAAAAAACAATAATAATAATAAGACTAAAGTAAAACAGCTAAGGGAGACGACCTGCCAGACACTCACAAACGAAAGAGATAAAAAGTCTTGGTCTTGTTTACCCCAAAAGTGACACAAGTTTATGGTTGCGGTGATTGTGGTGGGAGCGTAAAAAGCGAGGAATACTGAATCGGAGAGATTGGCGAAATCTGGAGAGAAAAGGCAGGGGAGGGGCTGATAGGATTTTAGGAAGGGAAGGTGGTAAGTATGCACAGCACAGAGAGAAAGTGAAAGAGACCCTCACACACACACACACACACACACACACACACAGACAGATTGTGGCTCATGCATCTACCACCTTTTGTTTCTCCTGTTTAGGCGTGCTCGCATTGTTAACAGGGGAGGGCGGGTGGTGTCCCTGGTGCTGTTGGTGTCGCTTATTGGCTGCTTTAGCTAACGCTAACGGTGTCAGATATAAACAAAACAAATAAAATTAAGGAAAAAAAAAAAAAAAGAAGGGTCTGCTCAATGTATTCCTATTTGACAAAATTATTTATTGTATTTACAAACACACTACTTGTTGTTACTGCCAAATTTATTGCATTTTGACAATATATGCTGTAGATCCTAACAATAATTGCTGCAATTAAATTTAAATGAACATCTACTTCATTTTTGAATTGCTCTTATTTCGTCAATATGATTTTTGATTGGACTATTATATAATATGATTGAAAAAAATACAAGAGCCCAGTTGTAAAAATATTTAGCTTTTTCGCATTATGCTATTGCTAGATACTTCAACCTTTGTGTGTAGGTACGTACGTACTTACTGTAGTTAAGAAATGACGATTACGGCATTGCCACTTTGAGGCTTGACAAATTCCATCTCCGTCTGCCCGGGGCGGGTAATGCTGCCTGGGCGCAGCCATTCACCATCGTGCCGTTTTGTTTTTGGGTCTTAAAGGTTTTGTCATCGTCATTATAATATATATATATATATATATATATATACAAAGGTAGGACAAATAAATACAATTGATAATATGACCGACGGCAATGGGCAAGCGCTAAGTGGCGAGTAACCCCAGGGCCAGGGGGCACCGACGAACTGTGTGATTGGATGGATGGCCTTTGCCATATAAAGCCAGTTGTAGTAGATAAATGCCAATGCCCACCCCCCGTCAACCACTCCCCTCAGGCCCAGCCAACCAAGTCAATGGTAATGTGCCCCACCCCCCCCCCCCCCCCCAAATCCTCTTTTTTGCCTTTCTGTTTTTCCTCGCTTAACAAACCCATACCACCCCTACAGCCCCAGCCCCACCAAATTTTTTATTGCTATTTTTAGAATTGCCGGTGTGACGGTACGCCCCCAAAATCTAAAACCCAAAAGCAAGAAAGAATGGCTTGTCAAATTATCGAAGCCTTCCGGTGCGACAAATATTATTTAAAATCAACAAAAGCTTAATTAACCATATTCATGCCAGTGTCTGTGACGAGTTTTTGCCGCTGTCGAGTATCTTCATAATCCATAGGAGACGTTGAGATGTAACCCGCTACATCTCTCCCCTCTAAATTCGTAACAAAATATCACCAATCCCTTACCCTGTTGCTAACTAACCAATGGGCCGTGGCAATTACGACGATATCATTACGAGTACTTAGTTGTTAGGTCCTCCATCCCTCTAAACCTACTGCCAGACTATGAAAGATATATGCATTTAAGTTACAAATTTACTCTGGATTGTAAGGATCCATCGTTAAGTGGACAAAAAAAAAAAAAAGCATAATATATCTTAGAAGTAATCACGTAATTACTGTAATAGGTGTCAAACTAGGGATTAAAACTCGGTTAATCCTCAAATACAAAAGTCAACTGTTCTTTTTGGACTTCAATTGGCACTAACTATCAAATAAATCAACAAATACTTAAATCCAAGACCTTTAATTTGATAACAAACAAACCCTTTTACCCCGAGCGATAACTCTCCGAGTTTCAAAAATTGTAAGAAATTTTGTGAAGATACAACCTTCACGCGGTTGGCCTGTCATGTAAAGTGAACGTTGTCATAAATTCGAATTTCGTGTGGGCCCCCGCTTGCTTGGCCTGTGTGAATAGGGATTGTAGGCGACGGATTTCATCTTCATGTTTAACTTTTTGATTGAGCTTATTACGTTATAAATATTGCTTTATGACTCGAGGCCTCCATACTAATAAATAAACATTGTTTTATGCTTTATACTAAAATTCTAACAAAGTCTGTACCCAGAGTTTAAAAAAAAATGAATTCTAAGAAATTCTCGTGACTCACAAATTAGCCTAGGCGGAGGATTTCAGTTTCACGTTTTAACCTTTTTGATGACCACTCACTCTCAACCGATAGCCCAATTTCACATTATTTAGCACCATTTTTCTTTTTTCTAACAATAAGTCAATAAAGCAATCAATAATGAATCTGTCGCCGTTTTCATCACAACTAAACCTCAATTTTTCTTTTTTGGTAGTTATTATTTGTTTTTTCTAAGCTATCATATGTTCTTAATTGGATTGAAATCAATCGAATTGTGACCCAACCAGTGATTGTTTATCCTTCTCAAAAAGGAAAAAAGAATTAGCGTTAATTAATAATAGAAAGAGTGAAAGCTTGTTCACATCGAAACATCCGCACCGACAGAAATTCATAGGTCGGAATTCTTCTTATTGGGTGTGTAAAATGAGAAATTCGCAAAAAAGAGGAAAAACAAATTCTTTTATCGTGGAGTCTAAAGTCCAACGAGACTTCTAAAGTCTAGGGGGAGAGAGAAGAGAAGGTGGGGGGAAGGTAACCTGAAAAACGAAACTACAGATCAGTTGACAAAAAAGAAAAAAGGGAAAGAAAAATAAAATAAAAAGCAAAGATAAGGCAGGTGTGGACCGAAAGGAGCAGTTGAGGGGGGAGGGGGTGGGGGGAGGGGTGTTGGGTTCGGCCATTGACTTTTCTTTGGCTCGACGGTCCGGTCCATATAAAAAGGGGCATGTGACTGGGACGCGGGAAAGCGTGAAGAAAATAATTAGGACGTGGGTCCGTCCTGATTTGTGTACGGTATTGGTATTTGGTAGATCTTCACCGTCATCCGCTGTCAGTAGGCTCCCTACAATCTCTCGCAAGCAGGATCCAATCATATATTTCTTTCTTTTCCTTTTTTTTTTTTTTTTGGTTTTTTGGTGTGTCTGTGTGTTTAATCGGAAAATCACAAAATTCATGTGTTTTTTCTGCCTTGTTTGTTTGAAATTAATTAAGAAAAAAGATAACAATTAAATAATTTATTGATTTGCATATTGTGAAGTGAAAGCATAAAGAATGAGTGAAGGGATAATAAAATTAAATTAACATTTTTTCAGAGAAAGGGCAGGCCGAAGGTGATGATGTTGTACAATTAAATTGTACATGCGGCTGGTGGGTTCGTGGGCTGTGTTTTCTTTTTTTTTTTTTAGAAGCCCAATAAATAAATGTAGTGATGATATTATGTCGGTGCGGATCTTAGCCCAATTGCATGGTGGGTGATTTTAATGAGCAAGCGACCCGAATCATTTAAATGAAAGCCCGACGGGGGACGGAAGGGATGTGAACAAGAAAAGTCTAAACAAAACTAAACTAATATAATATAATCTAATCTAGGGTTTGTGTGGTGGATTTGAATCGAAGCAAAGCTCTCTCCTCCATTCTTCCAGCCCCACGACCAACAGCAACCACAATGATTTACGACGTCAATTCCCCTCTCTTCCGTTCCTTCCTTAGCCAGAAGGGTGGCTCTTCCGACAAGAGGTGGCTTTTTATTTATTTATTATTATTATTGTTTTTAATTTATATAAATATTTTCTGCACACGCGCGCGCACACCCTCCCTTATCTACTTCTCCTCTTCGCTATTTCCTTCCATGGTTTATGGTTATATCCATGTGCGTTCCCCCTTCCACGTATCCGTCCCCGTCCCCGTCCCGAATGATGATACTGATAGGATCTGTTCTTTTCTTATGTTAGTTCTATCTATGGATATGTCTAATGGGTTGCGGTGAGAATGAATGTTTGGGATTTTTTATTTTTTTTTATTTTTTTGTATTTATACCAACCAATTAACCTACTCGCCTCAACTTGTTTTTCAATTTGATCATATGATACGATGGCTATAAATCACGCTTGAGGCTTGGAACTTGGCTTGCCCATTTGCCCCACTAAATTTAATAAAATTGAAGGCATTGAAGTGGAAAACTTTGGTAAAGGTGATGATAGACTCACAGAAGACGATAGGATCTTTCATCCATTCTGAGGGACACTCCACAGAAAGAAACTCCCGAGGCATAATTCCAATTTTGATTGTCCTGTTTGGCCTGTTCTTATGAGGATATTATATAATTGCACATACTAATTGTTGGAAACATAAGTATAATTTCCAAATGAGACAAAATAATTATGCTTCGTTTTCTTGTTTTATCTGCTAAGCTTGTTTAGAATATCTTGCAAAAGTCTGCAGTTTGTGATACATTGGTTCATATTGGTTTAGAGTTTCGCTGTCACTGTGGTGATAATAGTACCAAAGACATCTGTCGGGGGCATCTCAGCTGTAAAAATTTCAGGGTCATAATGCATTTCAAGACATTATCAATCTTCCTTGTTATTATATGATTTTCTTTATTGTGTATGGCTTTTTTTGTCTTTTGGCATGTTTTACTTATTATGTGAGCTTTCTTTCCTGAGCACTTGTGATTTCAGTTTTGAACCCTCACCTTTATTTCTGCAAGCAGGATTAGTTTGACCCTTAAATATTTGGGTGGATGATCATTATCATCTTGTGGTTGCTTTGTGGTCGATTGGATTTTAATTTTTTTTCTGTTTTTGTAAGATTTCTTTAAAGCTTATGAAACTGTCTTTTTGGGTGCATGGTATTGGAACTTCTTGGAGACTCTCAAATGCTAATGTACTGTACATTTTGTTGTTTCAGGAGAATGGAAGAGCAAAGGCCAAAGGAGCAGAGACCTAAAGCAAGTGAAAATAAGCCTGTAATGACAGAGTGAGAAGTGATGGTCCAAACCTTGGGGTGAGATGGATATGAATGAAAGATGTTAAATGGCACCATATAACTTGTAAGGGAATTTTATTATCTCTAGTACCTATAACTATATTTGCACTTGGTTTTGATTTTGAAAGATAAGTGTTTATTTTGACATGGATGATGTTTGAGCTTGTTATGGGTTATTTATTTTCTTGAGAAACTGATATGGGAATGAAGCTTTATTAAATATTATTGGATTTGAGTGCCGTGTCTATCATGATTATCCCTTCTTTCCACAAGATGTTGAGCAAATAATAAAATAGAATTTCCATACTTTAGGTGCATATTGATTGTCTGAGATCGTGGATAATTTGACTTCTATGCTATTGTTAATGTATGTATGTCTATTCTACTACCAGCTATAATATGAGGCCAAGCTGGGAATGTATCTGTTATCTTATGGATTCGATTTACTAGTCAAATATGGAGGGAGAATGAACAAAGTGTCTAAGAAAAACCTTTAAGTGGAATCTGAAGTGTAATAAGACATATGGGTCCGCTTTTGGGGTGAAAAGCTGCAGACAAATGCACTGGAGTGGCCTTTGAGTGGTTTCCCTTTGTGCTACCAACCCGATCTTCACAACTTCAGACCCTCCTCAAATTGCATCCTGTCTCCTATGACGATCCTTCTTAGCCTACTGGCCCTGCTAATATGTTCTCTTTCTAATTGCATTGCTATTCGTAACTTAATCAATGACCATCATGATTCCCAATTATGAATTTCACTGTTGGGCAGTCAATGTAATTAGGAACTAAGGGAAAATAGAAAATCCTGATTATTGGTTCCCAATTATGAATTCCACTGTTGGGCAGTCAATGTAATTAGGAACTAAGGGAAAATAGAAAAGCCTGATTATTGGCCAACTGATTAGAGCGGGAATCTCAATGGAATTACTTACTAAAAAGTGGGGATTTTGGTCGTACACTAGGCACAGCGCACAATAATGATGGTGACAAATGTGTATGTCTGTTGGTCGTGGATGGTAAACGCAGTGGAATACGATGCGTCCCTGAGAGTTTGGTCTCTCTTTCTCTCTATCTAATTATATTTGTGAGATGGGATTTTTGTTGAATCTTGAGTATAACATAGAGTAAAATTGCTGTCCGAGTTGGTGATGGGATGAACGTGCTATTTTATAACTGGAAAAAATTCGGATTATGCCCACATTAGGGACACTCGCCATATTAGATGATCAACCAAAAACATGCACCATAAAAACATAGATTCCTGCCAGTTTAATGCTTATAATTAAGTGGCCAATTATTTGCCCATGTTGGTGTCACTGCTGGTTAATTATCCTCCATAAGATTGGGTAACAAGGTGATTACTACAGGGTTATCTGTGGGGCTAATTCGTAAACCCCAAACCTCAGCTGAGACACAAAAGCTTCCTCGAAGTTTGTGGTTAAGGACGGACAAGAGCAAAGTTTCTAAAGCTGCCTTTTCCTGTCGATGTTTTGTGTGTCTCTCTCTCCCTCTCTCTAAACGCCTCCTTTTTCCCTGGATTCACGCCGCTCTTGCCTCAACTGTTCACACATTTCCCATTTGTTTAACTAAAACAGGAACAGCAAACCATATCTTTTCCAATATCTCCATTTTCTGTCATAATCAAGACGACTTGTTGCTCGTGATTCTATTTTCTCCCGACACGACTAGAGAAAGGAGAAAAAATGGCTGAATTTTCTTTATCCACCTCCAAGAAAACTTACTTCTTCGGTCTTCTCCTCTCCCCTATGACTTTTTTTTCTTTTGCTCCATCCTTGCCTCACACCCTCTTCACTTCTTTTACTACATCTTCTTCTATCCATACCTATTCAAGCTCCTATCTTTCCTGTCTCCTCTCTTCCTTGCCGCCTCTCTTTTGCTCTTGCCTTTCCTAATCGTCCCCCCAAGCGTTAGCCGGCACAACTATTCTGATTTTGAGTTGTCAGAGTCCAAAGTAAGCTCTGTTTTTAGTAAGCATAGAACTGTAATACAAAGACTAAGGTCGTCTGAAGCAGAAAATGGCAATGAAGAGGTTCGTGATCTCTTTGAAGAGCTAGCAGTGTACAAGATTGTGTTTGAGATTGACACAACCTCAAGACCTGATATTCGAGAAAACTCTGATGAAGTTTTGGCATTGCGAACTAAAGGAAAGTACTACAGCTAGGTAAATACTCATCAATAACAGATCCAAAAAAAGTTCGGGTCATGAGGATCATAGTCGACCAGGCGTGATTGGTCTGCTAAATAATGATATGGCAGAAAATTTAGTTGTTACGATTCTAGGAAGTGGTTATCTGAATGCAGAAGAAAAGAGTTTAGAAGACCTTTTAAGTCAAAGGGAGGAGGAGTTTGCAGGTTGTTCATGTGAAGAGGGAGAAAAGGAAGTCAAGCCGCCGAGCGTAAACTCCAATAAAGCTGAAGAACAAAAAGAACTCACCAGGGGAAGCGGATCCAAGGCAATGGCTCATAAAATAAGTCAATTAGGCCAGGTCAGTAGTCCTGATGAAGGTGTTCGGCAACCACGAAACTTGATAGACTCCCAAAAATTAGGAGCAAATATTTGGAGTCCCGAACCTGCTAATGGTGGAGTGAACAATTCAAAAGTTGATAGCTCTCAATGGAGGAGGACGTTGGCATGCAAGCTTTTTGAGGAGAGACACTGCGTGGATAGTGGTGGCGAAGGAATGGATTTGCTTTGGGAGACATATGCGACAGATTCTGTTAAAGTGCAAGCAAAAAGCAAAACAAAGGAGGGGAGGAAAGTAAGGAGCATCGACTACTTCGGTGATGATGAGGAGGAGGAGGAAGGGGCAGAGAAAGATGGTCAACCGTGCTGCTTGCAGTCTTTGAAGTTATCAGCTGGGAAGATGAATTTGTGCATGGGAAGGCCAAATCTTATCAAGATTACCAAGTCCCTCAAAGCGATTGGATGGTTGTATCATGGCAGCAGGCATGGCAAGAGGGGTTTGCATTGAAGTCCAATGACATTTTACTTTCTTACCGATAATTAATGTCTTGATAACAAGGATGAGTATTTCGGTTCCAAGGATGGGAAGTAAATACTTCTTTTGTGATCGGCACAAAATCAAATGTAGCTTTCACGTACACTTAGTTTTCATTTGAGCTTCCGCTTTTGCTTGACTCCAGACCTCATGACTAACTAAAGATGGTCTCTTTCTTCTCCAGGACCGTTGTTGTCTCTGTACTTTCTTCTTGTCTGTCGTTTGTTTGTTTGTATGTTTCTTTCTTGTTGATTTAAATGTGCTGTGACTTGTGTAACCATACCGACTATTTGTTCAATACCGCGAAAATGACAGAGCATGATGGTCCTAGAGAATTTGCTTCGGCATGGCTAGGAACAATAACTGAGTAGCGAAGGGTTTTACCCCAACTTAAAAGAATTTTGTAGGATTGAGCCTTTCACTAATGTCAGGTAAGCATGTGCATGGCACGTGAATGCGGCGCTGTGATATAAAGTAGTTTGCAAGGCAACCAAATGGGAGCAATGGAGGGACTTACACAATGCAATGCCGGTTTCATATTTTAAAACAAGCACAGGCACCGTTTGGGCTTATAACACCTCAGGTGCCAACTCGTTTTACAGACGTTAATTTCTTAACGGGCTTATTCAGTCATTAGTCTTGTAAACATAAAATAAAACATACACATGCTTCTAGTATAAAACATTTTAGTTTCCCGGGATAGTAGGAACTCCGTTTTTTTTTTTTTTTTTTACCTCCCTGTCACTTTTAAATTTCCTATGATCAATGAAAATGCCTAAATCACATGTCAATATTAACTAATGCCAATTAATTAAATTAAGGTTTGATTTGTCAATCCGGCGTCTCCAAGTCCAAGTGGCACCAAGCAAGTTTCTCGTTCCGCTCGACTTAGCATCTTGAACCGTCGGTCATGTGGGGACGAAATAACCATATGAATATCGGACGACGATCCATTTCAGTTCTGTGAATGGTTGGCAGATTTGATTCATTCCTTCTCTGTCTCTCTCTCTCTCTCTCCCGTTCTCGGCGGCACAATAACTGAATAACAGTGTGAACAGAAGAACATGAAGAGAAAGTAAAACTCATCACTCTCGCGTGCGCGCTCTCTCTCTCTCTCTCTCTCCCTCCATTGTATTACTCTGCGTTGGTCTGAAAGGCAGAAGTGGGGAATAATCATAGGAGATCATCATCCTTCGGATTGTTGGCCTCTGCCATTGCCGTTACGGTTGTCGTTTCTCTCCTCTTCACCGCCTTTCACCTTTTCCATTCACATATTCATTCTTCCGCCGACGGCCTCCGCCACTCGGTAAGCGTCACCACTCCAATCCAATCCAATCCGTTTGCGAGAATATGCCCCTTTTTTTTCGGTTCTCTGGAAACAAAGGAAGTGAGATCGATCTGCTGAGGTTTTTACTGTCAAGTAATGATAAGTTTGAGTGAAATGTTCCCAATAGATGGTTAGTTAGGCGGCATTGCTAAAATGCTACTTTACGCGCCCCTTTTTCAAAAAAAAAAAAATAATAAATAAATAAATAAATAATATATATATATATATATACACGCGCTCGCGCGCACACACACACATTTTTATATTTGAATGCATCTCTTTTCTATTCATTTATGGCTTCCCTTTCCTTTTCTTTTATTGGAATACGAAAATCTTTTTAGGCATTTCTGTATTTCAGTTGAAACTGCGCTGAGTAGCTTTTCTCTGAGATGAATGTATATATATATATATATATATTTTTTCCGGAATTATGGTTTGGATGCCGCGCCGTACAGATTCGGATTCGGGAGGAGGACCTTATTGGCGCTCAAATTGGATCCGCTTAAGCCTCGACTAGACCAGATCCGAAAACAAGCTGATAATCACCGGTCACTAGCCCTTGCGTACGGCATCTTATCCAACGAAGCTGAAGCTTGAAAACTCGAGGCTCGTCAGGGTTTTTGCTGATCTCATAAGAAATTACACTGACCTCCTGACCAAGCCGGCGTATAGGGCTCTCTTTGAGTTTGATTCTGTCTCCATTGAAGAGTCTGCTTTACACGCTTATTTGAGAAGGAAGTGAAAAGGCGGATCAAAGTTACCTGCCAAGTAATTGCCAATGCAAAAGAGAGCTTTGATAATCAGTTGAAAATTCAGAAGTTGAAGGATACCATTTTTGCAGTTAATGAGCAATTGACTAAAGCTAAAAAGAAGGGGGCATTTTCAAGCCTGATTGCTGCCAAATCAATACCAAAAAGCCTGCACTGTCTTTCAATGAGGCTAATGGAGGAGAGGATTGCAGATCCTGAGAAATACTCTGATGAAGGGAAGCTGCTGGAGCCCCAATTGGAGGATCCAAAGCTTTGTTATTATGCTATTTTCTCCGACAATGTGGTTGCAGCATTGGTGGTAGTGAATTCAGCTGTCAAAAATGCAAAAGAGCCATGGAGTCACGTTTTCCATGTTGTGACTGATAAGATGAATCTGGGGGCAATGCAGGTTATGTTCAAACTGAAGGATTATAATGGGGCACATATAAAAGTGAAAGCTGTTGAGGATTATAAAGTCCTGAATTCTTCATATGCCCCTGTGCTTAGGCAGTTGGAGTGGGCAAATCTTCAGAGGTTTTACTTTGAGAAAAAGCTTGAGAACGCTGCCAAAGATGTTACAAACATGAAGTTTGGAAACCCCAAATACTTGTCAATCCTGAATCATTTGAGATTTTATTGCCTGAAATGTACTTAAAGTTGCATCAAATCCTGTTCCTGGATGATGATGTAGTTGTGCAGAAGGATTTAACAGGGTTGTGGAAGATTGATATGGATGGAAAAGTGAATGGAGCAGTAGACTTGTTTTGGGTTATTTCATAGGTACGCACAGTATATCAATCTTTCATACCCTTTGATTAAGGAAATATTTAATCCAAAGGCATGTGTGTGGGTTCATGGTATGAATTTCTTTGACTCGGATGCCTGGAGGAGGGAAAAATGCACAGAGGAGTATCACTATTGGCAGAATCTGTTAGGATAATTTTACCAGTTTTTATCGTACCTTTTACTTTCTAGGCACCCATTTCTTATTTAGCCTCCAACAATAAGAAATTGGCCAAAATCTACTATAACTGTGAAAACCAGAAGGAGGTAATACTTTCCCCTATGAGCTAAATGTTGAATTTTCATTAAAGTTGTTCTATGCTGAAATCTGTCTGCTAAGCCTTATATGTATTGCAAGGTCTGAAATTAACCAGAGAAACTAATGTTGCTGCAGAAGGAGAACCAAACATTGTGGAAATTGGGAACCTGGCCCCCTGGTTTGATCACGTATTACTCAACAACAAAACCACTAGAGAAGTCATGGCATGCTTTGGGGCTTGGATATAATCCAAGCATTAGCATGGATGAGAATCATAATGCTGCTGTTGTGCACTTTAATGGAAACATGGAGCCATGGCTTGACATTGCCATAATCAGTTCAAACCACTTTGGACTAAGTATGTTGAATGAGTTGGAGTTTCTCCAGGCCTGCAATTTCGCTCTCTAATCATGTAGCCTAATTGCATGATTGAAACTACAGTCCAGTGGATCTAGGAATGCTAGTACTGCTGCAAAATTCAGTAACTCATGGCTCTTTTGCCATGTCTTGCCCATTTCTCCGGTCAGGTTTTATCTTAAGGAGAGCAGAATGGGGATCTCCTCTAACAGTAGCATATAGACTTGATTAATTCTTAGATTTCTTCTTGCAAGCATTCAACGTAATGTCAGCATTTACCCACCAATTCATTGTTTTCTAATTGAACCATGCTCCTTCACTTTCATTGAGCTTGTAAAGCATAAGTTGAGGTATCTGATTAGTACCATTGATGGAGTCCCACTTTGGGACAATCCCTTGTGATGATTGCACCGTCAGACACCACTAAGCATCTGCATAACTTAAATCGATGACCTTGTTTGTGCTATATAATTGATGCATAAACTGGATGCCCCATTTAGTCATCCAGCTTGGTTTAATTAGTGAGAAGAAGCTTGTTCCCGCCTCGTTTTGTCAGATGATTTTCTAGAGATACGGTACCTACTTGACCCGTACTTGAATTTACAAGGTAACCATTGCGAGTAGATTGATTTTACTCACAATGGTAACTACAATTTGAATTATTCCTTTTTTTTTTTTAAGTTTTTTTTTTCTCTTATTGTTACGCTCAAATGCAACGTTTCAGGGCAATATTTGCTAACTTGTTTTGATAGACCGAATGGGCCGGACATGCCATCAAGGTTAGCAGCCCCAGCAACGTCCCAGGTTACGCTTAAGGGACTGAGAGCCCTACTAACCCAACCTGCGTGTCCTTTGTCGGTCTCCGGTGAAATGTACGTTGTGTAAGAAACATTTTAAGAACTAATGCGCCCAAGAACATTCGGCTCTTGAGCCTGATTAATTCCCTTGTTCGGCACATTGACGGGCCGAGCATGCCCCTCCTTGAAAGAGCGGGACTCAATGAGATTGATCCCTTATTTTATTAGATCCCACTCCGCATAA
This sequence comes from Rhizophora mangle, assembly GCA_037832345.1. NCBI lineage: Eukaryota > Viridiplantae > Streptophyta > Magnoliopsida > Malpighiales > Rhizophoraceae > Rhizophora > Rhizophora mangle. Next base: position 2,237,035 of record JBAPLJ010001678.1, on the reverse strand, counting down.
TAAGGTGCTATTCTCTTTCCTCCTTCCCTCCCCTGAAATACTTCTGGAAATTAGTCTGCGTAAAAAAGTATTAAGAGCTCTTGTCAGTAGGAAGCAGGAACATGCAGCCCTAGAGCCTGATTAAATCCGCTGTTCTGCAGACTGATCATCCGAACAGTTCAGGACTGTGTTACAAAGCGCCCCAACTGGTTTAACTTTCAACCAGGCATTAACCTTGCAGCGGCAATTTGATTATTATTTCCCCATTGTTTTGCCTTAAGCAGTGTATGAACACGAGTGCCTCGTGCGGCCCGATTCCACCTAGCAATTGGGCTTTTGGTTTCGGACATCTTCCCTTAAAACCTACCCAGCTTAGCGGCGAGAAATGAACATTGAGAAATCATGGCAATATTTGAGTACCAATATCTCCCTGCCCGTTATTACGCGAGAATGAATATTTCTTTTCTTTTCGTATAGGCCATCCCGAGAATCGAGATATGGACCCCTAATAATCCACATCGATATCTAAGGACAAAATATTTCACGAGAATAAGGGGCCTCCAAGGCAGTTTCAATTGCTGAGTCCACTCTAGACACAACCCAGAATACAATTAAATTGTCACATATAACTTCGAAAGTATAAAAATTTCCTTAATATAAGGGCAACATAGCCTAGATAATAACTCAAGAAACGGAAACGCTCCACAGCAGCTTCAAACTTCTACTGAAATGAGCTTAACTATCACCGGGATTTGAACATGTCATTAATCTAGACTTACAAAGGGATTTCGATATACCCACCAAATACAACAAAAACTCCAGGAGGAAATCCTCAATAAAATCTAAGGAAGCTCATTCAGAACATATGTGACGGCCTCCAACTGCTATCAAAACATTCTCCCCGCACAAAAGAAAACACAGAAATGTCACCTGACAACCTCCGAACCACCTCCCATGTTATGGCATCTCAAGCAGTAGCTGACACCCGTGGTGCCATATTTTTTGCTGCAGCATTAAAAGCCAACCCACCGGCACGATTAGTGCGGCCACCATTGTTTGCTGCTCTATCCCTCCGATATCCATCCCCTCCACGGTTCGAAAATCCACTCCGACTGTTTCCCCTGTTTCCAGACTCTGTCCTGCTACTGAAATCACCCCGGCTGTATGCTTTCCCCCCTCCAAAATTTCCACGTCCTCTTGCTCCCTCACTCCTATATCCAGGCCCACCTCCAGAGGAGAACCGTCCCCTATTGTTACCTGGAAATGCAGAGAAACCATTTTTACGTGGAAAACATGTCAAAAGCAGGAACAATACAGATATTTAGATCAATCCAGGGACATAAAATTATGCCCCTAAACACATCTGTATTAAATATGGGGGAAACAGATATCCTTTTTCCATTACACAGGCAGCGATGGCAAATTCTTAAAGATTTATCACAACAAAATCATCTATGTTAAGCAGCATTGCCTACAAACATCACAAATGCACAATAGGCCATATATACAAATAAAGATTTTGAAGAATAGCTTGCCTCGAGAAGTGGATCTCTTTTCCTCAACAACAACTCGGCATCCATTAATTATAACAGGGGAAGCCTGGAAAGTCAACCACAATATATTTCACATAAAAAGCAATTTTAAGGGATAGGTAGATCATAAAAGGAGAGACAAGACAGTAGTTAATGTGCTGCGAAAAGCAAGCAAAGAGGTGGCATGGGCAACAAATGAGAAAAGGTTATGGAGGCATGAGCAGATATCCACACTAGGTAAAAATATGTGTGTGCCTTTCTGAGGCCAATTGCATAAATTAGAGATTAAACAAGCAAACAAGTTATCGACATGCAGTGAGGCTAACCGCTGCAGTAAATAACTAAAAATTTGCTAATCAAAAATCCTCCAATAGATTGGTCATCTTTCCTTTTCAAGCTGTGATGGAATGGGTCAAAATCTAGGACCAAAATGGAGAAACTGCATTCAGTATTGACTAGGAAGGAGTTTATGCCTAATACAATGACAGATGATTACAAAAGTATAGGAAGAATGGACCAATCAAAGTATACCTCTATTGCGCTTCGCACAGCACTTGCCTCGTCAAATTCCACAAATCCAAAACAGACTCCCTGTCAATAAAGGTGTATTAAAAGACTTAGTTGTGCACACAATGAATGGCAGAAAATGTTAAAAAAATGTAATTGACACCTACCTTCTGGCTCCTAACTTGAATACCCCCAGGCCTAATAGGTCCAAACTTCTTGAACTCATTCTCAAGTAGGGCAGGCATCGCATCCAAAGGAAGGCCTTTCACATATATAGAAGGACCCCCAACTGCAAATAGAAAAGTGTACTCAAAAGCAGAATCAATAAACACATGAACAAATGCCAGTATGTGTGGGGCACAACATAGTAACACAAGACAGAACAATGCTTGCAGTGAAGAAATTCTAGCATTAAATACCTTCACCCTCTTGGACATTACCATCTTCAGTTGCATTTGTGCTGGAGCCATGTGTATCAGCCACTGAGAGTGGAGGGGCCGTCGTAGTTGCTTGTTCTTGGATCTTCGGTGCAGACCTCAGAGGAGTGGAGGCAGGATTCAAAAAAGGTGCAGCGTTTTCCCTCATGACCTTTAGCTAGAACAAAATTCATGTAATTTAACAGCATGAATATCAACATTAATTTCAGTAATTTAATGGCTTCAATATCAATCATGATTGGAAATCTGGATAAGATAAATGACCTGGATTATTACAAACATAATATCACAACAAACCACCATTAACAAATCTGAAACAAGTTTACAAATCATTTTGCATAAGGCTACTTACGATAGAGGCATAGGACTTCTTTTGTACTTCTTCAATCTTAGTGTCAGATTCAGCCACCATCTGAGATTCATCAGGAATTTTGTCAACAGCTTCAGGAACAGGTGCTTCTTCTTCCACATTTGAACCATTTTCATTTTCAGATGGATTGCACAGTTCCTCACCATTAACTTGCTCAGATAAGGTGATTGTTTGCTCAGAAATATGATTGGCCACCACAGCAGAAGATTCTGCAAGCAGATGCATCACCAAACATGAGTTAGACCTCAGAGCTTAGATATGTTCCACATGTAATCAGCTTTATCATTACCCTGGTTGGAAGAGCTTGGAGCTTCAACATTACTATCAGGATCCTCATCTCCACTCAGCTGGTTGATGTCATCAACATATCGAAACACATCATTTAAGACAAAATAGCCTGGGTCTTGTGGTGCAAGGAAAAAACTCTGGCTAAATTTCTGCTGCCGGTTGTTGCTTCCAGTCAGATAGCCAGTCACAAGCACAAGAACACCTCCATGGTAAGATTCTTGCGAATCAACTGAGGCAATTTCTGCCTGGAATTGTCCGTGACCAAATGAAACTATTTTTTCATTGATGGCCTGTATCATAAGCAATAATCAAACACATATATTGCAGCACTGACACACATTACACATACTAAAGATCCAGGCCTTCAGTGCAATTAGGGTATATATGTCCCCAGGGATTCTCTAAGCTGTGCTTAATTGCAGGAATTTACTAGAAATTCCAATTCTAAAAAACAACAAACCAAAATTCATATTGCACATAGATAGTTTATACTCATCGGAAATACCAGAGAACATAAAATTTTGATTCAGGAATTCCTCTTTCCCCCTGATTTTTTACTTTTACAGGGTTTAAAAAGAAAAGGAAAAATCCACCAAATCACTTACAACTAGGAAATCATTCAAACCTTGAACATTTGGTTGCACTCGATTGGGCTAAATTAAGGTCCAAGAAAAATACTTCAAGGATAAAACAGATGTATAAAACATTGAGCCACAAACTCCATAAGCAAACAAATGAGGACAAGTAGATGCATAAAGAATACAAAACTTACTTGAATTGTGGTTGCAGTCCTCATGAGCCCACCCTCTTCAGGGCGACTGAGCTTACTAATATCCTGGTAAAACCGATGAACAAGCTCGGGAGATTGATGCAAAATCAGGTAGTATTGGTGAACAAATGCATTAGCAACCTAATCCATAAGAAACATCAGTCAAAAAACACTCCACCTGACAAACCAGAGAAATGACAGGGAGATGCAAGTCCATGGGAAGAATAATCATAAAGCTTACAACATCGGGAGGAATCACAGCTTGCTGCCCTGGCGTTGCCATGACTGATCGAAAGTCCAAAAATACACAAAGAAACAAAAAATTAAAGTGAATCTGCAAAACCTAAACAGAACAACAAAAATTGCTCTCTTGCATATAGAAATTAAAAGAAAATAAAAATGCTACTTTCTCAAAGCTAGTTAGAGGAGAAATCACAGCATTTAGCAATCAACAACCGAAAGAACTTAGCAGCAAAGAGATAGGTGAATGAAGCTTGTCCCGAGAAAACTCTTTACAGAGAAACAAACAGAAATGCAATTTTTGCACATTTTTATCTTTTATCAATTTCAATAGATCAATTCAAATAACTAAGCAAGTAAAATCTACGTGTGTACCGTGCTTAAAACTCTTCGCAAATTTCCAAAAGAAAAGCTCTCAGATCACTGAATAGAACAAAAGCCGCCTACACTTCAAACTAGGAAAGATTAGCTAAAAAAGAAGAGATCGCTTCCGTTTGTTTTGAGACAAGATTTGAAGGAGAGAAGAGCGTACTCGAGCTCTGATTCCGGATCGGAGAGAGGTGAGAGAAATGCGGCGAAGAGCAGTGAAGGCAGCAGTTGCTTGCTGTGACTGTCCCTCACCTCCCTTTTTCTAGGGTTCTAGTGGATCTCGGTTCTTGTTCTTGAGAATGCAAATGAAATGAGTGTGGAGAGGTGGCGTTTTGGGGTGGAGGGGCCTTTTATTTATATATATATATTTAATTTTCTTTTGGGAAAAAATTTGGGAAGGGCGTTTTTAGAATTACCGACATGCACCACGAAGGATATTCTGTGCTACCTGCTTCTTGGCACATACTTATGCGAGAGCTTTTGGTTCTTTGCTCCAATTCATTGTCGTGCCCATTACAACGAAGTGGGAATTTGTGCGTGGTCTTTCTTTGTATGTTGTCTCTGTAGGCTCATTTTACTCTATTACATTTTTCAAGCACGTAGCACTCTCATTATTCTCATTAAGGTTGGGTAATCTAAAATCCAGGCCACAGAAAATTTTTAGGGCCCGAATTTATCTGGACCAAGCTCAACTTGGTCCGAATCTGAGCCCCTCTCTCTTTATTTTCTTTATCAACCATTGGTGCGCAGCCTGCACCGCCGCCGGCTTTGTGGTTGTTCATCTGTTTGGACGTATCATCCTGGACCGTCGCTACTAATCCAGCATTGACGCTTTGCCAACCGAGAGGATCTGATTAATTGCGAGTCAGTATGAACCTGGAAGCCCCATACCGTGATTAGACTTTTCAATTAAATGACAAACTAATGTCAATTTCCATTACTTCCCTCAAAAGGAAAAGAACCACCCCCCAAAAAAAGTCAATTTCCATTATATCTGAGTTATAGTCAGTTACTTTACAAAATCGAGGGATGATTGTGTGACCGGATGAATAAGTAGATGCCACATCGCCTTCGATTCTCTTGCCCTAACTCTGTACTCAGCTCTCAAGTCAACTCTTAAATTCCGAGTACAATTTCGGTGGCCGACAAAGGTGTACGACGTCCATTACTGAGGGTAATGGGATTAAATATTACCACAATTCAGGTATGGCCAAAACACAGATGGAAAGACGGTAAAAAGTCTCAAAGGGGTGTGATGCATCCGTGCTCCCAGCATGCTCCACAAACTCGGCTGGCTAGAATGAGCTTCCATGGCACATGCATACGATGATTACTTCTGCCTTTGAATATCGATACAAAAACCCATTAACGGTCTTCCCATTTGGACCATTTCTCGTTGTTGAAACGCTCGGCATGTGAGGTAGAGAAGTTCTCTGAGTTTGGTTCTCAGGTTTGGGAGGTTTGCCCATGTCCATATTCATTTCCTTCGGTACTTGAGAGATTGGACTTTCATCACCTGACATTTGCTGGTAAGCAGGATCTGCTTCTGTATCAGGCTTGGTTTCTCCCTCGGATCCATTCCAGCTGGATTGAGAACCGTTTGATACGACCTTTTTCTTAAAAGGGCTTTTCACTTCCAATGCTTCATTTATTGAATCGGGCTCTGCGAAATGAGATGTAGCCCTGTATTTAAATTGGTTCTTGGAATTTCCGGATCTTGAGCCACTTGGATTCAGTTGTGATTGTTTTAGTACAAAATGACTTGATTCGCTTATTGTGTTGCTTCTGTAACAGCCTGGAATGCTAAAAACGAATGGGTCAATTTTACGTCCAACTCCTACCAAGGAAAATGCGAAAACAAAAAACTAGCATAATGAACCAGAGAAATGCCAATGATCCAATGTGTATATACCCGAAAAAAGAAAAATGATCCCATGTATGCAGACAGACTGCAGAAAACTAGAAAAAAGGGGGGAGTTTTGGCTGATTTAATGGGGTACAAAGAAACATTTTGACTTCATTCATCATCCGAGGACACTAATAAGTTACAATTTTGATACTCAATCAAATCCTTACCGCAATTCTTTTGTCCACCACCTCGTCTCCCTTTCGAATTTTTTGGTGCCTGCAGAAGTGCCGAGGCAAAGTCCAGTTAGTGCATCATCGATACTTTAAGAGAGGAAAATCTAAAGAGAGGGCTTATCATTGTCGCATACATTTTGTGTTCATATTCAAATTTTGATGGAATGAGGAGATCACAATTTGCTTCATATGACACCGAGGGTCGAATGGCAAGGGAAAAAACTGGGATACTAAGCATGATTGAAATAATTAATAACTGATGTTGTGGTATATCCAGACTCGCAAACCGATAATTAAACCCCGGAATGTTGATAGCCGATAAGCGTCCTAGTACAATTTCGGATATGTAATTGTATTAAGTTCCCGTGCCCCCTAACATTAAAAGACTCTTGACTGCTCGTTGGCCTTCAATCTCAAGCACGCTTTCATATCCCCTTCGTCCCTGTTGTCAGTTCGCTCCGAGTCGTACAATGCCACCCCAAACGGGCTGAAGCAATATCTCGCCACATTGACATTCGCACATGGATAGGCAAATCCCTTTGCAGGCGAGCCAAACTGCAATGGCCGGTCACTGTGTCGGCAACACCGGGCTGTCCTTTCTCTTCATGGCCAAGTTCAGAGGCACGCTGGTTATTTCACTGCTAAAATGAGACACAGCATCTTCTGCCCTGCTTTTCTTGAATTGTGGCTCTTCAGCTTCAAACCCGTCGCTGTCTTGTTTAACTTGAAAATCTCTCGCCTTTACCCACATTCCACTATTTGGAGTAGCAGTACCATCCAGGCACCACCTCATTTTTCAATTGATTACAAACGAGTACTTTCCTCTTTCTTAGCTGCTTCTCTCTCTTCTTCTTCTTCTTCTTCTTCGCTTCCTGTCTGCGAAACGCGCGTATCTCCCGCTTTGCCGTTACAATGATCCAATTCTTGCCCGTGACTGCCTCCCATAAAACTCGGGGATGTGCTAAATCTTCTAGGACTTGTGCGCTTTTTGTCATCATCACCAGGTTTCAATTCGCTTCCACTTTGAATTTGAAAGCAATCAAATTTGTCTGACCTTTTCGTTTGTTGTAATTCCCTCCTATGGACAAAATGCTAGCTCCAACACAAAGTGCTTTTTTTCTCTTTGGTTAACAAAGGCTAGGAAGCACAGAAAAAGAGGGAGAGAGAGAAGAAAGGTCGCCACGTGTCAAACGAGTAAACAAGGAATGCGAGGCAGTAATCAACACGTCAGAGACCTTCAGGTTTTTTTTTCTTTTGTTTAATTTTGTTTGTTTACAACGAGTGCGCGAAGTAATAGTTCAGCCGAGGATCATCACTTGCTCCGCGGCGACGTCGTATTGTGCGGTGCCTTGACTCGGCAAAACCGAAAATGGACGTACGCTGATGATTCGCCAGCCGTCGAGCCCATGGCCCACTGGAAAAGGAAGTTCGGGGCACCCGGCTGTGGTGTTGAGCAACTGATGTTCCCTCTCCCACCAAGCCTAATCTTTTCCCATTTCTTTTTTTTTCCCAGTGTTCGCTTTGCAATGTCGAACGGCGATACAATTGCTGTTGTTGAAACAAGAGTCGTGAATAATAGACTACTGTGTTTGTGACCCCCCAGCAAAGTGAGTGGACAGGTAGCACTTGTAAGATCCGATATAGCATAAAAATTCGACCCTTATCCTCACCTTAAGGCACCTTAAGCCTTATGGTGACTAAAAGAACACGATAATTTATAATAATAAAAAAAAAAAAAAAGAATGTATAGGAGTCAAACTAACAAAATTTGCAAAAATGTCACTTTGATGCTCTGCCATCAGGCCGCGTATAAGATCGAACGGAAATGGAGTTTGGGGCAAGCGAATCGTAAACCAATCACTACCCTCGCTCAGAGAAAAGAACAAAAAAGCTAAACGGGCATCTTGATCAGAAGTTGGCCTTGCATCACGCTGCCAATGAGCAAGAGAGAGAGAGAGAGAGAGAGAGAACAAAAATGTCACGGGACTAGTTGTTAAGGAACAGAGCCAGACAGACTAAAAGAAAATTTCAGAGCAACAGACAGGGTTACCTCTTCACATAGTAATAACAGAAATCGGCCAAGATAAATGTCTGGACAATTTCTGCAATGAAGGCCGCAAGATACCAGAAGTACCCACTACCAGCAATTAGTAGATATTGCCCACGAGTCTCATAAAGCTGCAAGTGTAGGGTAGACTATCAACAATTCATGTCTTTCATTTTATGGCCAAAACATTGTCTGTTTGCACTTTCATCGAAAGAATCAAATTAAAGATTAGTTAATTGCTTGCTACTCGGAACTGGTTAATTTTTAAGGAAAAAAAAAAATAAAAAATTAAAAGATTAAAAAGAAGAATAACACTAACCATGATGATCCAATGAGCGCAATACAAGAATCTTGCAATACCCAGAGCAAATACGTAATGAGCAGTGAATGGTTCAATCATCTGAAAGCAGACGAGATTGAAAAAGGAAAAGATTTAGTTGTTGCAACCTGATACACATAAACTGCTAACTACGAGCAAAATGAAACTGGATACAAAGACCTTTGCATTCTGCATCAGCCGAAGCTGGGGCAGAACTGAGACAGATTCCAAATACACGCAGAATGCCCAAAGCATTCGAAGAATTCGCCGATGGATTGTGTAAGGATAGACTAAAACGGAAATGACTGCGCAAGGAACCAACTGTGGAACAAATCGAAGAAAACAGGTTAATTTCAGTTAGAGAATATATACCAATCCTTTCAAGAATATTTGGGCTAATGATGACATTGGTATTCAGAAGTAGCATTATGGAAGTCCATCAACTAATAAGGAAGCAAAGATTGACGGAAGATTGACAAGTGAAGAATGCTTTTTACCATATAGTATAAGGGCATGCTGTCTAGCTCCTTGATGTAGGACGATTTCAACTTGAACCGCATCATATAGATAACCCAGGCGGTTGAAATCAAGGTAGCAAGATCCAGCACAGCGTGGACGTCAATTACCATGATGGCGCTGGTGACCATTCTTACAGCTAAAAATAAAGCGGTGAGTTCTTGGGATCTAAGAGAGAGACCTGCATTATTATTAGGCAATGATAACCAAGTCATTGGTGTGGCACAGACGAATAAGAAAATACGAGACTTTGGGCTTCAATGCCGTAACCATTGGTAAAAGAAGAGCCAAGATCAATGGCGTGGCTTAACTAGAGACTTGTTCTTGTAATGAAATCAAATGGCCAAATAATTACATAGCCGGCCTCCATCAAAAACAATTTGTTTTAAGTATACATGAATTGGTGTCGCCAAATTAACGGCCTTGAGAGTGAACTACAAACCCAGCTACCCAGGGCTTTGTTCAGCCAAAAATAAACGTACAGTTCTACCAAAACTGGCTGGTAAATGATTTTTTTTTTTCTTTATTCTTTTTGAGGACCAAAAAAAAAAAAAAAAAAAAAAAAAAACAAAGAGTGCATGGATCTCTTAATTTGTCTGAAGGGTGTTTACTAACTCATCGGCAAAACTACGTGCTGCTCCCTAGCTGAGTTCCTTGGGTGACTTGCTATGTGCTCATCAACAAAAGTAGGATTATCCCGTACTCAATTCAGCCCATCAAATTAAAATCTGAATCCAACACATATAATTGAGCCCAGTTGTAAGCAATCAATTCAATGTGTTTCTCGCTCGATTTAATTTTAAATACATACGCCCGTAGGCCATTCCGACAATGTAATCTAATATGCGACCTATTTGACGATCGATTGACCCAATTCGACGAAGGCGATAATAGAATATCACCAGTTTTATTATTCGTCTTTTTTTTCTTATTAATTTTCGTTTTGCTTTTCTGGTGAATGCATGGCTGAAAACAAATCTGATTGGTAAATGGAAATATGTATGAAAGTGAACAACCCATGAAATTGAAGGGAGGCAATATATAATCCACTTCATACACAATCACGTAACAGCAAATATATAAATGTACCAGAACATGACTTCTGGTTGGTGAGCTTGTATATCAAGACCAGGATCCCGGCAGCATGGATGGCCTCAGCGGCAAGGAAGAAATGGTTATGATCTTGAACGAAAAACCTCAAAGCCAAAAAAGCACACAGCGCAATTGTCAGCCCCATAAAGATCTTGACTTTCACTGACTGCCTCCTCACCCACCCAAACAGCTTGTTCACTACCGAACTAGTATCCCTCTTTTTCCCCATGAATGATCTTTCCTCGATCTTAATTTTCCTCTTTCTTTCTAGCGACAGAAAGAAAAATCTCCTATGCCAATGACATACACAGGGTGAGAAACGGACGCTATTGTTGTTGTGTCTTTTACTCTTTCGTTTCGTCTATCGAGAAAGCCACGAGGGATCGATAGAATGCGTTTCTTTCTGTTTCGAGGTCCGGAAGACACCTCGCCGTAAGGCTGACGAGCTAGGGGATTTACCCTGCTTCCTTGTCTGGCACCAATCGCGTGTTGACACGTCGGCGATTTTTTCAACATTCAGATTTCCTATTCTCTTTGACTGGGGATCCCTTGGACTTCAGTTTTTCTAATATAAAAAAAAAAAAAAAAAAGTTAGATAATTTTTTACAAAATTTTATCAAGAAAAAAATTATACTATATAATAAATTAAATTATTACTCTAAATTCAAAGAATAAAAAATTTTATGCCACTTACAAAATTTTATCAATTATTTTTAAAATTATATAAAATCATACACACACACACACACACGCTTAATCTTACTAATGATGCTCGTAAATTTTCAAACCCAAAACCAAAAACAACACAGCTTGATATTTAATGCTGCGAGATTACGCTTCCTTTTTTTTTTTTTTTCCCTGGAAAATGTGCTTTTTTCCTGTTTGGGTGTGGATCGACTCCTTATGGAGATTTTGGCATTTAATTCAGCAAGATTACGCTTCTTTGTTTTTTCCTTTTCTTTTTGGGAACATGTGCTTTTTTTCCCTGTTTGGGTGTGGATTGACTCTTTATAGAGATTAGAGATTTATTTTTGCGCTTGGTTTGACGATTTTGGATGACGGGACCGCATATCTTCTTATATTGGTAAAATTTATTTGTTTTCTTTTTTCGGTTTTTTCAACCAACATAATGATATAATCTATGATAAATGTATAACCAAAGAAGTGTGCAGATTGTTTTCCATCTCTTTTCAATATTCAAACATCATCGTAAATATATGGAGTTGCGTACTTGAGTTCGGAAACATGACAAATAAACATTGTCAAAAATACATTGATAAAAATTTGTTAAAATTATATTTAATTGTGAGAATATATCAAATTAAATATCAATTTTATATTATTTAATTTTATCTTTTTTTTTACTCTTATATGTGTGAGCCATGTGTCTAAATTTTATTTTATGTGAATCTTCTTCCTAAATATTTATCAATTTCTTTCGCTTTCCTTATTCATTTGGCATTTTGGATAACGACTGTTATTTGTATCAGATAAAAGCTTCCAAAAGGGCTGATGACGAGTCTTTCTTTCCCTTTTTTTTTTTGGTTTTTAATCATCATCAAGTAAAGTCGCCCTTACGACGCTACCCTCTTAGAAAACTACAAATGTTAGGAAATAGGGTTTACGGAAGTATTTTTAGGAACGTAATTGATAGCTTAATTAAGCACATATCCTATTGTTTTTCTTTTCATGTGTGTGCCTTCTCTAGAGCTCGTGATCCCCGTAAGTTTTTGGGGCCTTATTTGAAGCTCTGCAAAAAGATTCACAATCATAAAAAAAAAAATAAAAATGTAAAAGTAATTTTAAAAAATATTAAATTAAATTAATACTTGAGATAATGTATAGATTTTATAATTTAAACCTATTTTAATATTTTATTTTTTTGAAATTTTTTGAGCGTTAGATTATGTGTCAGTCTGTACTCAAACTCTTGAATGATTATCTTCTATTTATCTACTTTTTTATTTTTTTGCATTGAGTTGTCATGGTTAAATCCAATTCATGAAAAAGTTACCCATTTATGAGGATTTTTTTTATGGTTCCATCCTCCCCCTCATTCTTGATTAAATGTCACGCCACTATAATTGAAATCAATTTTCTAACTAGCTTCACAATAATTAGAAACGATAAAAACTGTAATTCAACCCACAGACACACACGGAGAGAGAATTATACTTGTTACCATACTCTAAGACACATGAAGCACGTTCCCAGAATTTCCAGATGTACTACATCCATAAATGTCTTTAGTATAGAGTCCCTAAACGCATGCTTGTTTTTCCTTTTCCCCTTATTGGCGATATTTTTCCCGGTTTAAGAAATACATATAATGAAAGACTTGTGTAATAGTGCTAGTAAAGCTGAGAAGCCAGGCGTGGTGCGACCACAACTTCCAGAGGGGTTTTCTTGATCAAAGCTAAACTTAAGGCCGGAGTGGTGTCCACTGGCTCGTCGGATGGTTTCGTGAAATCAAAAGCATGGACTAACCGAGCCAGAGTCAATTGCATCACTTGCATTGCAAGGTTTGTCCCGGGACACGCCCGTCTCCCTCCGCTGAACGGCAGAAACTCAAAATTTTGACCGTTGACGGTCAAATTTCCGTGACTTCTCAAAAATCTTTCTGGTACGAACTCGTCGGGATTAGTCCAGGTATTTGGGTCTCGGTGCAGCTTCCACAAGTTTATAAACAAATGCGTGCCTTTTGGAACGTAGTACCCGCAAAGATAGCAGTCCTCGGTTGCTTGGCGCGGAACTGCCAGGGGACCCGGTGGACATAAGCGCAATGTTTCTTTTATAATTGCCTGGATGTATGGTAAGTTATCAATATCAGAGTCTTCTACACATCTGTCCTTTCCAACTTTGAGGTCCAGCTCTTCTTGGGCGAGCCTCAAAGCACGTGTATTGTTCAAAAGATTGCAGAAAGCCCATGTCAAGGCGATAGACATGGTATCCGCGCCGGCAAGGATAAAGGACTGCAACATGTAGTTTGAAAAACCATCAGCACTATAATTTGCAAAACAGATTCTATGTCCAAATATTTAAAGAAGTAATTATATATTATGTTAACGGGAGACGTACCGATGTTGTTGCCTTGATAATGGTTTTTCGATCATGGCTAAATGCAGAATTATCCTCAATTTTGGATAGCAGAACATCGATGAAGTCTTCGCTTTTATTGTCTGCGCCACCATTGCGCCTCTTCAGCTCATGTTCTTCAATCCAATTCTCCATAACTGAATCAACCTCCTCCGCCAAACGCTTCATGCTTTTCACCGTTCCTCCAATATCCATCCATCCAATGAACGGAATTAAATCTGAAGGAACAGCAGCACCCATGATATTTAAGAACCGTTTTATGAGTTCTCCAATTTCATGGCCCTCACCACCATTCCCACCGTCAATGCTATGATCGAAGAACCTCTTCCCTGCAATCATTCGTGTAATTATGTTTAAAGTTAAATGTTCCAGCAATTCATCAAGGACAACCTTAACGGGACGATTCCCATTGCTCCTGGAAACTGAAAACAGGGTTTTAACCAAATGGTCAACTTCCGATAGATGAATATGTCTCAATGCCTTGATCCTGTTGTTGGACAGGAGTTCGACCATGGCTAGCTTACGCAAGTCACGCCAATAGGCACCATAAGGAGCAAAACCGAAATTGGCATTGTTGTAGCCAACGTACTTTGCCTGACTTGACGATGGGCGTGAAGCGAAAACCTTGTCGTTTGTGGTGAAGCATTCCTTCATTGCCTCATAGCTGCTGATCACGACTGTCCGGTGGACTCCGAGCCACAAAGTGAAGATGGGGCCATGTTTCTCAGCCATCGCGGACATGGTCTGGGCGAGTGTTTTTGGGCCACCAAGGAGATGCAGGTGACCAATAATTGGCCAGCCACCTGCTGCTTCCGGGGCAAAAGACCTGCCCTTACTTTTGTGCCCGTAATGTTTCGCCCTCCATAGATTATACAACAGCAATAATGCTACAGCCCCAAGGATCGCTAGCAGATGGGAAAAGAAATCCATGGTGATATATATATATATATATAAATCAAATGGTGGTTTGGACCCTGGAGGGCTGAGCGCTTATAGTCCAGGCGCAGGCGGGTATATATAGATCTCCACTTCCTGATTAGTCCTAATGAGAAAATAATTTAATGGAATTTATCGCTTTGTTTTTTGGACTGCTGCATTAAATCCTTTCAACCAAAAACAAAAACAGGGGGAAGGTAAATTCTTTTTTCCTTCCCTTCTGGGGGAATGCCAAATTAACAGGGACGTTTTTGGATGGACTAGACTTGCGAGACTGCATGGACAAAGAGCCTCAAGCCAAATGTCCGAGAAGCCTTGGACAAGACTGTTATGATGCCACAGATGCTGGTGGGTATACGGCCTTGCATTTAGTAGCAGCATATTGCTTTAATTTTGATTACATTTGTTTTTATATATAATTAGCTCAAAATTAACTGAGGCGACTGTTTTCGGATAGTAACCCACGGTACCGATGGTGTTTGTAGGTACGTATATGTGCCCCACTTCCCCTCTCCTCTTGGGCACATGATGAGGGACAACTGTTTATCCAAGGGAGTGCTGCAGACGGGCACTCCTTAAGTTGCTTCTGGTCGCCCTCATATCTCGATTTCCAAAACGATGGCTTCTATTCAACGGTTTCTCCTACCCCGAACATATTTCAATTCCTTCAACGATGTCGTGTGGGGTCCACTTTTTGAATTTAAAGTGATATATAAGAAAGAAAGGGAAAAAAATAAATTAAAAAGTATTATAAAATTTTTTAATTTAAATTATTTTTATAAAATTAAAAGTTAAATTTTATATTATTATAATTGATATTTTTATTATTTTTAATTGATATTACATAAAATTTAAATATATATATATTTTAAAATATATATATTTTTAAACTATATTTTTAATTGTTAAATTTAATTTTTTTAAAAAAAATTATTAATAAAAAATAATTTTTAAAAATTTTTAAAAATAATATTTTTACAAAAATTTTAAAATAATTACATTTAATGTAAAATATTAATTAATATTTTTTACTTAATATAATACCTCATTAAAAATTTATATTATAAATTTATTGAAAAAATATGTGATATTTTGTATTAATAATATTAATGTGAAGAATAATCATTTAAAAAAAAATTTAAATTGAAAAATTTAGTACTAAAAAATAATTAAAAAAATTTTGATAAAAGGTTATTATAATATAAGTAAATATTCTTGATTTAATACTGTTTCTAATGAATTATAATTAAAAATTTTAATAACATAAATTTTACTATCAATTACAACAACAATACTAAATTTTTAATTCTAAATTTTATTATCCAACATTAATAATAATAAATGGTTTCAACATTTTTTTAATAAAATATATTAAAATAATGAATTCAAATGATCTCAATTTCCGTTCAACGGCAATACAAGCACACCGAAGCCAGCCTGAAACCACGAGAAAAGTCTAAATTCTTAACAGGTCAAAAAGAACAGACACCTTGAAAGGAACGGCTATGGTCCGGAAGAGAGCACGCTGGCGAGGAGGGAAGGGTAAATTTCTCCAATTCTATGGTCATTGGATTTTATTTTAGTGGTATGACATTCAAAAGCTGTTCATTCATGACAAGGACTTTTTATTTGACATGTCCCTCTGGATTGACCGCAAGAGCATGAAAACCGCCGAGACGGGAAAAAAATGAGAAGGGGGAAGCAGGAGGAAGCAGCAAAGGGCAAAGACTGGCACATTGTTTGCATATAGGAACAACTATAAATCAATTAATTCCAAGCTCCTATTTGCACGACGTTTCTGCATGCAAGAAGCTAACAATTTTTTTTTTGCATAATCTTCAATTCTCCATTCAAAACCTGACGATCGCAAAAAGATCAAAGTTGACATAATTCCGTCAGTCTATTTCGTCAATCTTTTGTCCTTCAAATTTGTAGCCATGTACAAATTGTTAAAGCTCAATCAATAATTAATAACCACACATTAAATCCCTTTTATTAGTTATATAATAAAAATTTATACACAGTGATATAAAATTAATTGAGACAATGAAATATTTATATAATAATAAATATATATAATTCTACATAATAAGTAAAATTATATTAAATTAAATTCTCAAGTGTTTATGTAATAGTAAATTTCTAGTTTTACAAACGGTTAAAATTATACTTAATTGAATTTTATTATTCTAATTTTTGTCCAATTATTTAATTTTTATTTAAATATTAATTTCTAATTACAAATTTAAGTTAACTCTGGCATAATCGTCACTGCGGCCGACTAACACGGCAGGAAACTTTGTATTTTTTGGACTTCCACAACAGTGAGATCAGCAGGCAGGAGCATACATCGAATCAATCCGTTCAGCGCCAAGGGAAACTTACCTGTCCTGCAAACGAAAGGAACACAATAAAGTCAACAAAAAACGCGGAATGGGAATTGTTTGGTTTAAATTTTCCCCGCACGTTTTTGTATCTGTGGACCAGATTTTGCATGAAATCTGGGAAAATGTGAATGTTGACCGACAGGGCACGCGCCCCTAATCTGCTTACCCAGCAGAAAATAGGGATTGGAGAGAAGTCGCCAATAAAGTATTAAATTTTTGGAGAAATCGTGACCCTCATGCGTTCCGTACTTGGACTGCTAAAACAGTTGGAGCCTGCCATTCTTGACATGGAATTGTGGCAGTTGATTTTATTTTGTTTTTCTCCTTTTCTTTTCCAAACAGTAACGTTTATAATAATCACTATTATCAGCCACATATAAGCGCATTATGATGGCAGCACAAGAAAATCTCTTCACCCTAGCTGGCAAGGGATTAAAAAATATAATAAAATTTATTCATTTTCTACTCTTCTTTTGTGAGCTTAAATATGATAAAAAAATTTTAATATTATTTTTAGAAATATATGATTTAAAGATGATAAAGTAATAAAAGATAATGGTGATAAAGGTGGTATCAATTATTTATGTTCTTTTCATTGATGTCAAAAATTATTTATTATCTTTTAAGATGATAGAAATTCATGAGAAGAATACAAAGTTTATAGTCAGCGAGAACGAAAAATCGATTTGCTAAGTCCATTGATATTAGTAAGCACCCGATCGACGATGGAATTGTCTTAATTCGTTCTTTAATATCGCGCGAGTATGAGTAGGAAAAGGAAAGAAAAGAAAAGAACCGAGACTCTTGTAATGCCGGGACTTAGCAAATGCGTAATGCGTAATGCGAGCTTCTATAGTCAATTCGCTCGTTCCGCCTCCTTGAACTTTTTATTTTTCAATCGATTTGAATTTTGTAGCCCCGTTTAACCAGTAGGGCAACAAAGTTGCTTGAGCCCTATGTGCCTGTATAGACTGCAAAAAAAAAAATATTCTTTCTTTTTTTTGGCCAATCTGAAGGGAATTTTTTTTTTTTCTTCTCTTTTTTCTAGTATACAAGTTATTAAAGTCGATGCAGAACGCAAGATGTAAGTTACGGTCAAATTTGAGGGATTGAAAATTTTCTTTTTATTAAAAAAAAAAAAAAAATCTATGCTAGAGAAGAAGACAAACTATTAAAGAAAATGAGAGCAAGTTCGCTGGGCTTTACGGCAAAATGCATCTTTTCAGACATGATAAAAATTGATTGGCAAAGCTTAATCGATAAGACAAAGACAGCGAAATTGGAGACACTATATAAGAAAAGAAAGAAAGAAAAAAAAAAAAAAAAAAAAAAAAAGGCTTCTCATTAAGGAGAGTTGCATACTATGAGTACAACAACTCATTAAGGAAGGGAAATTTTATAAGTAGAGTATAAAATATTATATTTTATTAGTATGAAAAAAAAAATGATGAAAATGATTTTTAAATTACATGACAAAACTGAGAATTGAACCCAAAGAGTAAGGGAGGCAAAACAACACAAACCAAAACTCTAAATTCTAGAATATTGTGTGTGGTCGGGGTAATCGGCTCAATTTATGTAACGAGACAGCCTGAGATGATTGGATTCTACCGGTTACAACATTCAAACTTCAAAGTCGGCTCAATTGAGTCCAGTAGTCGGCCCAAGTTGATATTGTTAGTTGGGCTAAAAGATATAAGAGAATCCAAGATCTGGGTTTTCACCCTGCGAAAATTCTTGGGGCTCTTTAAAAGGGCCACGCCCAACGCCCAGTATTGGGAATTTTAATTTTGTTTGAGTGGCTACTCTACCGGGCATTTAATGGACATTTACTCTCCCATTGACGCTATCTAATAAGGGTAAATCAATGAAATTTCTGGTCTTTTCTACTTTTAATATATAATTTTAGAATTTGGATTAATCGAGCAATAAGAGACACTACAAAATTGAGTAAAACATCTTCAAATTCATACCATGTATGGTTCCAAAATATTATCAAGTTGGAACTATAGATAGGCCTCCATGCAAATACTGCAGTGTTACAAGTTACACCATTAGATACACACACAGATTATTACGCTCTCCTGAGAGACTAAAATTCATAGAATGTAGGATCCAGGCGGGGGACTATCTGAACCTCCAGCGGGGTTGCTTTGGGCAAGTTGATGCCTAAGCCTTCAGTCATGTCCACAGGCACATTCATTGGCGTGGTCAAGTTAAATCCCTGAAGCAACTTTGCGAGCGTCATATGAATTGCCTGCAATGCAAACGTCATACCAGGACAAGACCGTCTCCCCGAGCCAAAAGGAATCAGCTCGAAGTCTTGACCCGAGACACCCATATTTGCTTGCATTTTCAAGAACCTTTCAGGCATGAATTCTTCAGGACTCGACCAAACATTGGGGTCTCGATGCAACTTCCACAAATTTACGAGCAAACGAGTGCCTTTGGGCACATGATATCCGGAAATGCAAAAATCTTCTGCTGCCTCGTGAGGAACTGACAGGGGACCTGGTGGGTATAGCCGCAATGTCTCTTTTACGATTGCCTGGAGGTAGACCAAGTTCCCTACATCAGAGTCCTCCACCCACCTTTCCCTCCCGACCTTGAGGTCTAACTCTTCCTGAGCACGCTCTAATGCGTGCCTATTGCTCAACAGATTGGCCAAGATCCATGTCAGGGTAATAGAAGTGGTGTCCGCGCCTGCTATTAGGAGTGTCTGTATCATGAAATTAACTATATTACAAGAACCATGGATGTAAAATATCTCACATATTTTAGCAATAGGGAATGTTGAAAATTCCTCTTTTTTTATTTTTTTATTTTTTTTCTAAACGTCAAGCATGTCCATCAGTTCACGTTTGAATATTAAATGCTCAACAATGTTTTTAATCATATGCCAACGAATAGAAAGGCACTGACTGCACTTATTCTTAAAAACACAGAGCTGCAGACAGAAATAAAGATAATAGTCTCTATTTTTTATCTTATGGTTCAAAAATGGTGTCTAATCTAGAGCAGTAGAGCAATATCTCGACTCATTGATCTGTATTGTAACTGCAGAATGATTTGTGTAAAACAGAATTGGGTTTGTGTCCACATATAGATGATTCGGTGGCCTAAGCTGGAAGAATGAATTTGCAGAGTTTAATTCTCTGCGGAAATAAGTAGTCTTCATGTGTTGTCATCACCTACTGACAAGATCTATTGCAATATCGCCTATCAACAATTTTATGTTACTATACAGGTAGCATGCTTTCCATGATGTGGAAAGCATATGCAGGGACTCCAAAGGAAGAATTGTGGAAGGAAGAGTTTGGAGGAGGAAAATGCTTTCAGTACTGATTATGCACAGTGAAAGCAATATTGGTTTCTATTGCTCAAAAAAAAAAAAAAAAAAAAAAAAAAGGAAAAAATACAAGTCAATTTCTAAGACTGCCGTAGTCCCAAATAATATGTGGAGGACAAAGGAACAGTAGAGAGACATTATTTTCTACCCAGCCCCGAAGGCAACAACCAATAATTGCAATTTCACCATATACCTTTTCCATTACAAGAAAGACCAAACGACGTTTCCTTGATCAAAATGCAATCAAGTTAGGACATACCATAGCCGTTGCCTTAATGATGGTATTACGGGTATGGCCAAATATGAGGTCATCCTCCAGTACAGACAGCAGAACATCGATGAAGTCCTCCTGCATATTCGTCGGTTCACTGATCTTGAGCCTCTTTGTTTTATGTTCTTCAATCCAACTTTCCAAGACTAAATCAAATTCTCTTGAAACCCGCTTCATGGTCTTAATTGGCCCTAAAAAATAATTCATCCACCTAAGAAATGGGATCAAATCAGAAGGGACAAGAGCACCAGAAACGTACATGAACTCCTTCATAAGTTCTCCTATACGTTTCCCTTCTCCTTCGTTTTCTGAATTAGAACTGTTGAAGTATCTTTTCCCAGCAATCATTCTTGTGATCATGTTCAAAGTCAGTCGTTCCAGATGTTCGCTAATAACGATTTTAGATGAATCTCGATTGTTGGTCTTGTAAAAGAAGTACAAGTCTTTTATTAGCATATTAACCTCGGAGACTTGAACATGCCTCAATAACTTGAGCCTTTGGCTGGAAAGAAGCTGAATTGTAGCAATCTTACGGATGTTGCGCCAATAAGTACCATAAGATGCAAAACCAAATGATGCGTAGTTGTAACTTAGGTACTCTCCATGACTTGATTTTGGTCTTGATGCTAAAATCCTGTCATTTGTAGTGAAGCACTCCTTAACTGCCTCAGAACCGCTTACAACAACAGCACGATGCTTGCCAAGCCAAATAGTGAAGACAGGACCATATTTATCAGCCATGGCCGCCAAGGTCCGAGCAAGTGTCTTTTGGGCACCTAGTAGATGGAGATGACCTATAATCGGCAGCGCCCCCGATGGTTCTGGAACTAGCAGCAATCCCTTACTTTTGTAACTACGGTCTCTTCCCTTCCACGACTGGTATAAAAGAACTAGTGCTAAAAGCCCTGAAATTGCTAGTAGATGGGAAGAGAAATCCATGTTCACGCGGGAGACTATATTGTTGTGTTACAGACCCTTTTTTTTTTTTTTTGGCAATCAAAACACCATTTCTGCACAACCACCAAAGAGAAACAAAGAAAAACCTCCATTACCATTGTTTAGTGGCTCTCGTGGTCACATGACGTTGCTTTCTAGACTTTAGGAAATAGGAATCTGTTCAGGATTAGCCAATTGGGTCGTTTGACTACAGCGTGTGGCCTGAAACTTGATCAGTTTATTTCACGATGTCGTTTTCTATGGTCCACTTACACGTGACCATTTACCAGAAAATGTTGCAGGTTTGTTCGAATTTAATAGCCATTGAAGAATCAATGGAACGATGCAGACATAAAAATAAATGTCTGGCTAAAACGATTCTTTTCCAATGCACCAGATAATAATATCTTCCAACAATCCCCAATTTAAGACGTATTAACACAAACAGAACTGACCGCATAATCAGGTTTTAAATGGGGCCTGAACTTCCCACTATCCCCTATTTAACTCAACTCAAAAAGATTCACTTTCTTGGAACAGAGGGTAGAGGCAGCTGGGCATATAATCGTCAGATCAGTACCGCCTTATAGGTGTCAACCATTTGATTGTCGTCCGACCAAATCTTGTTGATGCTTATTCTATTTCTTAGGCTCTCAGCGTGCGCTATCATTTGAGCAAGTACTTAACATAAGATACTTAATTGGCGTCGTGGCAGTGGGGAAGGGAAAACTAAAAGTCGGAAAATTAATGTATAAGCCTGCAAAGAGTATCATGAATTTTCACTTGATTGCTAATTTTTGAGTAATGATTTTTTTAATACTCTCTGTAAGTCAGGGGTCAGACTCAGACCATAATCTGTATTCTGTGAGATACAACTATCCTGTTTTGTAGGCGAGATTATCATTTACTATTTTAGTTGTGAGAACATACACATGAAGTTCTGGTTTTAGAATCAGCAAAGTGGATAGAAAAGATATAAATATCACGTAGCTTCGAGCAGGGATTGGTTCCCAACTTGCTAATACCATGTCATTCATAAACTTATATACTACAGATCATTTTTTTTAACATTCTCTAATCAACATTTTCTTCTTTTTTTCTACTTTAACTCTTACTAAAATTCGACCGAACATAGACTACATAATAGCAGGATAGTCCTTTTTTTTTTTTTTTATTAACAAGGGTAGCTCTCCTCTCACAAACACCAGTCGTGCTACTATTCTCTTTGGGTTGATCTTACTAACATCTATGACCCCATTGATAGATCAAGAACAACTTGTTGAGTGAAGCAAATTTTATAGGTGGGTTACAAAAGGTTCATGAAAATAATTTTTAAAAATACATAAACAAAGCTTTTATGAATTATGACATTAGCAGATCAAAGTTACCCAACACAGAATCATATAGGGCATTTTTGATATAAGGTCATTGATGAAGAGAATTCATTTGGTGTTAATGAATTAACTTGTTTGGTTCGTTTGGTCAAAAGGAAAGATACTTGACCATAGAAGAAGGAATATGAAATCCACAATTTTCCAAATTCAGATTAACAAACTAGATTATTCTCATAATACCCTCTTATATTATGTTATTTATATATTTGTAACTCTTTCCACCATACATAACACAACTTAAAAAAAGGAATTCCTTATTTCTCATATTTGGCACATTGAATTTTCATTTTAGATCTTATTGATTCCAAATCCATAGTAGAATTAAGTAAATCTACGAATTTCAAAGTCATGCCCCGACTTCAAAGGCATTGGTAGAGCTCCAAACCATGGCGTGGTTTGATGAGAACTTCAAGGGGTTTCAATTTTGGTAAGGCAAGTCCCAAGCCTTCTTGCATATCCACCGGAAAGCCCGCAATGGTCTCGAAATCAAACCCCTGAAGCAGCCTAGCAAGGGTGAAGGGAACCACTTGCAAACCCAAATTAATGGCAGGGCAAGATCTTCTCCCGGAACCAAATGGAATGTACTCGAAATTCTGGCCCTTAACATCAACATCAGCATGAGCCCCCAAGAACCTCTCCGGTAGGAACTCACAAGGATTTTCCCAAATGCGAGCGTCTCTGTGCAGCTTCCATATGTTGACAACCAAACGAGGGCCCTTGGGGACAAAGTAGCCACCAATGTAACAATCTTCCGTGGCCTCGCGTATTCCTGTCAAGGGGCCTGGCGGGTATAAGCGTAGAGTTTCCTTGACAATTGCTTGCAGGTACTTTAGTTTTGGAATGTCTGATTCTTGCACCCATTTCTGTCTTCCTACATGGAAGTCTAGCTCTTCTTGCGCTGCCTTGAGCACCTTTGGGTTGTTAAGTAGCAGCGAGAGTGCCCATGTTAATGTAACGGCTGTGCTTCCCGAGCCAGTGAGGGTAAGAATCTGTCAAATATTGGCAGATGTGATTTTTTTTTTTTTCACTTTTTCTTTTGGGCATGACTTGAAATAATAATTAACAAGTGATTTAAAGAACAAATCAACAAGGCGTCTCTTTCTTTCGGCCCATAAAATGGTTTCGGTGTCCAAACCAAGTGGGTAGCGCCCATGGAACTTTTTGCACTGTAAAGATGAGTGGAATTTTTCCGAATCCGATAAACAAAGTAAAAAGCGGAAGCAAATAAATAAATAAGGGGACACCGTGGAGAAGGGGGAAAAGAACATACCAAAGCTGTTGCCTTGATGATATCATCACGCTGATGGCCGGACAGCGTACCGTCGGCGAGATTTGACATCATCAAGTCCATGAAGTCGCCTTCCCCAGCATCACAGCGATCACCCGCCAATCTGGCTGCGGCGTGCTCGTCCAGCCAAGTCCCTATAACAGCATCGAGCTCCTTGGCAGTCCTCTTCATGGCTCTGATATGGCCTTGGAGGTCCATGAATTCAAGACACGGAACTGCATCCGACAGCACGAAGACCCCGCTCAGGTACAGCGCCTCCTCTATTGCCTTCTTGTACCGCCACGCCTCGCTGTTCTTTTCTCCGTATTTGTTGCCGGAGAATCGCTTCCCTACCACCAGCCGCAGGCTTATGTTGAACGTCAACCCCTCCAGCAGTTTACTCATTCTAACCTTTGTACTTGGAGGCGATTTGTCGAGCACATCATTGTGTGGACAAAGATTGTGAAGATCTTTGATGAACGTCTCGACTTCTGATAACCGGACATGCTTCAGCATTTCGAGTCTGTGGTTCGATAGAAGCTGTAGCGTGACCAGCTTTCTAACGTCGCGCCAGTATTTTCCGTAGGGGGCCAGTGCAAAGATTGCGTTGTTGTAGCCCATGTATTTTCCTGCTGCAATGCTTGCTCTGCTAGCAAAGGTTCTGTCATTGGTAGTGAAGCATTCTTTTACTATTTCCCATCCGCTCACCACTAGCACCCGCTGAATGCCCAGCCTGAGTGTGAATATTGGGCCGCAATTATCGGAAATCGCACCAAGGGCTTTGCATACTGGTTCTTGTGTGCCAACGAGGTGCAGGTGGCCAATCAAGGGCCAAGACCCTGATGGCTCAGGGGCTTGGATTTTCTTGCCTTTTCTGTTTAGGGTTACTATAGTCCTCCATAAACAATAGACAAATATCAGAGCAAGAGCTTCTAGGATTATATTGCCCATCCTGGCGTTTATGGGGATCGAAGTTGATTTTCATCCGCCTCGGACTCCATCCCTGTTTATAGCCAGGGAAAAACCACGCACGTTTATTATTATTATTATTACTGTTATTTTAAAAAATTATATAAATTTAAGATAGTAATTGCAAACAATGGTTAAAAAAATATCGAATGCAAAAAGAGCAAACCGCGTTTCCCTCCGCGGCTCTAAGGGCCCATCCATGTTGTGGGGCTCTTCAAGTCGGTGCTGTAGTGGATCACCATAGGCTCTTAACATTGTGCATGTCTCACTCGGAATGGAAGTCTAAACGGCAAGCGCTTAACTTAATTAAGATGTTGCTGACCCAGAGAAGTGCATGGGATCCAAATCCGATGGGTTTTGTTATTAACGAAAATATTATATTGAAAATAAGTAATAATATATATCGCAACTTAATTTTTAAAATTTATTATAAAAATTATATTTTTTGAAATAAATCCTTTTTTTAATCTAAACAAGTAGTTTATTTGGTGAGAAATTATTTATTGCAACACAAATAAAATTTTTATAATAAGTAAAAAAAAATAAATTGTGATATATATCATTACTCACTCAAAAATAGAAGAAAGAGCTAAAAAAAAAATTAGAAATGGTGAACTAAAATAAAATATAGTTATTAAAAAAAATAATAACTCATTAATTGTAGTTTAAGTTGACTAGAAATGCACCAATGAGCAAACTCCAATCTTAGAGGGAGACAATTAACGAAAAGATTTAACGGAAGGGTTGTTTGCTTTAATTAATTCATCCATGTTTTTCGGGCAAGCGTATATAATTTATTAACTTACCTTAATTAATTTTTGTTTTAAAAAAAAAAAAAATTTGGAAGGTACAAAATGTTGTCATGAACTGTTGGCCACACAGAATATAGATACGCATGTGTGTGTTACATGATACACATAATCATGGAAAGTCCTCGCGTTAAATCCACCTCGCCCGCTGGCTTCTGGATTCGCTCCGCAGCCATCGATTCCTGAAGTCAATTTTTACGGAAATGGATGGTGACAAGGAGAGGGAGGGCTCACACCACTCATCCCCCTATCGGTCCGGAGGTTTCCTTTGATAAGGTTTTTGGATGGTTGATTGGCTGGAATTAGTTCGTGGCTGGTACATTTCGTTCCGCGCGTTTCATGACCCAGCACAACCAAGGCAACAATTACATGTCATAAGGGTGGTTCATGATAACAGCCACAGATCTTCTTGGCCAATCGGTGGAACAATAGCCACGCATCAGAGGAATCTAATGCAGGGCCTACCTCCAGGCAATCGTGTAAAGGAAACGTTGCGACAATACGCGTCGGGTCCTCTGTCGGCTCCTACGCTTGAGCACCTTGCCTAAGCTTTCATTTTTTTTGAAAAAAAAAAAAATGAAAAATCAATTGATTTAACATGTTGGATACAAAATGACAACAACTTCCTACGTCATGTTTTCATATCTTCATTGCTTTGATTTCAATATTTCTAACAGAAGCGTACGAAGTGTAACTTAACCACAATTACTCGAACACCAATATATGACACGGAATCAAGAATAAAAAAAAAAATAAAAAGCTAATATTTGTCCACAAGTGGTGATATCTAATTTGGTGTTACCACAACTCTACAATTGCTACCATTTGATGAAAGTAGTTAGGAAGACCTAATATGCAATTGAAAACCATGATTTTTTTTAACACAATAATAGTTAATAATTAGTTTATTAAATATTAATAAGTGCAAAGTTCTTGTAACCAAATACTAAATGATCAAATATGTGAAAAAAAAATAAAGAACCCAGTTAATAAAATTTAAGTGAAACTAAGCTTTGTGAAACATAAAAATAATTATTTGCTATAATAGCAAACAAAGTGAATAAATATGGTATTTATAATTTTTATTCATAATTTTTTAAGTATAACATACACATAATCTTATGTAACATAAATTTATTTAATTATTTTTTTATTTTAATTGAGATTTTTTTTTCACACACATTTGAAGTTAAATTAATTTGATTTATATCTTAATTACGTCAAATTAAAAATCCCCAATAATAAACATAATAAGTTAAGTCACATTCATCAACTTTTTATTTTTTATTATTTTTTTTCTATAAATATTTGCACTGCCATTTTATTAGGTTCAAAATCTTGCTTTACAGGCATTCTTTTTGACAGGAGAAAATGGATGTTCCTTTGGCTGCCCTCTTTCTCGCTATGAAAAAATTTTGCACTACCATCAAAAATTGTGTTTTGAATACCTTGATTGTGGCCGGCACAGAAACAACATCAAACACCTTAACATGGGCAGTTTCACTTATATTAAATCAATCAGAATTGCCAAAACGCGAACAGGATGAGCTTGACAACCACGCTGGAAGACAGAGATGGGCAGAAGGATCGGATGTCAAGAGTATGGCTGTAGCCTGCTGGTCCTCTCTGTGCACCCCGGGAGTCGTGGAAGATTGCCACATAAGCGGGTTTTGTGTGCCTAAAGGTACTAGATTGCCACGCAACCTATTGAAATTGCATCGGGACCCACGTGTATGCCCGAATCATTGTGAATTCCGTCCCGATAGGTCTCTTGGCCGCAATGCCGAATTAGATTTCAGGGGTCAGCATTTTGAGTACATTCCTTTTAGCACTGGAAGAAGATCCTGTCCCGGAATGCCATTCGCCACACAAATGCTCCATTTGTTGCTTGCTCGTGTCCTTCAAGGCTTCAATTTGAGCACGCCCATGAATGCCCCAATCGACATGACCGAGGCCTTAGGCTTGTCACCCCCTCAAGCAACAGCATTAGAAGTTAGAAGTTATACCTACTCCCCGTCTTCTATCTCAACTCCAACTGCAGGAGTAGAGTCAGCATTGGTCCACATGATTATCACGTACATGGCACTGGCAGTATGTGATAAATATGAGCAATTGGTAAGCGACTATTACTAACAAGAACTTGACCTATTGATCTCTCTTTTCCTTCTAATTATTATCGTTTAAAACAAAGATTACTTAATTTGAAATACTCCTTTGATTAAGTTTCTAAAACTCTGCAAGTTCATCCTTCAATAAAAAAAATAATAAATACATTTTTATCCAAAAAAAAAAAAATCTAGGCACAGGCTCGTGACCACCAAGTATTAAATATGCTTGGGACTGGCCTAATCCATTTTGATATGGGTGTGGGCTCCAGAACCCGATTGTCTCCTGCGCACAACTTCTTCCGGGCCTATGGGAAATAGTAAGAACAATATGCGTTGCAACACACCCATCATCCCAATTAAATGAGCTCATTTTGTCAAATAATCTGCACCTGTGATCAAATGGAACATGACAACGAAAATATTTGGGAAGGCCAGCATACGTTCTGTTCCCATGAATTAAGCCCAACTTCTTACTCTCCTGACTTTGCTGAGCAGTGCAACCTCGCATGTCATTTTGAATCGGTGGATAAGGAGCTATTTTCCCTTAAAAAGTTCAATTTACCCGTGTGCATGAAGAATGAAGCGTTCGGTTTTCACGTTTATCTAATTTGTAATTTGTATAAAGAGAGCAACAATCATTTTATGTTTCAATCGGGGTTATTGTCGGACTATTAAAAAAGAGAGTGTGGGAGGGAGAGGGGGGCTTTTTTTTTATTTTTTTCTTTTGGGTACGTGGGAAAATATTGCTTGAAATTTTTTTGGATGGCTAGAAGTGAGTTTCTTTTGGGTACGACGTAAAAGCCAATGATAGCTGGGGCTATTCTCCAGGATCAAGTTAGGCCCACGATTACTGGCTTCTTTTGTTTTTAAAATCAATGTCAAGTAAGGCGCTGAAGCGTGCACGTCCTTATATCCGCCGAGCAAAGACGAATCCAGGCCCAAATGGACTTTTTCTCTTTGCCTCAAAGCAGTTGCAACTTGCAAGTCCTCCAGCTTCCCATCTCATCTACAGTATTTGGACAACGCTACCGACAACTGGGTCCAAAGCAAGAAAGAAGGCCTCCTGAGCCATCTGATGCCCTGCCCATCTTCATATGCCGGGTATTTGTTGATCCTTCTCCCAAAAACATATGTCCTCAATTGTTTGATCATTCACCAATAAACAATTATATATAATAAAAAATTCAACAGGAACTTGATCAGTTTTACAAAATTAACAGTAGATGTTAATCAGCAACATTGATTGAGTAAATGGCATTGACGGTAGATGTTGTCTGAGTTAATGTAGAAACAATTTCAAGGTTTGTGTCGGTAAAGGCCATGGTTGAGGTATCAGGATCATACGCTTGTTGATGCTTTTAGTGATGTGATACCATGAAGAAAAATGTCGATTTAATTGAGAGGAAAATTTTGTGCGTGTGTTGCTTTGTAAGATTCTTACAATTTGTATATATAATGCAACCTCTGTTAAAAAAAAGGAAACTGATTATTTAAGCCCTGAGCTAGTGTAATTGTGATCGACCAATTCCATTATGGCGCGTGACTGTTTTTACACGTACACTGGGAAAATTAGTCAGCTTGTAAAATCCAGAATGCATCGTTTTATTTTTATTAAAACTAAAAAGGTGGACTTCTAGAATATGTGGACCAAAGCAAACCCGAAAAAAAAAAAAACACATCTAGAACATGAGCTTCGTCAGAAACGACTATAAGAGAAGTAGAAAAGGCGAACGTGAATGGCTTTGCACGCCAGCATTTTCCCTTCTAGACGTGTTGGTGGTGCCAACAAAATCGTCTATCATCACTTTCTATGAATGGGTCCCTGCACGTGAAAAAAAAAAAACCTCATTTTTCCTTTCTCGACCACAAATGGAATCCTTATAGAGTGTGTCGTATCTTTTAAGATTTTGATTACTCTGATATTATTATTAATTAAACATATAAAAATTTTTAATTTTTTAATTTAAAAAAATCACCTAATTATAATTAAAAAATATATAATAAAATAAATATTATATTTTAAATAATAGTAAATATTTAATTTTATTTAAATATTAACATTATATCAAATTAAATTCAATTAATTTAATTTTTACTCTAATACTAATTAATTCTTACTTTAAATTAATTTTCAACAAAATGAATAGGTAATAGTTTCAATAATAATGTCTTTTAAGAAATATTTTAGTAGTTAAAATTTTAATTTTTATTAATGAGATTCAAATCCTAATTTTAAAGTTAAGTAAAAGATTTATGAAAATTTTAAAAAATATATTTTTATTGTATAACTTATAATCAATGAGCTTTTAGTAAAAAAAAAAAAAAAAAACAAATTCTCTTATAATGTAATAATAAAGAAAAAGCAAGTTTTTGTTGAATGTGGGTGGAAAAAATTTGTAACTGAAAGATAACGTGGCAAATTAGTTCTAATTGCAGTGGAAGCTAAGCATGCGGAAAACGGAAAATTTTGCACCATGAAAGGGGAATAAAATGTTTCTGAAGAGCCGTTGGATCCTGCAGCTTGTCCACTTTTTGATGGTCCGTCCACAATTTATAGATCCATTTAGCCGTCTTTAGATGTTTCTAAATATTAATTTTTACTTCAACTTGGTTTAATAGGACTAGAAGCCTAGAAATAGAAGGCAAACAACTTCAGATCCGCGCAGTCATCCAGACGCGTTCGCCCCTCAGCCAGGTGTCGGGGCATTTTTATGTCTCGCCCCTGTCTTCTTATTTAACTTACCTATTTATTTATTTATTTTTATTTTTTATTTATAAAAAGAACATACAAGGAATGATCCATCCGTCTAATTTCCAAAAAGCGGGAGGTTGGGAGAGACAGCCACCCCTTTCCGAGTGGCTGGCTAATTTTCAAATTGGTCTAATTCCTATCCCCCTTTTTTGTTTTATAAGCATATTTCAACCAAACCAACGCGCCTGAACCGCCTCCCCTCCCAGTCATATATATATATCCTCTGAAAGTATCAAGTTTAAGTAAGGTCACATTCCCTCACAAACAACCTCGGTAAGAAAGTTAATACAGCAACTAAGAAACCCTGAGAAAATGAGTCGTGGAGTGGCCTTATCACCAGCTGCAAGCCAAGCTAGTTCTCACATCTACATTAAATCCGACGATCCCCTAGTCCCAAAATCCATACCTGAGCCTTGTTCTCGTCTTAGCTTTAGTACCCATCTCTCAAAACAGGACTTTTCCCTCAGAACTCATTCTAGGTCCTGTAGATTTGCTCCAATTAAGGCTGCCACCATCAATAGCCTGTACGTGAGCACGGAGAGTTTCTATGACTTGTTGGGTATTCCGGAGAATGGAACTGTTTCGGACATAAAGCAAGCTTACAGGCAGCTAGCAAGGAAGTACCATCCAGACGTGTCCCCGCCGAACTGTATACAAGAGTACACGAAGAAGTTCATTCAGGTGCGGGAGGCCTATGAGACGTTGTCTGATCCCCACAGTAGAGCTCTGTATGATAGAGATATGGCCAAAGGCTTGCGCCTTGCTTACTCTGGTAGAAAGCCGTTCCACCATATGGAGGTACACGTCTATCAATATGCGTTTATTGCCCTCCCTTCTTTTCCATCATAATGTTGTCCGCTTGTCTTTTCCATCAAACAATTTCTTCGATTAGCCCTGCAATTCTTAGGCAATTGAATTCGATTCGTGCTGCCAGTTACTCGCTAATGTTCCGTTTGTGAAATGGCAAAACGAAACAAGGGTCAATTCTTGATCAATTGAATAATAGCGGGAATAGAAAGCACAATCTGGCGATTCTAATTAAAGACACTGTGGTCGCTTGCATTTGTGTTTCATATGATCATTTTTCACTTTAGATTCCCAACTAATTTGGCACTATTTGATGTTCTGTCTCATTGCAAGCAGGGATCGAACGAGCGAAGTGAGTGGAGAAGACGATGGCAGTCTCAGATTTCAGAGTTGCAAGTGAGGAGGATGAATCGAGACTTAAGAGAAAATGGCTCCTCCTCCTGCTCGTGGGGATCAAGAATGAGAGCGCGGGCAGCAAAAACCCAGTGATACGAGTCATATGAGATGGCACGCACTCAATTCAATTTGGTTGCCTGGATGGATTAGATGAGATGGCGAATTGGACTTTTCAAATCCTATTCTGTGCCTTCCCTGGAGTGGGTCTTCTAGATGCTGTGGTCCCAACTTACATAACCGTGTGTCGAGTATGTCCTTTTCTTGGGTATTTTAAGTCTACGTAGGAAAACCAGGTTGTTAGTCTAAAATTCTCGATCAAGATTTTTCTTTTTCCTTTTTTTTTTTTTTTTTGCCCCTTTCATGGGAGCTTTTGGAGGGCACTCAGTGTAAGTCTACGACATAACATATAACACAATGTATACATCGGGAACTTAATAAAATTAAGTAGTAGTTTATGCCATTTATGTTTGGAGCTCACTTATTTCCTACGCTTCAGAACTTCATCGTTTGGTGATAATAAGGACACAATTTCACAGTAAGCAACCTTTCGCCCTCCTTCTCGCTGTGTTCTTTTTTTTGGCGTGAAGAGTTAGTTGGAGGTTCAATATCCCCACCGAAGCCCCACCCACCCTCAACAGGGCTTACAACTAAAGATCTCTAAATTTAAATTTCTAAGATTCAGACTTAAATTTTTCACGTTGCCATACCCAGTAGCCATAATCTTCATTATCAAAAGAAGGAAAAGAGAGAGAGAGAGAGAGAGAGAGAGAGAGTACTCTTGATTTAGAAACACGTCAATTGCTTGCTAGTCAACAACCCAACAAAGAACGATTGTTAAATTTCACAAGACAAAAATCCCACATTCAATCGCATCAATTGGCTACTTCTAGATGATGTGATCGATATTGGCCCGCATGGGATAAAGAGAGACCATCGATTTCATTTGAAAAAAAGGAAACTAGTATCCTTGGTGCATATGCGTGTCCAAAAATTTCCATTTGCAATTTGCAAAAACGCGTGTATGTAACGATGAAAACGACCCTTCTGTATTGTAGGTTTGAAGTTTTGAAAAACGCAAGAAAATGCTAGGGGCACAAAGACGTGGGTTTCTTTCCACAGGCAGAGGTGGTGGTATTGGACACAAGGCCCCAGCAGCTACATTAGACAACAAGGGCCAACCCAGCCTTAAGTCTTCTTCTAGAAAGCAGGCCCGGCAAAAGCCAGCAATAGTGAGCCCCCAGGCCCAGTCCCCCCTTAACTATCAATCAATCCATGGAATCGCATCCGACCCGCAAGTACGGAACGCATAATGCGAAGGGTACTCAACTGTCTCAAATCTACAACAGAACAGAACAGAACAGAACAGAAGCGATCAAGTCATCGACATTCCACAGTGGGTTTGATCTGGCCAACTCTGTGCGCGCGTGTCTGTGTACCTGAGAGAGAAAGAGAGAGAGAGAGAGAGAGAGAGAGAGAGAATGGCTGCCAATTTCTGGACATCCTCTCACTAGTAAATTCCATGATCATTCATTAATTTCTGTTTTCTTTCTTTCCCACTTTGCCTTCTGCTTCATTAGTTTTTGATCTAATCTTTGTTCTTTGCCTCCCCGCGTGCGATCGTTTGCGTATGTGTGTGTGTGTGTTTTTCTTTTTGTGTTGTTGTTTTGTATTTTGGGGGGTGCAGCAAGCAGCTATTGGAGCAGGAAGATGTGGGTGTGGTGAACCAACTGGACAAAGAGAAGGGCATAACTCTTGAAGATTTCAAGCTTATCAAGTACCACATGTCCATTTGTATGTTTCTTTCTTTCTTTCTTTCAAAACTGTTTCCGTTTCCATCACTTCGTCCTCATAATTTTGTCCTATTTTCTCAATTTAGCTTTGCTATGTTACCAAGTTATTTCACGGTGGGTTGGCTTCTCTTTTTAAAATTGGTGTTCTTAATTATTCGACGCTAATTTTTTTATGTTTGCTATCGGTTTCCTTCATCTTCATGGCTGTATGGAGCAATCCTTTTATTTGTATTTCTTTGCGCTTGGTCTTTATTTTCTGCACATGCTTAATGTATTTTTGGTAATAAATTTGGTGACTGCTGGTTCTTAGAGGGGCTTCTTGGTATAAATGCGAGGTTGTTCCTGTGAAAGCTGGTATTTGGCTTGAACATGATCTTTTGCAGCTGAATTCCTATAATAATTGGGCGTTATGATGAAAAAGTCTGTGATTTTTTTTTTTTTCCTGCCTATTTTGTTAGGAATTAATTTTATTTTGCAGGCCATTTAGGTATTTATTTGCTTTGAGTATGCTTTTTTTCCCTCCCAACTGTGATCTTGTGTCTGGTGCTAATATGCATGCACCCATCTCTGAAAGAAGTTTTGTCTATAATTCACCATCTTGACGGTTAATTTCCTTTTTGAATTTGTTCAGATATATGTAAATTGGCTCAACAAATCAAAGTAAGACAAAGGTTTGACCATATTCTTGTTATTATGTTATGTGTTTTCTTTTCTCCAAGACATTATCAAGTTTGGAGAATTCCCAATTGAGTTGATCACCTGCAATTAAAGATATTGTCAGCATTCATCATTCTTTTGTGTGTGTGTGTGTGTGTGTGTGTGTTTTGTTGCTTTGGAATATAACTAACAACGGACAGCTCTAAATTCTCAAGTAGCGTGGGACTAAGGCATGGTTAAGTTGAGATATGAATTGAGTGGAGCAATAGAAAATATAAAACAAATGATTTAGGTTTTTTTCTTTTTTCTTTTTTTTTTCAATTATTGATTTTCCCATCATAGAAATATTATCATTAATTATTGACTGTTTCATCCATTGGTCCACACTTCAGGGTTGTGGCTACTGCTACTGCATATATGAGACGTGTTTATACCAGGTAATTTACTGACGTAAGTTTGACTAAAGTTTTGGAAGTGCCTTGTCATTGTGTTTGTTTTCTCATCACTTTTACTCATGATTCTTGCCTGCTCTTTCAATCTTTGAACCGGGAATCCACAGAATTAAACTAGGAGCTTTGGTTACCACAGGAATTTCCTGGCCAGTGGTGTGGTTTCATATTACATATTCTCCCGCGTCTACTTTCTCTTTCCCACCATGACTACCTCACTGACCATTTCTGTGCATCCAGACCCATTTCTTATGCTCAGTGTGAATCTGGAAGCATCATGTTGAAACCACTGATTCTGAGGCTAAATTTGCTATCATTCACCAATCTTGATTTCTGTGTGATTTCAGAAGGAGTATGTCACAATATGATCCACGTCTCGTGGCACCTACCTGCTTGTACTTGGCAGCAAAAGCAGAAGAAAGCACAGTGCCGGCCAAGCTTCTTGTATTCTACATCAAAAAATTATGTAACTGCCTGTTAATGGATTAGACCAATCAGCAATTTAAAACATGAGTCTCTGGCCATTGCTGTTCCATTGAGTGCAAAAAGTATTTATAAGCTGCCACTTCTGTCTCACAGTTTCTGATGAAAAATATAAGTACGAGATCAAGGACATACTTGAGATGGAAATGAAGGTTTTGGAAGCTCTTGACTACTATCTAGTTGTATTTCACCCTTACCGTTCATTATCCCAGTAAGTAAATTTGTTATCCACATTTTGTATGCATCTGAACAACAGTTTAATTTGTGCACCTTTCCTCCTCCATGCATCTGGTGCTAATATAAGTTCTATGTATTCACTATTATTCAAGTTGGTCTATTTGTGATCTGCAGTAAGTATTTTTTTTCAAGTACCTTGTTTTGACAGAAACATTAATGCTTTCTTGTCTTGGGGCAGGTTGTTGCAGGATGCTGGCATGAATGACGTTAATATGATTCAATTATCTTGGTAAGTGTCCAACCTAAAGGTTTTTCTAGCTTTTGCACAATGTCATTTGGGACCTGAGATTACTGTTTTACACAAGTTGCATGCTATGCACTATTTCTGTTATTCACAACTGCATGGGCTCAGAATCCCAATTGGTGATATTTGTAATCTCCATTTGATGGTTTAATTCTGCCGATATAACTTGTCAAACCTTGCTTTTCATTGGGGAGAACAAAAACAATGACAAGCTTTAGCTGAGGCTCTGGTTGTATCCATAGATTCTGGCAACTCAGATCAGAAGTCCCTCTACAATGGCTGATAAATAATCAACTGATGCGAGTCTTTTTCAGTACTGGATAAGAATGCACCAACAAATGTAACCTATATCTGAGCATGGGATGTTTGCTTGATGAAATGCACATAAATGTTGTGCTGCTATATGAACCTTCCTTACTCCCCCACCCCGCTGGCCCACTTTTATTTAACTACAGGTTAACAAAGCAATTGTTTACTGCTATAATACCTCATCTATGATCAGTTAGAATCAATGTAAACATCTTGAGACCTACAGGGGACTTGTGAATGATACCTACAAGATGGACCTCATTCTTGTACACCCTCCACATCTGATTGCTTTAGCTTGCATCTACATTGCTAGTGTACAAAGAGATAAAGATATAACTACTTGGTTTGAAGAGCTTCGTGTTGACATGAATGTGGTGAGTTCTCAAAGCTAAAATTTCTGTTTGTATTTTCATTTTTCCTTCTCTATGATGAACCCCATGGAAATTTTAAGTGCCATAATCATTGTTTGTTTTGCTTTAAATCTGATGATAGAGTTTAATGAACTGCAAACAAGGCTTCATCCTGTTCATATTTTGGCAGGTGAAGAATATCTCAATGGAAATATTAGATTTCTATGAGGGCCACAGATTGATCACAGACGAGAGAATCAATGCTGCCTTCAGCAAACTTGTTTTGAAGCCCTAAGTCATCTAAGCCACTGAAGATTCCTTGGATACTCATTGTCCAGAGGCGTGTGCCCCTGAGGAGGGGTGGGGGGATTCTTCTTACTTGCTTAAAAGTTATTTAATTTCTTGACATTACAACTTATGACCGGTCATCAGTGCCGTGCAAATGACATTGTCAGAAGCTTGAAGCCTGTTGACTCTGTGGCAAAGACAGGGCAGGAGAACGGGGCGTTTTCTGCAATTATACAATGTCTTCATGGACAACGAAGTAGACCCTGGAGAGTTTGGATGGCCTCGCAATTTGTCTGTCTTTTCATATTGCTACCCCAAAGGAGCTTATATAATTCGGATTCATTCAAGAAAAACTGTGTAACTAAATACATTTGATTTTACGTATGGCAATATTTTGAATGAGTTTGATACAGAAACGGTGGTTACTTTTCATTGTTGATGGTGCAATGCAACTGCTGGAGTTGGATAGCACTTTTACATTAAGCAGGCGAAAATGCAACAGTTCCTTTGTAGCGTGGATTGAATGTGGCAATTGCGTCACACGATTTGGGTGCATACGATAAAAGCAAGCCGGTAAGATACACGCTTTGGGTTCAAAAATGTAAATTCATTCCCGAGTGTTCATTCTTCCCAGAAATTTGATTGAATCCAAAGCCAGGATTTGCATATTGAAGCAGGTGGTTCTATCGTTTACAACTCCTACTCCTACATGTAGCAAAACGGCATGCAGGACTTAAAAAAGTTCCGCTGTGATTCAAACCGTGTGGGAGAACAGTTGTGCTTGTTCGCCTAGAGTAAGACTGAATCCGGGTACGTCGATCGATCATTTGCTTTATGCCTTGCGCATTTGGTGCCTCAAGATTATGCAAAACTTCTCCACCTAGCATTTCTCCTTCCTCTTGGCCTGCTGTTTCTCTGCCCAAAACAAGATAGACAGATAACTTAGACGAGAAACCAATGACAGCATTGTAAAGTAGAGTAACGTTTTGCTGCGAGGACTGACTACATTGGTACTATTTCCACAATTATTTATTTATTTATTGTAACAAGAGCAATTAAGAAGGAAGAACAGACAATGTTACCTGATCTCCTCTTGGCCTCGGATCTTGCAAAGAAGTCCCTCCATTCATCGGTTAGAACAAAAAATGGGTCCTCCTCCTCCTCTCCTTCCTCTTCGAATCCATCGTGCCCCTGCTCTGCCAAAGCCCTTCTCGCAAAAAAGGAAAAAGAAAAGGGTAAATACAGGTCGAAACGTCAAAATTTGTTATTCATCAGAATTTTTTTTTTTCAAAAAATAAAAAAAAAAATTGAAAGGAGCAAAAGAAGAAGCAGGTTTAAAGAAACCTACTGGTCACCAGGAGAAACAGGAGACCATTGGTGGAAATTTGCGTCCAAGTTCAAATCTTTTTGCGACGGATAAGAACCAACAGGAAGTTCCGTGTTTTGTGGAGTAAGTGGAGGAAGTCCGGTGCACAATTGGGGATGACGACCATTACAATGGTGGTGATGATGGCGACTGTTACGAGAGCAGAATCGATGGGGGCGGCAGTGGTGGTGGTGGTGGTGGTGGCAGTGGTGGTGGTGGTGGTGGCAGTGGTGGTGGCGATGGGGAAGAGGAACCGAGCATGGAGACCACGCTCTGAATCTGAACGAAGGCTCCATTGTTGGCCTGAATATTTTGCGGTTTAACAACAGTGACGATTTTGGAGACGGAAAACAGGGGTTTATTGGTTCGTATATGAGTTTAATTAGGCCGATAGCCCCGGCCTAATGGCCCACTTTATCTCAACTGGACTTGAGTCCACGATTTCTCTCCCATGATTAGTGGGCCGAAAGCTCTAACCCATTGGCCCAAAACTATGGACTTCACTCCAACTGCATTCTAATAGCCCAAAACTAGTTGCAATTGGACCTCTCACTCGGCCTTCGTATTTCGGTCGAGGGATCCAATTTATTTATTTATTTATTTATTTTTTAACTGTTAATTTAATAATCATCAATATAATTCTAGTATTTAGGTATGCAAATAAATTTTTGATTTTTGATGTATTTCTCTGATAGGTTCTACCAGTGGTGGTGATTAAGGTGGTATGGCAAAAGCTAAAAGATTGAGGAATCCACAAATGCTGAGGTATCCGAGACTGCGATTTTGACCTCACCTCAAGAATTGAGATGTTTGAACATCAGTTAGGGTCCAAATTTTCAAATTAGATATGAAACTAAAATCTTATTTGTTTGGACCTATTCAATAATAATTATGGGTGTCCCCAGTACATGCGAACAAAAGGGGAAAGGAGTAGCAACTAAGAAGCGTTGTCCCTCGACATTTTTTGTATCTTGGCTTTTCCTTTTGTCCCTTCAAGCCATCGCGCGTAAAATTTGGGCCATTGACCGGTAGTAGAACGGGAACAATCCTTCCACGTTCCCTAATTCCAACAACCCCCCCCCCCCCCCCCCCCCCCCCAAAAAATCCCGGTCAATTTTGACTCCTCTGAGTAGAATGTGGGCAATCTTGCTATGTATGTCTTTTTCCAGTTTCCACCCTCGATTTTACGTGCATTGACCGATAACTTGATTGAACGGTTCATCTTTTCCAATTGGGTAGTCGCAATCTATACCATTTACCCGCTTTTCCTTTCAAGTTATGGAATTATGCTTTGTATATACAGTCAGAAATCATAATCTGTAGAAAGTCTTTTCTTGTGGAGCCAAAAAAAGAAAAGAAAAAGGCAGGCATGAAGCTCATGGCTCAAAGCCGAGCTGTCTACTTTTGATTTCCCCATTGTTTTCTTGCCAAGTAGTCTTCCATAAAGCAAGGCCCAAGAAAAAAAAAAGGGTCAGGTAAATCTGTTAGCTCTCGCGATTTTCACAAAAGCCGTCATCCTCATCAACCTAAGGCAGGCTTCTTTATACTTTATGCCACCAACTCATCTCTTAATAAAGGATTAAGGCAATAAGCAAGAAAACTTCAACTTCACCAAATATAATAGATTTGAATTGGTTTCCTTTATTTTTACTCCTGGTCAATAGCAAGTACAACTATTGCATTCTTGGTTCCCCTGTTGTCTTTTGGGTACCATATAAGAATGAAGTGATTTAGATCCATAATTTTATTGCATAATTCCGGATTGATGACATAATCTTGACGAACTGTCAAACCCCCCCCCCCCCCCCCAAACTATTTGTAAGGCAGGCTAAATAAGAGCTTCATCCCAACTTCCACACCACAAAGACACCCTGTGGGGGTGTGTTCTTTTTGTGAGTTGCTGCAGCCATCAGGTCATCAGGCCATCATGCTGACACGCTTTACTCTCTCACAGAGTCCCTGGGGGGTTAGGCTGCGTTAGATGGGCAGAAGCAGCCATTTGTTAACCCATTCACCACTAGACATTCAATAGTTAACCCATTGGCCCACCTGATGGCGATGCCCATTTTAAGTTTTCGGCCGTACATAGACAGGGGTGGCGCCCATCGCCAAATTCCACCAAACAAGTCGCCTTCCCCAACCTCTCTCCTTACCTACATCTTTACGGCCCCGTTACAAAATCTACGATGAAAGGGTGAAACTGTCGTTGGCTGGGACCACTTCTCCGCGAGGGCAAACTTAAAAAAGTAACACCCGCTTACACAAAGTGCGCAATAAGGGAATATTCTCAGAAAAAAAAAAAAAAAGCAAAAGATTTAAGAATATGTTATTTGGACATTAGCAACATCGCGTCTGTTATATAATAAAAATACAACCTAAAATATAAGGGATCCACACATTTCAAAGATCAACGGCTACCCTACGTTGGCTCTTCCTCCTCCTCCTCCTCCTCAGCTTTATTTCACCAGCCTTCTTTCCCCCTCTCGCTCAACCCACAAGCTCTTTTCTTTTTCTTCGTCTGAGTGCCTCAGGTTCTTCCCTCTCCTTTCCCCATTGAATATTTTCTCGTTGGATTTTTTCTCGTTTTTCTTCTTAAATGATTATATATCGTTTATCTTCGACTCCTCTGAGTTTTGCATCAGGATTCGTCAAATTTTGAAACATTGTCATTAAATCGTATCTGGGTCTTTTTTTATTTTAATCTTTTATTTTTAGGGTGTAAAGATTTGGTTTTTGGTGGTTGATGGTCATATTCTCTGCTGCTACTTATCTGAGCACCTAAAAAAAATTGAGCTTTTCCCTCGATTCGTTTTTCGATTTGTATTTTTTGGAAAGCAATTTGATTCAAGTTTCTTTTTATTTTTTTATTTTTCTGATTCTGTTTTCTCTATGATCTGGGCTGGTCTAGTTGGCGGGGTTTGTAGTCTGCCAATGGGCGCTTTGAATGAGGGGCATTTTGATGTGGAGCTTGAACACGGACTGAACCTTGATTTCCTTGAACTTGGATTCGAAGGGGAACCAGAGACTTTAGTCATTGAGGACGCTGTGAAAGTTCTATTGCAAGGTCTTGGCGAGGATATCAACCGGGAAGGTCTTAAGAAGACTCCCTTACGAGTTGCCAAGGCATTTCGAGAAGGAACCAGAGGTATTTCTTTTCTTCACTTTACTGAATTGGCCTCCTCTTTTGATTCCTACTTGCTGGCTGTCAAAGTTAATAAAAGATCTTACTTTACGGATCCTCGCCCTAAGCCTCACTTTCCCCTGCCCTTTTCGTTTTAAGTTATTGTTAGTTATGTTTGTTAGTTTTGCTGCATCGGTACATGTTTGTCTGGGAGTTTAAATTTGCTAAGTCGTTAGATTGACATTTACCATGTTCCTCTCTAATCTAAAGAACCAAAAGTATTTAGATTTGCAGGCAATATTTCAAAGTTAAAAAGAATCAAGATACACAGATTTGCTTGCACAATATCAAAATGAATGTGACACTGCTTGTACTGACTGCTTCTTATGGATGATTTAGTTGGAAATTCGTAGGGTCAATTTAAACTTATTATAGACTGTGGATTGCCTTTTCAGGTTACAAACAAAAGGCAAAGGATATAGTTCAGGTTGCTTTGTTCCCTGAAGCTGGTTTGGATAAGAGAATTGGTCATGCGGGAGGAGCCGGTGGACTTGTTATTGTTCGAGATCTTGATCTGTTCTCATATTGCGAGTCTTGCCTGCTCCCCTTTCATGTTAAGTGCCATGTAGGTTATGTCCCCTCTGGTCAGAGGGTTGTGGGATTAAGCAAGCTCTCTAGAGTTGCAGATGTTTTCGCAAAACAACTCCAAGACCCACAGCGTCTAGCAGACGAAGTCTGTTTAGCTCTGCACCATGAGATCAAGCCTGCAGGTGTTGCTGTTGTACTCCAATGCTTTCACATCCATTTTCCTATCATAGAATCATTTTTTCTTGACTCCAATCACCAAGCATGGGTTAAGGCATCAGTTTGTTCAGGATCAGGTGTTTTTGAAGATGAAAATCCTGATGTTTGGGGAGATTTTCTGAGTCTTCTGAAGTTTAGAGTTATAAGTGTGGATGATATTTGTAGGAAGGACTCTATAGAGCAATGTTGGTGTCCATTCCAATCTTCCTCAAATGCTAAAATTTTATCCGAGATGGGACCACCCAACCCAGGGATGGCTACTGCAGTGGTTTCAATCCTAAGGTCCTTGGGTGAAGATCCACTTAGGGAAGAGCTTGTTGGAACTCCTAGTCGTTTTGTGAAGTGGTTGATGAATTTCCAAAACAGAAATCTAGAAATGAAGCTGAATGGCTTTGTCTGTGGTCGCATGGGATCCCTTAAATCCAATGGGGAAGCCAGCCTTAGTAAAGAGCACTTGCATTCTGAGTTGAATCTGTCATTCTGGTCTCAGTGTGAACATCATTTGCTTCCTTTCTATGGCGTTGTGCATATTGGGTACTTCTGTGATGAAGGATTCAACCCTATTCCTAAATCACTTTTGCAGTCAGTAGTGCATTTCTATGGTTTCAAGCTCCAAGTACAGGAAAGGCTTACCAGGCAGATTGCTGAGACAGTTTCATCAGTCTTAGGTGGAGATGTGATGGTGGTTGTGGAGGCTAATCATACTTGTATGATTTCTAGAGGAATTGAGAAGTTTGGAAGTAGCACAGCAACTAGTGCTGTCCTGGGCCGATTTTCAACTGAGCCTGCTGTGAGAGCCAGGTTTTTGCAGAGCATCCCAAATAATGTGACTTCGAGAGGCTCATGATTCTCTCATAAGCTTTGCTAATCAAATTTCCGAGGCCTTTGGTTGCTGAACTTTAGCTTTGGAAGAGTAAGGAATTCACAGCTCACTGGGGTTAACAATAATTCATAACCCAAAAAAATTTCCTTTTTCAATGTATTTTTCTTGCTGCTGTAACATAAACACCCCAGAATGAAATTTCTGGGACCCGTTAATTCTTTATGATTAGTTAATTATCACATGTTTTCTCCCATATATTTGATTGAATGCCTAGAATAAGAAATTTCTGCTTTTACTCCTCGGTTATTACTTGTTAGTTCTTGACCCTGAGCAGTCCGTGACTGGAAGATGGTTGTGTTGGGGTTGGGATACGATGTTTGTCAAGATCCACCGAGACATGCGACTTGCAGTTGATACCGAGGAGAGGTGCCCGTATGACCTGATCTCTGCTTAAAGTGTTCGGTTAGCGGCCTGGCTGGAATCGACATTTTTCCATCAATGGATTACTTAGAAACCTTGTTCGAGACATCTTGGACATAATTTTAGAAATAAAACGATCCAGCTTTGTCGGGGTGATAGCTGAACCCAAATGGCAACGTTTCAGTAGGAAGAGTATATACCCATAAATGGCAACCTGGACAGGCTGTATCTTTTGAGGAACAGATCCACCTTCGTGTAGGTCTGGAACCAGAAGCAGGACCCGGACATAGAGACTAATCTTACCACAGGCGCCTGATAGCACGCCAATCTACTTCAGGTTTTGCCTTGGATTTAGTAGCACGAAAAATTCTTGGCGTGTCGAACACACTCTTCAGTACCCGCAAGCAATCTGTATACGTCCGTGCTTTTCTGTTTTTTCCTTGTCGGGGGTGTTGGGGGGCGCTCGAAAGATGAGCCATATCAAGCAGCACCTGGCTGTATGTACCGCTCGTGAGAGTTCATGCCTTTCCAGTTTTTCCTAGTCAATAAATACTTCAAGCAATCAAGAGAGAAAAGAACAGTAGTATGCTCGATCTATTTTCGTTAGAAAGAATATATTGCGTTATCTTCCAGGTTTCGCCAGGAAAATTATTACAAGGTTCAATGTAGTTAACTTTACGGAGGAAGGAGCCCCACAGCGCCGCACACATTGGGCCTGACCTACTGGGCTTGCCAGCGTGACATATTAGCCCCCAAAAAATTTGGACACACTTGAATTAGATTTCTTAAAGGCAGGGAATTATAGGCCTCCTTGAAGCACAACCCTTTATCTGGCAAAACTTTTGTAGCAACGAGACACTAAGTGGGTTCTGAGGAACTGAACTTGCCGACATTGAAATCCCCAAAAACCTCCCAACTCTTTCCTATTTGTGCAAATTATCTGAAAGGCAGGGAAGAAAGGGACCGAAGGGAGACAGCCTAAAGGAATGCGATTTGCCTCTTTTTATTATGCCCACTAATATACATACATATCAGGTATGCCAATGCCATCCATCATGAATACAAATCAAAACTGCGTGTGTATCTGCAACACACTTCCACAGAAATTCTATAATCTCATTTGACTATGTCTTTAAGCTCTAAACTACAAGAATCAAAAGTAACCATCTCAATGCTATTAGCTTAACCCCCATCCTTCCCCCTCTCTCTCCCTCTCTATCTCTCTCCCTCCTATCCAACTCTAGGGGAACGCACAAATGTGGTTTTACAAATATGTTTTAAGTTCAAAAAAACCGGCCCCCATAAGTCTTCGAGAATGCACCAAAAGTGGTACATTCATGCGAGTATCTGTTTCCAACACAAAACAGTTCCAGAACAAGAAAATCAGACACCACTAGCACAATAAAGATAAGAAGTGCTCTTTTCTGTACCGTCAAAAATGGTGTGACTAAATTCCCAAGATATGATGATCAGCATTTTTGGACCAGGAGCAACCCCTGGATAGGTGAAGCAGTAACAAGATGAAGAAC
This sequence comes from Rhizophora mangle, assembly GCA_037832345.1. Taxonomy (NCBI): domain Eukaryota; kingdom Viridiplantae; phylum Streptophyta; class Magnoliopsida; order Malpighiales; family Rhizophoraceae; genus Rhizophora; species Rhizophora mangle. The sequence goes on along the minus strand of JBAPLJ010001678.1, from coordinate 2,192,141 downwards.
AGAGATCCCAGCAAATAGCATGCCAACCTGGAAGACCAATAGAGGCTGATAAGCAACATCAGGGGATGGTAGAATTCATTGGACCTGTCCATTTTATAATGCATCAGTAAGGAATGACATAAGGAAGAGCTAAAATGTCTGCAGAATCTATCTGTAGAGCTTCAGCCCAGACTTGTGGTGTTCCATCAAAGCCAGGAAAACTACAGTCAAGCTTCTTTGACTGCAGATGATTACTGCTGGAGAGCCATTCCTGGTCACTGCAATCAGGTAGTCTATCCAACTCAGGTACAGAAAGTATCTGACTCAGGTACTTTACATCGGCGTGTAGTGGTTTTGTGTACGTTTCACCATTCTCATTAGCAGGTATATTAGCAGAAGATGGCCTTGTTGGGCATGCATCAAGCGATGGAACTGCCATCAAACCATTAACCATGTGTTCCTTGACATCCACCCTATGATTATTTGCTGCCCCCTGCTTCTGGCTTGCAGACTGAAAAGCAGGTTGGCATGACTCCAATTTCCTTCCATTTTCAATGAACATGTTAGAGGAAGAGATGGGTCTCTGAAATTTGTTAGGCCGGGGACCATTGTCTGTCAAAATATTAGAACAACAAGGTAAGTTGATATGAAGCTAAGGCAGCAGACACAAAATTCCTTTTAACACTCACAACAGTGCCCCAACACCCCCCACCCAACTACAAAAAATCTTCCGCTTCCATTTTTTCCAGCCTCCACTCTTTCAACAAGGGGGTTCTAGATTTGGTAGTCTCAAATCAAGGAACATAAGTTGGGATTAGATTTTTAGCTAGAAATAATCAAAGAGTGGAAACACATACCATAAAAAAATGCACCAAAGAGTATGTGATTTGCTTATTACAATATATGGTGGCAAAATGTCTTTAGAAAAATTCCATTTGATTGATAGAAATATAGGTTCCACTTTCTGATTATTGTACAATACAGGAAAGGACTCACCAGCTATATATCCGTTCAACTCCACCTCCTTTCGTTTGCCAAGTTTTCCCTCACTAGCATAACTCGTGCTGCTTAACTTTAAAGGATCCTGCATCTTGATGATCCGGAAATCTAGTGAGTCGTTACTTTCTTTTAGATGAGGGCTACTTTCTTTTACTTTAAGAAGTTCTTTAGTTGGCTCAGTTATCTCTCTCGCTTTCTCCTCCCTTTTCTTTTCTTTATCCCGTTCTTTATCCTTTGATTTTTTATGCTTCTCTTGATCTCTGTGTTTGTGTTTATCATCCTTATTATCACTTTTGTTCTGTTTACTCCTCTCCTTCCCTTTCGTCTGTTTCTCACTCTCCTTCTCCACCAATCTGGCAATTCCTTTGATTTTCTCTTGACCCATGCCAGAGAAATTTTGACCATATATTTTCTCCACACCTCTTGTGACCACGTGATTTTTTTGTCCATTGGCCTTCCTATGATCTTCATTCTTATCCTTAACTTTCTCTTGTTCCCCAACTTGCTTTCCAGTACTGCTATCCACTTCCTTTCCTGGCAGCTCTTCTGTTCTATGGTCTGTCGCAGCAGTCTTCTGAATAAGTTGGCTTCCAGTTGCTTTATCATCCTCCCTGATTCTTTCGGCCAACTCCAGCACATATCTAGAATCCTTGATCTCTTTTTCCTGCAGACTGTTCGAACCAATCTTCTCTCCATTATGTAGCCCGGGCTGCCCTTCAGCTCTCTTCTCATCAGAAATTTGGTTTTTCGATTGATCCCTGTCCTTGTCTTTGTGCTTCTCTTTTCGTTCCTTCTTTTCCCTATGCTTTTCTTTGCTCTTATCTTTGTCCTTTTTACCCTCTCTCTTTTCTTTATCCTTCTTATCCTTTTTGTGCTTTTTCTCCTTGCACTTCTCCTGAAAACCATTCCAATTAAAAATAAACCAAACTTATGGGTTGAATGAACACAAGGATAGAGATGTCATGAGTAATGTAAAGATTATGACCAGCCTCTTCTTCACATTCAAGCAACATGGGAAAAAGTTGCGTAAGGCAGTCTTCTAAGTACTAAGACTTTTTAGGCAGTCTTCAAGCATGACCACATCCTAGCAGCCAACTTTGATTTCTATATGATATATTTGCAAACAATGCCATTGCAATTGAAAATAGCAAACTCCAACAAGTAATAATTATATATCCAAAAAAAAAAGGGTAAAGTTCACAACATATAGCACAATTAACAATAAATCATGTCTCTGGGTGATATTTCCACTACAAAAAGGTATTAAGGTCAAACATGGTTTCTGTACTCCAATTAAGAACTAGTAAAATTCATTTTATCTCCCACAAGTAACAATGTAAAAACATAGAGAATTATCATACAGCTGAGATATCACCCAACCAAAAAGGCAAAAAAAACGGAGAGGGAGAAAAATGCAATTCTAGGGTGCAGTGTTTTAGGAGAAAAGAAAACTAATTACAACAAGAATTGAATTCTGCTTCCATTGCAATGTCCCCTGCAAATCAATTGATTCCTGGACATAGGCAATCAAACTGAAGCAATAAGAAAGAAGTCCAAGGACTCGAAGCACTCAGCAACAAAGTTTATTTAGCTTTATTTAAAAACTCCCTTGTAGTGATAATTAATGCATAAGGAGACATTAACATATTGACAGTTGGACACAAATACTCTGATCCATGTTGAGCTCCATGAGAACCATGCACTCATTCTAGAAGTCCTTCAAATCCTTCTACCCATTAAAAGCAAGAGAATTCAAGATCGGGAGAAAAACTAAAAGCCTACACAATCTGTTAGCCGTTTACCCTATTTTTTCAAGTCAGGTACTTTAGAAATGTGTAGCACAGATTATATAATACCAAATATTTTGATGAAGATAATCATCAAAAGAACAGCAAAGAGAACCATCAACAGCCTTGGTACAGGAGAACCAGCTTACATGATAATTGCAGACACATCTGATAGCCTAGGAAAGGCGATTAAAGCCTAAGTAACCACCACAACATGCATGACACAGTTGTCTCAATGTGGGTCTCATGTAAAGAATGCTTCAGTACATGAGGCTCCCACGCTGTGGAGTTTGGGAAATGGTCAAATGTATGTGATTTTACCCCTATTTTTGAAGAGAGATTGTTTCCATAATCAAAATTGTTACCTCTAAGTTATTCAGAAATTGTAGGCAGGGATATGGCAGTATGTGTCATGTAATTTTTTTATCTATTTCTACTTACTTTCTCAACTACACGGTTTTTGAAGCAAGAACCTAACATTTCCATAATCATCCTCTTTACCACTCCAGCTACATTCAAAATGAGAATGCTCTATTTCAGACTTTAATTATATCTGCATGTCAGTCACCAATATCAGGAGTTTTGAAACACACATTTGACATGAAACCACAAAGCATCCAAAATGGGAATGCTCCATCTCAGATTTAATTATATCTGCATGTCAGTCACCAATATCAGTGAGTTTCCAAACAGGCATTTGACCTAAAACCAAAAAGCATCCAAAATAGGAATGCTTTATCTCAGACTTTAATTATATCTGCATGTCAGTTACCAATACTGGTGGGATTCCAAACATGTAATTGACCTAAAACCACAAAGCAAACATTCAACCTGCAATAAGTGCAGGTATGTACAATACAGATATTTTAATGAAACAAGCAGTATGAACCCTGATCCACCTTTCAAGAACAAGATAATATGGGTGTAGATCTCTATTATTGGGGCATTTGAGTGTCAATGCCGCATGTCCTCTAAGACCCTAAGGTGAAAACAAAGTTAACTAGTAAAACAGGATGTCCAATAAAAAAAAAATAAACTTAAGCTTGTATCATCACATGGATAAAGCACCCCAAAGAAAACAGCTTCTCTCTGCACTCATTAGCAGGCCAACCATACCCATGCAAAATACGTCGCCCTGTTGCATATGCTGAAGAATATATATAACCTATATTTAGGTCAGCCATTTGAGTTAGCTAGCAAAGTGAGTCTTGCAAACCAGCCAGCTTAGCAATGTGACACTAATATAGTTCATCTAAAGGCCACAAAAACTTCAGGCTACTTTGTCTTCAGGAGTTATTCAAAAAAGATTTTGCAGAAGAATTCTGTTCCCTCTTGACAACATTTGGTCTCATCCCTCTTGCCCCTTCTCACCCTGTAAAACAGTTTCAATGGCTTCCTGAAGCAAAGAAAAATAAGGTACCAGACATTCATGTTCAACATCAATAAATACTCATGAGCGTTCTCCCCAAATGAGTAATTTTCAGCATCATTGTCTTGAATGGTGTTTTCAAATTCAGTGTGTCTGCCCTTACATTGTTACATAGTACCCTCTCCAGGGCATAAACCCACATGAAATTCCCTCTTCTCAGATCCTTTAACATACCCATTTTCTCACTTCGAATGGCTTAAGAAAAACTTCAAACTCCAGCATCACCTTCCAAAGCTTAAATCACAACCAACCAACATAACATAAACATAAACAAGGTAATAACTTGGCCAGAGAAGAAAAATTGGAAAATGGACAGAGCTCAAGCAACCACTGGCAGTTAATAAAGATAATATATCCACCTTTGCTAGCAAGTCTGTGTCATCAACTCTAGCCTTTTTTTCATATCCTGGAGGGGGAAATGGAAAGCAGCGAGACATTGCACGTGATCTTGGAAACAACAAAATGGGAATGATCCACCAAACAAAAAGCTTCTCCTAGTTTCTTGTACTGCTGTTCCAACCAAGGAACGGAACACAAACTATTCTCCTGTCCATGCACCATGTCCCCGCAGTCATTTCCTGCTTGAAAATCACCCCATGGTTTTCCAATATCACCTCCCAAACCACAATTCTCTCATTCACAAATTAAATCCAGGAGCTTGCACTGAACAATCCCAGTTAGAACTTGGCCTGAAACAAGGAGTAAACAGAAGGCTTAAGTGTTCAATTTTACTCTAATCGACAACAAACTGCCTCCGCTAATGTCCAGGAAAATAACAAGCCAATCAGGCTGCATCCACAGGAAAGATTTTTCAAATCAGCCGAACCTCCCAAGCAACCTGATCCTGTACGTTTATTAATAGGCCAACAGCAAAATCATAACCTGTGCATAAGCAAAAACAAATATCAGAAGCTTCCCAAAATATAGGAATCAGTAATTCAACCCACAAATGCAACGCACCCACGAACTTGTGTCTAATGGTGTGCCTCTATGTTTGTGTCCGAAGAAAATTCTAGGAAAAACCCTTCTGTAGACTCAATGTGCAGAACCAAACCACAGCAACTGATCCCAAAAAGCTTCGCATCTGCCAACTATAATATCAGAAACTAGTTATACCATTCAATCCCCAGTTTGAATGTATAAAAGATTCTGTTATCTCCCTGATCATAACCCTAATATTTTGAAAAACTGCAATTAGGGTTGCTTCCGGTGACGATCTGATCAAACCCTAGAAAAGACCAGAGCAACGAAAACTAACGTCAAGCACAGAAACCCACTTAATAAAACCCCAAAATTTCAACTTCCCAAGCCATCAGTAGACAAATACACACAAAAAGGAGTCAATTTTTGGAAAAACAGCTAGCAAACAGCTTTATTGGGTGTAAGGAATGAAGCTTTAATGCAAACAAAGGGGAAGGTTTTCCAGAGAAATCAATAAGGTTAACTTATGGGCTCGTGATTTTGTTCGTTTAGCATTGCGCAGACAATGTGTAAGGAGGGGATAAGATCCCAAAAACGGGAAAAGACTTGGCAAGAAAAGGCCAAGCCAAAATAAGAAAAAGAAAAACAAAAACAAAAACAAAAACTTTCTTGAAAGTGTTCTTTTTATCCTCCCTCTCTCTTTCTCTCTCTATTTCTCTATATATACATATCAATCTCTCCCTACCTGTCAGCTTATCTTTGTATGCATTTAAGGGGTTTCTTGCCCTGTGCTCAGATCTTTTGTATCCAGAAATCTCAACCTTTGTCGATATGGGTTTTTGTAGAATGTATTTTGGAGGGGGGCCTGTTTCTATCTCTTCTCTCTCTATCTCTCTGTCTCTCTACCTCTATATATGTTTTAGAGATTAAGTGCTCCCTTCTCTGTCTCAGTCCTCAAAAGAAAACCCCCCAAAAGCAGATATATTATTAAAATAAGGGACACAAGGGATATTGGCATAGGCTATTTATAAGAGGGCTGAAGTAAAGAGAGTCGGAGAGAAACGTGTCAGAGCAAAGAATCCAGACATAACATTAAGAGAAAGAGGATTTTAGGCTGTTAGGCACTGCTTGCTCGGCCCTCCGGTCTTTATATCTATATATATATATATATTTTAATTTATTTTTGTGTTTTGTTTTGTTTTTTAACCCTCTCCATTTGTGGTTTTTTTTCCCTTTGTTTTATCCAACTCGTTTTCCTGCTTTTTCTTCTGAATTTGGTAAACATTATTACCTTACTGACTCATTTTACCACCTTTATTCTAAACTAACCAAATAAGAAAACTGGGGTTACTTCCTTCGGAATCAGAGCTTGGTATGGCAACATGGCATGAAATGGATGATACTTACATGCTATGCTGTCATGGGATTTTTTAATAGCTTCACTGTAGCTTCCCATATTCGAAGCTTGGAACATTATCACCATAATTCTCCATAATTTGCAATTTTCTAATCAAGCTCGTGTATATATATATATATAAAAGAAATACGAATAATAAATTAGTAAATATAGCATAAAATTAATCAATAAATGGACATCTGCTGATAAATTTGTCTTTGTAAAATTAATCACGATTTTCTTCGGACCCATTTAATTGCAAAATCTTAGTAAATTTGACTGATAAATTGGATTTTTTTTTTTATCACGTTTCATTTTCACATGCACTAAGTGCATTGTATTTATTCATGTTTGTGCTTCTCCAAGTTGCAAACCATGTTGCCTTTGTTTATTGGGTGTACTCTTTCTTTTATTATTATTATTATTTTATGTCGAAAGGGTGTCCTCTATTCCCAACCCAGAAACGTAGATCAAGGGGACAACATAACCCACCCCAACCCAACCCAACCCAATATTTTGATTGTTTGGTAAGGAGTGGCCCAAAGCTTATTGTGCTCCAAGTTTTCTTTATGGGTCCATTTCAGGACCCAACGAGAAAAGTCCAGTATGGTTCGATTAGATCTACCTTGGCCCCAGTTAACCAACCCAACCCAACCCAACCCAATCCTTGGTTATTTAGCCCAAAGCTTCTTGAGCTACCTCTTTTTCCGACGGGTCGTTGTCAGGACCCAACAAGAAAAGTCCAGCATGGTAAGAACAACCATAGCCTTGATCAAAACAGCACCCATTTAATCGATTCACGGACTATTTCCTTGATTTTGATGAGACTGCAACCATTTGCTTTGCAGCTCTACTCTAAGGCTCTGAGCGTTAATTAGGAACCCTTTTTTCGTTTTTTCTTTTCTTTTGAGCAATTTAACTAGGAATCTTATTAAACTGCAAATAGGGTATCCGAGTTAAATGAATTGCGTCATTAATATTTTAAGGTATCAAATAATTAGATTTTGTGCGAATATTTCGGATTCGTTTAGATTTCACTGAGATTTGTGTTAATAGATTCTGAAACGGTTATTTTAAAATCCGGGATGGCAAGTCAAAGGCCGACATTACTGGTAGAGCTTTTACGAGGCAAGGATTAAACGGTAGCGTTTTTATTAAGCTAAGCAGAGGTATTTACTCGGGAAAACGACAGCGTTTAATATGGTACGTTAAGGTCGGTGGAGATTTGTCTGCCTATTATATAAATGGTGGAAGGCACGGCGCGGCAATTGAAGGTAACGGACTAATGCTCTTCCAAGAATTTGAATCCCCGCCGGCACCGCCATCAATGCTCCTCTCACTCCCTCCCTCCCCGTCTGTCTCGGAGGAGCAGATGGACAATTTCTGTCTCGCACATCACAAGCAATGCATAGCGATCTGGAACACCTTCTTGGACGGTTTCTTGATAATTCTATTTCTAGCCGTGTGAGATTGGTAACCGAGGAGAGAAGCGGTGAACTGGAGTGGCCGTCGGAGAGAGTTTGCGGGACAAGTGTACACGCTGGCCGAGCCGCTGCTGATTAGGTGATTACCGATAGGAGAGAGAGCCGAAGGAGAAAGGGGACAGTGAAAGCAAGGACATGAACGGGAGAGTGACAAAGAGAGGACGATCGGATACAAAGTAAGGTTTGAACGTCGAGGTCGTAACGTAATTATCTGCGCCTACATTTGCTTGTTTGTTTGTTTCTTTCTTTCTTTCTTCTACTGTTTAATTTTGTTCTTCTGTATTTTGCCAGCAATTAATCTTCTTCTTTCTGTTTTATTACAGTCGTCTCTTTTTATTTATTTATTTATTTTGGGGGGGTGCTTTTACTCTTTTTTCAATCAACCTCTTTTGCTATATGTAGCTTTTCCCCTTCTTGTCCTTTTCCCTCTAACTTTGATTTCTCATTGACTCGCAATCATCCATCTATAAGTATTACTAGAATGAATACAAAATTTTCTGTTGCATGTTTTCATTATATTCTCTATTCCAATTTGATTTTTTCCCCTACTGTGGTGTAAAATCTTCTATTTGTTTTGTTTCCTTTTGGAACTTCTCTTTTGCAACTATTCTTATTCTCCCAAAATGATCACTTAGGTGCTATGGTCATCAAGACTTCTACCATGTCTTTCTTTACTCACTGATGCATTAAGAATTCAAGGAAAAAATTAAAAACGGCACTTCTGGACAGGTCTCAATCTCTCCGTAGTTGTTGCATCATTAAATAATAATGTGTTTTGTTGAAGTCTTGGGATCAATAGCGTCAATATTAATTTGATTCGTTTATATTTGTTGGGTAATAGATAACGAGTCTTTCTTTGGTAATTTTGTCCCTTGGTTCTCTCCTCTTGCTTTTGCTGATTATTCTGCTCTTCAATTCTATTCTTTCCGCAATTTTTTTTTTTTTTTTTAAAAGAATTCTGTTTTGCTTTCCATGGGGCTTATCCCTTGCAATTAAAATTTTCTCATTTGCTAGGCTCACCAAGACCTCTAAGATGTCTTTTTTCTTTACCGAATGATGCAACCAACAGGGTGTTTGGCAAAGCCAAGAGCAGAACAGATAGATACAATGATCACAATTACCCTGTGTTTGCTCATCATTTAGCAGCGAAGTGTTTGTTGAGGTCCTTTTTACCACCACAATTATTGTTGGTTTTGTTTATCCATCTGTTTTAAGCGACTGGATAATAAGTCCATGTTCATCTATATTTGTTAATTTGTTCATTTCTGGTCTGATATTGACCTTCTTCTTTCTGTTTTGATTTTAATGTAAGTTTGTTCGTCCATGTTTTCATATTAATCTTCTTTTCAGACCTTATTCTTCTATTTTCTGATTATTTTATTATTATTGATACGAACTAGATTTTGCTTTTACTTTTGATTTCACATAAACGTACAATTATCTTTCTTTAAGCAGAGTACAAAGTTTTGGTTGCACGTTTTAATAAAATCTCCAACTCAGTTCCATTCTTTCCTCTACTGGCGCAATATTTTAATCAGTTTTGCTTTCGATGGGGTTTAGCATTTCCAATTAAATTTGGCAGAATGATCACTTCACGACTGTTCCTAGGGTCATCCAGGCTTTTATGATGTCTTTTCTTTACTGAATGATGCCAAAAATAAAAACCGGTGCAACCAACGTGCCGTCAAGGACAGATACTTGCAAAGATCACAAATACGCTGTGTTGCTGCATCATTCAGTGGGGAAGGGTTTGTTGAGCTCTTGGTACCACTAGTATTACTATCGGTTTTGTTCATCTATATTTTAGGCAATTGGATAGTAACTTCTTGTTCATTTGTATTTTCTATATTCTGACGTTAATCTTCTTCTCTCTGTTTTATAAGAGTGCTCGGCATGCAAAATTCAAGGACGGATACGTACATGGATCACAATTACTCTATGGTTGCTGTGTCAGTACGAACATGCCTGTTGAGGTCTTGGTTACCTCATTGTTTTTCTTTGATTTGTTCATCTATATTTGTTAAGTAAATCGATAATGGTTCTTTATTGCATGCTTTACAAAATCTCAACTCTATTTTCACTACTCTTTTTGGGGTTCTTTATTACAAATATTGGACATGTCTTAATGTTGAAGTGGAATCTTAAAACCCAAGGCTTAAGCGTTGGTATTACCAGTTATCTTTGCTTGGCATTATTTCTATTATTAACAAAATCTTGACCTCCATACTACCTCCACATAACAGCAAATTGTTTTGTACTTCTGTTGGGGCTTTGCAGTAGGGTTTCCTTTTCTTTGATTTGTTTCTCACTAACACAAACTCTGAAGGGTTGAGCTAGTAATAATAAACACTGGAGATGGCAGGGATGATTGTACAAGCAATGATATATATTTCAGTAGACGTGGTTACCTCATCATCTGGTAAAAGTTTCGTGTATAAAATTATTGGTACAACATCTTTCCTGAATTCTCCTATTCATTTTACATGCTTTTTTCAGACTTTATTTGTCATTTGTTTTAGCACTGCTTTTCTCTTTAGTTCTCTTTTATGAATTTATGAGGCGGTGTAATGGATTGTAGGATCACAACTGTTATTTTGGTTTGAGCTGTTCTGACGTGGACCAACTAGAGATTTGGTGATTCAGTGGGGCGTCGTAGAGTTAGAGATTATAAAACTTCACAAAAACAGTCAAACAGATTATTTCCATAAAATTGTAGCAACGATTTAAGTCAGTAGGTTGTATTTGTGGATTGAAATTACGTGCCATGTGCAATCACGACAGAATTATCATTGCACATAACAACCCGCTTTGGAGTACAGAAAGTGGCTCTGAAGTGGAGAAAGTCAATAAATGTTGTGGAAGTAGGCATTGACGATTGATCATGCAAGCAATCTTCAGTTTGTAATATCATTGATGGTCTTCCCGAAATTTCATTTATTTCTACCCTAAGTCGATAAACTTTTTCGTTAATATTCATCATATTTACACCATGTTGTAAGTTAACACTCTTGCTCTTTGATGTATTTTAGGGGACTGGAAAGACATTGGACTGACTTTACTATGTTGTGTTGGCGTGGTAATTATCTTCTTCTTCTTCTTCTTTTCTTTTCGATTATGCTTTTATGACTAAGATTTTTATTGTTGACTGGTTTTGTAATGATGACTGATTTTTTACGACTCAATAGAGCATAATTTGGTGAAACTTAGTCTTCCCTGTCTTGATTACTATTTAGGAGCATATTGGAATTTGATGAAGCAGCTGATCAATTGGCTGGGTATGATGTCTTCCAAATTCATGTTGAATATTGTTCATTGTTGATAGATGATGATGATATGGAACTTACTCCTTATGCTTTTTCAGAGGAAGTCTTAGGGCCTTGGAGGAAAGGTGTCCTTCCAATTCTATCAGATGTCTCTGAAGGGACAGGAAAGGTTCATTCTCTCTGTTGCTGTAATCGTCTCTCTTCCAATTTCTTCTTTGGTTATCATTTTTTCCATTTTTTATGGTGCAACAAAATTGCATACGTAAGTGATGCATATTTTCCCATCAGGTATATTCGAGAGAAGAAAGTGGAAGGACGTGGAAAAAACATAAAAGTGATGATTGAGGAAAGATTGAGATGAAAAAAATCTTCTATGGAAATTTCCGATTCTGATTCTTGCTCCTTCAAAAGTAAGTGGATTCAATTTCATTTCGGAGTTTTGTTTGTCATTGGATTGTCACAAAAGACCCTTACCAACGCCTGGAAGGACTTGTCTGAGGTTTCGCCCCGTGTGGTAACGCTGGCATTTTATAATGATGGCTAATATACAGCCGTTAATCATCCAATTTGGTTTCTGGATTTTGGGTTGGTAAGGATTAGCCTTTTAATGTATGGAAAATTTCAGCGGATTAATAAGTTTGCAGTAATAACATCCTAACCTTGGAAACACACAATTGCACCTTCTTAAGCTTTTTTTTTTTTTTTTTTTGGTTTTTAATTTTCTTCTTTTATCTCTGCTAACTAGGGAGTGTTTGTAACTCCTGTTTGTATTTCAATTTTCATTCTTCTCTTCAAAAAGCCCTTAATTTTCCATGCGAAAAGATTTAATGACCAGCCGCTCGAGGAGGCATAAAAGGACCTTTGCGCTTGGGAAGCCACGGGTGACGTACTTTTTCTCTGGTTTGGTACTATACACGTATGAAAATGTAAAACGCCTGATTTAGAGAGAGAGAGAGAGAGAGAAATATACACACACAAAAACACACACACACACACACAGGCATAAACAATAGAGTAATTAACATTTTTAAGGGAAGAAGGAAAATAACTAGACGCAATTAAACACAGCGGTTGTAAATTACAGAGACTGCAAAAACTAAAGTCATATTTACTAATGAAGAGCAGACCACAACGCATCAACTTCCTGTACTACAGGGGATATAACAATTCTTTCAACCCAGTTCCAGAGCAAAGTCACAGTGTACTTATTCTGCAGCATTCCAGATGGCACCTTCACCTAGGGCTCAACTATGATCTTTCCAGTAGCATGGCCATCGATGCTCTTTGCCCAAGCATCTTCAGCCTTGCTTAAGGGATGCTTCGAGTCAATCAGTGTCTTCAGCTTCCCCTCGGAAACCAGTTTAACAAGATAATCCAAGTTGCTACCCTTGGGGGTCAGCAGCAGTGGCACCAGCTGCTTCTTGCAAAAAGTAAGTTTCTTAAGAGCAAAAGTCATCACAGAACTGAGCCCTGGAGTAATATCTATAACCTTCCCATTTTCACTCAAGTTAGGCTCAAAAGTAGACCAAGGAATGTTTGTTGCACAGTGGATCACTGCATCATACTTCTGACCAGATGGACTCTTCAGTGCTGCCCCATCAGGGGTCTTGTAATCGAGAACCTCATCAGCTCCCAAACTCTTGACTAGTTCCATGTTGCGTGCCCCGCAAGTGGCTGTCACATGTACATTTCCAAGTTTTGCAAATTGAACTGCATAATGACCAACACCACCGGAGGCAGCAGTAATTAGGATGTTTTTCTGCTTGCCACTTCGATCAAGCTCGATGCTGGCAGACTGAGTGATAGCCTGGTGAGCTGTAAGCCCAGCAACTGGCAAGCCTGCACCTTCGGCTGCTGAAACTTCAACTGGCCTTATGACTGTCAAGCTCTCCTTAGCCACAGCATACTCAGCTAGTCCACCACCTTCCTGCCATTAGTGTTCCAGAAATAATTAGTCATCATCTTTGCCATGGTATGTTCGGGAGCAGCTCACAAATGATGGCAACTTGACAGAGTTTATGATCCCCACACCAAGTAAATTTTCAGTTAAATGCCATTATACAAAAGTGCAGCACATTGAGCATACAAACATCCCAGTAGACATATACCACAGATGCTGGAGACAGATTATCAGCCCTTTTGATGCCAATAATGTGAGGAAGCTCCTAAGCATTATTTTTCAAAAGAAATGCCGAGATGGGTATAAATTTTTCAATCCAAAGAAAAAACAAACTTTTTAAATGATAGTTGCTTGAATCTCCTCTTTCTTGCAGTTTCTGAGGTGGCTCTACAATCAGCAAAATGCTTCTGCCAACTAATTCCTATTCCATCAGAATATTGCTTTCTTCCAAAGCCCCTCACGCTTCTTTGTTACTCTTAAACAATCACTGACTTGAGAAAACAACAGCTTTCATATAATAATACATACTTCTAACAAACCATCCATAATTGTTTGAAAAGGTAGAAATAACCAACTTATGGAAGAGGGGAAAACAGGGCCAAGGACAAAAGTATTGAATATACACTTACAAGGTGACTAAGCATAGCTACAACTTTGTCACCAGTTTTGAAACTCTTGACTCCTGGTCCAATCTCCACAACCTCTCCTGCCACATCAGTAGCTGTTGCAACAAATAATATTGTTTCACTAGAGAGTCATGAAAAACAGGGAAATTCAAAAGGAGAAAAAGTTTCCATCATAGAAAAACCACAAAGAATATCATGCTTTCAGCAAAAAAATATATATCAGATTTCCCATTGTCATTATTGTTGTGAAACAATTAACACAGAATGATATTTCCATATCTGAAAATGGTTCAGGGCCATCAAACTTGAAGATAAAATCTTTTACAGTCTTGCCCAAGATGTCTCATTCACAATCCCCCAAGTGAAAAGATTATCCAAACAGATTTGGTGACACAAAGCTCATTTTATTTTTTGGGATAAATGCACAAATCTCAGCTCCAAAACCAAATACAATTCTGTTAGATATAGCTACAAACAAATGCTAAAAGTTACTGCCTTACCAGGTATGAAGGGGAACTTGCGAGGAAAAAGAGGACGCAACATGCCTTTCTGAATCTTCCAATCAACTGGATTAAGACTAGTAGCTTCAATCTTTACCAAAACCTCATCTTTCTTTGGAGCGGAGACTGGAACTTCGACATGCTGCAACCAGCAGGAGTAAGTGAAGCATATATGTACATTAAGACCAGTAGCCTTCTGACAAGTAATCACTTGTCTTAGCACCCTGCCTCCCCCTGATCCTCTTCCTTGAATTAAAATAGATAAACACACCTACACCTGCACACCTATGCACCCACACACCTATGCACCCACACGCAATATGGCAAACCAGTGCCATGCACTTCACTCAATTTGCCCTCTGCTGTTGTGGTTAATTGAATTCCGTACACAATTCAAGTACAATTATGTGTTAAGTTAGTGGTTAAAATCACACATGGATCAAAATTGACTGATTTTATTCCTTACAAATAAAAAATAATATAATATTTTGTAAAATAAAAAAAAATTAAAAAAAATTAAAATTTCATAAATTTTTAGTTTATTATTTAAACTTTTGTTTAGTTGTGAATTTTTTTTTATATTTTTTATTTTAATAATATTTACTTTTACTTATATCGATATAAGTTAAATTCAAATTAATCAAATCATAGTATTTCTTATATCTTTAATTAATTTTTTCTTATTCTTTGTCGCCTGTGAATATAGATTAAATTGACCAAATCACCTTCAGTTAATTTTTTTTTATTCTTTTGTTATTGTTTTTAAGGGTTATATCACGTAAATTTGATATGCCTTATTTTTGGTTTTCTTTGTTATTGTATTTAAGGGTTCTAAACCGAAACTCGTAAATTTGATATCTTTTTCTCAGATAATTTTTTCTTATTCTTTGTTATTGTTTTTAAAAGTTATAACGAGAACTCATCTGCAATATGCATTTTTTGATATAACCTTAGAATTTTCCCACCTCACTCTCTTAGAAAGGGGGATTTACCAATTAAGAGGAAGAATATTTCATTTTTCACTTGAACGGAGGGAAGTTACTCTTTCATCATAGATAGGATTAAAATACCCAAACCTAACCATTAAAACTAGAGTAAACAATGTCAATCAGAAAAATTGTCATTAATTAACGATGATGATGGAAAATTAACGAGTAAAAGAAAAAAAGTTCCGATTAAAGAAAAAAGAAAAAAAGTTCCGATTAAAAAAAAAAAGAAAAAAAGAAAAAGAGGGGGGTGCACCTAACCTTTAAACCACCTGCCCCTCCACCGTAACCGTCGTAGCGAACCGCATGCATAAGCTTGCCCGCCATCTCCAGAAGAACCGACGCCGTTTCGAGAATGGAAGAAAGCCAGAAGAAAAAGAAGTTGCCAGACCTGTGCTACTGCTCCTCAGGATGTGCCCGGCCAATGTGGCGCTGCCAGTGACCATATATACATAATCTCTGATGTCAACAATAAATGCTTAACATATCGTCACTAAAGTAGAGCCACGAATGTCGGGCAGTAGAGTGCCAATACAAGGCCTTTCCGGTCTTTTCCTTTGTTTTTTTTTTTTTTTGCTGCGTACTATTAAACGCGATGTAATTAAGATTCCGTTGTTGGGCATGTATTGCTGCCATGTCGCTTTGTGAACGTGAAATGCAATAATGACCCGCTTTTTCCTTTGGTTTTGGATATTCTTTGGGGAGACTCATTTTACTTTTCCTTCGAAGTAGATTTGGACTGGTCAATTTTTAGTGTCGCGTATGGATTTGATCATTTTATTCCCTCCTTGCATTTTTTTTTCTTTTATCTCATTCTAATCTCGAAACATCTAAATTTAGGATCTAAGAGTTTTGCCGAATTTTTTTTTTTATTATTTTAATTTTTTAACAACGTCTTACTTTTTGGGCTTGATTCTTTCAGGAGTGTGTGTATTACACGCAGTCTTTATTTATTTATTCCACAAATGGCAAGCCAGTAGGCCCGAAATTTGGGTCATCAATCCCGATATGGCCATTTATTTAGTGCCCTTATGGAAAAAGTTATAAAAAGAAGAAGAAAAATAAAGTTATTGACGTGCCGGGGCGGGACCCAAATGTTGAAAGGACCGCTAGGCACAACCCACTAGCAGCCGAACAAGTCGAGGGTAGGTTAGAACTCCATTTTTTTAAGGCTTCCCGCGGGACACATTCTAGTAGTCCAGAATATTAGAACCATTCGTCACTGCAGATGTTAAGTAAGTAGAAAGGAGCTCTTGCTTTTAGCTAAAGCATCGGCGGATAATTGAAGGAATTAATACGTAATAAATTTTATCGAGTGTATAGGGAAATTATTTAAAAATTATTGGTCAATTCATAAAGTATTCCTCGTTTGTAGTTGACTACATTTCTGGACCTGCATAGCTGCATGACGTTTTATCTCGTTTATAAAATTACGTTATATTCACTAAGATTTTTTTTTTTTTTTTTTTAAAGATTATGATACATTTGTGAATCATTAAGAATCAGTTGTACAATTGACCAAACGGAACCTATCCATTGAGACTTGGCAGGCAACCGGCCTGTTTAATGTGCTTGTGGGCCGCGCATACCACAACACCTACCTGCCCCGTGGCAAGGCCCACAAAGATTTTTATCGGAAAAGCGAGATATTTCCTAGTCACAGACCATTAAGCATCCGAGTGCACTGCTCCAACAGTTCGTATGGGGCCAGCCAGAGTCTTGAAACACCACGGAAATCTTTATCGCCAGTATTAACGTTCTTCTTGCTGCCGATGCTATAAGGGGGAATCAAAAGACCACGAAAACCACATGTTCTACCATATAAAACCATCAGAATCATTCCGCAGCGAGACAAAAGAATCAGCAACCGTCTGGAAAACTGTTCATTATTGATCGCATCTATGCACACTGTACAATGAAACGCTGAGCAGTTGCATGAGTTTCAAATGTGCAGAAACAAACTTTTCTATATACAAAGAGATATTACAATGCCTTGGCTTAATTTCGGATTCTCACTCCTTTTAGCCTACTTTAAGCTTAAAGACAGAATTAACGTACTCTTCTGTATCCCAGAGAAAAGAACCAAAAGCAACTGCCTCCAAAACTAATCTCCTGAGACTCAAAAAGGAGGTCAAGATCACCTTGTCATTCTCAATCAAGCCGGTCATCTCGTCCCCAAAAAGTGCACGGCTGTGTTTCTCGATCAAATTTACAGCCTCCTTAGATTTTGGTTTTGCAAAACTCTCCAATGCTTCAGCATCAAATCCCATCGTAAAACATTTAAAATTTTCACATGTCCATTCCTGCCAACTTTGATCTTGACTTGATGAAGAAGCAGAATTTAAGTTGCCTTTGAGACCAAAAAGATTGGTGAATCCACAAGGCAATGACTCTGGAAACTGGAAGCTTGTATTGTTATCAACATCAGTATCCTGGTCAGCCACAGCCAGACACTGCTCAAGACTATGCCTTAAGGAGACAGACTTCAAGAAGTAACCATAGAAGACTGATGCTGCATAAACTCGGCCAAGATAGAGTTGTTGGATCTCGGTTGTTGCCCAATTATCCGTGACACTAGAATTCACTCTCAAGCCAATTAATGCAGATACATGTTCCCTAACCATCTCCAAAACCTCAAGACTATGTATAGACTCCAGCTCCCAGACCTTTGAAGGCCAAATCTCTAATCTGCCATTATAAACACACCTTGACAGCTTTGGAACCAGAGGGACTCCGACTTCAGAGAATCTGTACAAGATAAGAATGTACATAACATCTTCTACAGCAGTTTGGCACTCTTTCTCTTTAAGTTGAGCAATCCTCCTGGTGTTCAGAAATATCGAGTAAGACAAAATTGGTCACTCAACATTTTTCAAAAAATTTGAATGCAGAATTCTAAGCGCACCAATATATGCTACAGTAACTCATCTCTCCAATGTGTCATGGTAGACAAATGGCTGCAATGCGAATATCCATTACACAGGTCAGACATATCTTGGCAAGGGTCACATAGGGGCATTTCATATGGTGCTATCCATCTGCGGGTTAACCTTTGCAATCAATTGCTCCACATTGTAGCCATTAAATTTGAATGGCTCCTCTGTGCGATTAATATTAAAAGTTATGAAGCTACATACATGTTGGAAAAAAGAATGGAAAATCAGATGGTACACTCAAGATTACAATCAGCCTTGGCCTTCCCCTAACCGAGAAACCGAATAAAGCATAAGCCTAGCTCTAAAAAGCATCGATCTAGAACTTCAAACAGGACAACTCTGCCTTCTACATTTTATACCACTGAGAGTGACCTGGGCAAATAATACTTCGCACAAACTCACATCCATCCCATCAGTAAACCTTACCCATTTGGTTTATCAATTCTTTCCTCTTGAACCCACAAGCTATGAATACCACTTTCATGCTTAAAATTGAACAACATCAATCTAGAAACTAAACTATTCCTTCAAGTCAGAAGAAAATTTAAAAAGAATGTCCCAATGCACGGGGTTCCAACATTGTGGGTCTAAGAAAGGGTAAACACTCTCACCTTGTTTTAACAAAGAGGCCATTTTTGTGACTCAGAACGATCTTCAGATAGTCGGACTACTCTGGGGCAATGATCGTACGGACAACAATAGACCAAAATTTTACGTGTTAATGAAGAGGCTTATGGATTCCTTATCAACTATATCAGTCACCGAGCTTAGCTTTGACTGTGCGTGAACGGGACAACCCCAAGTTCAAAAACAGTTTGCTCATAAGCTCAATCAAGTCATAAGCGACACCCCAATGGGGCAGACTCCAAAATTTTCAAGGCCCCAATTTCTTTTCATTCACGACAGTAATAGACGCTTCAGTCCCAGACAAGATAAAAACCTGATAGAACTTTTGAGAAGAAAAAAGAGAAAGACATGAAAACAAAAGGTCAGCGCAAGGTACGAACTTGTGAAGGGAAGCTTCATCGGAGCCGGCGCTGAGAAACATGCGACAAATAGCGTCATCCCTCTCCTTCGCCAACAGCTTCAACTCATCGGCGGCCGCTGCGTGAAAGAACTGCTTCTGATTCTGAAAGACACTGCTCAAATACTTCCCTGCGACCGAACGCGGCTCCAGCGGAGTATTCAGGCTAAACCTACTACTGCTACTGCTCGCGTCGCAGTGGCTGGGCCCCGCTTTCGCCACAACCGCAGCCGCCGGCGGTCGTACTACTTTCCCGCCAAGTAAAGCAACAA
Organism: Rhizophora mangle; assembly: GCA_037832345.1. Lineage (NCBI taxonomy): Eukaryota > Viridiplantae > Streptophyta > Magnoliopsida > Malpighiales > Rhizophoraceae > Rhizophora > Rhizophora mangle. The sequence continues at coordinate 2,172,639 of JBAPLJ010001678.1, read as the reverse complement.
AATTGGAAGGGAGATTTGACCGGGAACTGCAAGATTGTACCGTGGACGGAAAAAACTGGAGGGAAAGAAACTTTTGCGTGGAGAGGCGATAGTCCATCAAGCCCTGGAAAAGAGTGCAGAGAAAATTTAGAGATTCTGATTAAGGAAAAGGTTAGAAAAGATTTATATAAAGCGGAGATGTGGATAAGGACTCAGAGGACCGGAAAGAGTGGGTGTCCTGATATTTTTGTCGGCGCACAACTTGCCCACGTGGCAGACCATCACTAAATGCTTAAACAGTCATTATAGGAGATTAAGTGGTTATCTTTGTCCCTCCCATTTTAAAAAAAGTTTTAAATTTTACTTTTACATTCACAATACCCTAAATTTATTATCTTTAATTATATATTTTATTTTAATTAAAATTTTACTTAAAATTTTAATATATTTTATTTTAAATATTAAATTAATTTATTAAAATTTTTAAGTGAATCAAATAATTTTTTAAAAAAATTATAAAAATTAAAAAATAAATCCTTCATAATTTTAATGTATAATTTATGGTGTGAGAGGATGAATAATAATAATAAATAATCTTGTTATTTTTATGGAAAGGACCCACCATTCATTAAATTTTGCCTTTGCTGCGATGATTTCGATATTCGTGCTGTATCCGAAACCAAAAACTTTTCCGGTACATAGGTGATAAGCCCGTGATGACGACCAAGCTCGAGTATTATCTGTCTTCTCTCCTATACAACGTTAATTTTGTAAACAAATCCTGAATTGTGTAACAAGTTCGCTCGTTGTGTGTACAAGCAATTGTATTTGAATGGCTTAGACTTTGTACCAGACGGTCCGGACACGAGGCTTTTGTTCTTCTTCGAAAACTATAGGAACCAAAACGGTGGACTACATTGAATACCATCGACGCTTAAGTTGACAATGTGTCGGAGAAATGACCTGCAAATTTAATATTGCAATCAAATGTACGTTATCATACGATATCGTCATTTTCTTTTTCATACTTGCAAAAAAAATTTATAATTTTTAACATCTTTCCCTATCTCCCTCCCTTGTTCTGCTTACTTTGAAATTTTAATAATTTGAAAATAATTTCTTTAATTAGACCTTAAAAAAAAAAAAAGAAAAAAGAAAATCGTTTCTTTGATTATTTTTAGTCTCTTCATTTTCTGTCAAACTTTCATTGTATTTTTCGTAACAGCTCTAGAGAGTACCGATTAAATTCTAATAATAGGATCCAAGAGTCTCCATATTTGACATCTTTTGCTTAATTGAGATTGATTACTTTTTTAGTCTCTTTTGTTGTCAAATGAAAAATCCGTCGAACTAATAGAGGTATCTTCTCAACAGACGCATAACTCAGAAAAATAACGAATTCCACTGCCTACGGATATGCACAATTTCGGTCCATTCATGCAAAAACCAATTGCCTCAGCAAATTTCCTTGAAATAGGATCCACGATGTGAATTGGTGGGGTATATAATGAGTCTCATCCGGTGAAGCACAAACCGGCAAGAATCAAGAAAGATAGAACCCTCTGACATGTATATATCAATCATGGGTCTGTCAAAAATGAACTCGTGTCTGCTGTGTTTGGCCCTAGTTAGCATGGTTTTCTATAGCCAAGTGGAGGCAAAGGCTATTGATTACGGGGCGCTGGACGCTTGCAAGAGGTCTGGGTATACGTTGCCTGGGTGTTATAGAGAGGAAGAACTGCGTGCCCCTTCTCAAAAGGCCAACACCGGAGGTGGCCGCGGCTGCAGCCACATCACTCGCTGCCGCACGTAATCATGCCGTCTTGGCTACCGTCCGGAAATTTGCTCTGTCCATCTTTCATATATAATAATACTTTTTATGTTTTTTTTCGTTCTTTTCTTCTTTTTTTTTTTAATTTTATTTTTTTATGATTCACTAACTTGTATGAGTTATGAGTTTGATTGATATCGTTGAAATTGATTAAGGGATGGGAAGAAGCATTAAGGGCAATAGACTTTGTTCACCGGAATTATCTAATTCCAAACAAGGTTATATTATTCATTAAATTATGCCAATTTGTGTGATTATTACGGTTAAAATTTTAGATGGTGCTTACATTATCACCCTATGTATATATATATATATATGTCCAAGGGAAAGTATTTCTAAAATAAACATAAATTTGCAAATGTGAAAAAACAAGGAGAGGAATGCTAATTTTTCTTCCATTTTTCCCAACAAAAACTGATGCTGCACAAGAAAGTAAATCAATAATTGCAAATCAGAGCCAAATTAGAAAGCACGAGAGAACACAAAAAGTATCAAATTCAATGTATATAGATATGCAATTGAGAAGCTGCTGCGAGATGGAGCAAAGAGGTCCGAAAGTCGGACAGTGGCTGGCATAAGAGGAATAACAGCCTCCTTTGATGTTGCCGGATTATGGGGTACCGTATTTAATGAAAATACGAATAGCTCAATCTTGGGTGCAAATAGCACATGAAGATGAAATTGGGGATAAAGTTGCCCAAAAGATCCCCATTTAGGATAAACTCGAGAGGAAGTGTTATATCTGTGTAGAATATACTCGAGCATTTAGAAATAGATTAAGGAGTAAAGATACGTGGATTTGATTTCTTGCGCAAGAAAGAGACCCGAGCCTTGGTAATCCTGCTAATTAAGTGCAGTGATTCGAAATAGATTCTCTAGCCAATTTTTTTAGAGCAGTTTTGTGATAACGGAGGCGACTAGTAAAAAGCATCATCCAGGCTGCAAAGTCCAATGAACTTATTGCGTTTCAATAAAGTTAACACTTCACTAGGCATTGCCGCAAGTACATCTTGGCAGGTCCAGAGACCGATCAGGAGACTGTCACGAGCTTGGCGATCCCCCTACCCTTTGGGCTCAAGTGATATAGTGAACAACAAAAGGCCCAACGAGATTATTGTGAAAAAGGGGTTAATCGGCAATGCAACGTGCTACGACGAAGTAACAATTGCCTACAGAATTACCCTAAGGAAAACAATAAACTCGATAAATTAAGCCATTAAGAATGTTTCAACTTTTGAGCGAGATAAGAATGAGCGTGGCACAAATAAAAACTATTTGCCAACGGCAAACGGTTATCAGATGGACCGGATATGTAACCACCATATGATGTGAAAAAGTTATTTTAACGATGGATCCATGCTAAAATGCATGTCGTATGATTGAATGTGATTGATGATAACCTTTTGACCTCAATAAATATCTTCTTTTTGTACAATCATCAAATCGAATGATCAATACACTGAAAGGGTAGGCAGCACCGAGTCTCAGATCTTAAAAAGGAATTTAATGATTCTAATAACCCACCCGTCCAAGTTTTTCCCATGCAGATTGAGACAAACAGTTGCAGAGTTAGACGTTGGGATTGAAAGCCGAAAGAAAGAGAAGAAAAAAAAAAAGAATGAGGCCCGAACGTTTCCAGACACCATGGCTGGGTGGGGTCCAGATAACACGGGCGACGACTCTCTCAACAGTGGTAGACTAAACCTCTTTCCACGTTTATAATTCCGAAACTCTAATCTCTTGTGGGCTCCATACGCCACATTTTTCCGGGCCACGGGTTGGCTCTGCGGCATCACTAACAATATCTCAAATTGCAGGCGATATGATAAGTATTGGGGGTTGAAGGGGGAGTGCGCGGCTCCCTTAAAATAAATAAAGACAATGAGCGTCAAGTCGAAGCTTTGTCCAGGGACCACCTCAGACGAAAAAGTTAGAAAAAGGGAGGCTCACCCGACAACTTTTCCACCTAAAAGGATCGTTATCTTTAATTGCGAGGGACCAAAAATGGACCACTCTTCGTACCCGTTGGCCTGCCTCGCATGGAAGCAAAGACGCCTCTAATTTATTTATTCCAATGGGGGTCCGAAAATGCCATATGCCTTTTTTTTATTTTTTTTTTGGGTCCATGAAAGTTTGACGTTGAGAAAGCAATCATAAGAACAGGCCAAATGAAGCACATGGATTAATCAAATAGCATTTCGAGAAAAACAAAACAAGCTCAAAAAACAATGTCATCCAAGACAAAGAAGAAGAGTGATTTAGCCGCCGCGCGCGCCCCCCCCCCCCAATTCTGCACGGTGGGTGGATATCAGATAACTCTAATTTTAAACAAATCATAAATAGATAAGCCAAAAGAGTCCAAATCCCACAAAACTTAGATGCGTCAATAAGTTGCTGAATGGCGAGCATCTGGACATCCTCGGCCGGCCGTTGAATCCGCTCCCATCTCTTTTATTCATTCCTCAGAGCCTCACACTTGGGAACTTGCAGCGTCCAAAACCTGAATGGAATTAGAACAAGTCATAGAACGAACAACCACCAAAATTGTTTTAATCGAGCGGTCAGAATGAATTATACTTTCTTCGTCTAATACCGTGTCAGTGATGAATCCAAAACATCATAGACCACACTTACTTGGATCCTTAGCCGTCGGACTGGCGAGCCCATTAAAATAACAAGACCCACCGATCTTCTGGAACTGGGCCCAGTACGAACTGAATGCATAGCTGGCGTGCCAAAACAACGACTTGGGTTTGAAACAATCCTCTCCGGGTTGGATCAGGTCACAAGTGCTGTTCCCCTGCGAGCAGGCGTATGACAAGGCCTCAGCAACCGCGCTGCCATTGGCCCCCTTGGCCACCAGGCACCATAACTTTCCCTTGTACGGCTCATTATTCGTCGGCGCCGGCAACGGCTTCTTATAATCCGACAACGGAGTCTCCCCGCTTAGATCGATCTCGTACACTTTCGACCCGTTTGGGTACAGCAAACCAAAATGCCGCTCAGTGCCTGGACCCGGTTTCTGGTTCTCATTATACAAGGCGAAGACGAAAGTCGGGAGAACCCAACCCGGCCTCGCCGGGGTGCCTATTGCGGGTTTGGCTGTTAACCTCTTAATGACATTGCGATTGTATGTGGCGGCATTGTAGATGTTGCATCCGATCTGATCGACATTCCCGCCACTGGGCCAGCCCGTTTCGGCGATAAAAATCCGGATACCCGGGTACCCGAGTCGTTTCATGGCGAACACGACGGCGTCTACCATTTGGTCAAAGAGGTTGGTGTAGGTTAAACCGGTGACCGGGTCGGTGTAGGTGATGTTCTTGGACTCGAAAAGTGCGTAGTCTAGATTGATGTTATTGGGGTCCTGGGCCCATGCGAAGTAAGTGTAAACGTCGAGGAAGAAGAAGGATTTGGTCCAGTTCAGAAATTGCAGCATTGGTTTGATTATCGGGGCCGAAATATCCGACCGGAACGTGCCGTTTGAGGGAGGGAATGAGGACTCCAGAACGTTTGATGCGGACGGGGTGCCCACTTTGATCTTGTGGAGTTTATGCGCTCTTAAGGAGCTCTTGATTCGGCGCATGGCAGGGACGAGATTGAACCAAGTTCCTGTATCGGAGTTGGTGAGGATCTCGTTTCCGATAAGGAGATACCGGATTCTGACATCTGAGTAGAACGGAACCACGTTGGTTCGGACCCATTGATCTGAAAAAGATTGACTCTTGGAGATGTTTGGTATGAGTTGGTTCGGTACCATGATGGAGACTTGAAGGTCCTTGTTTTTGAGGGCTTTAAGGATCTTGGGGTTGGCATCGTAGATTTTGACCCTGCTGGCCTTGAGGGATTTGGTAATAAGCTCAACTGACCTTGACGCAGATGGGAGATTGTTTCCCAGCTGACCATAGTTCACGCCCACCTTCCCTGAGATATGTGCACCTGCAAATCAACCGACTGAGATTTAGAGAGTGCCAAAGGAGAAAATAAATACATAAAGCAGAAAGCCCAAATATAATATATTCATTGTGTGAGAAGACTTACTGGAAAAACAAACGAAGAGCGCCAAAATGAGAAGAGGCAAAACTCCCATCACCATCGTCATATTCTTCTGGTAGGCGTGAAGCAGAGACAAAGAAACCGTAAGACACCAGAGGGGCTTTAACCTTAACCTTTAATGGAGAGATTGAAGAATTTAGCATTAATTATAAGTGTGAAAGCATATACGGTGACCAGCGCAGAGACGAGACTGTGGGACGCGTTTTAGGTCAAAAATAAAAAAATAAAAACATTGAGAGAGAGCAGAGCACTGGCCAATGTTGTGGGCTGTATCGTATCGTGTCAAAGGGTTGGTGTTTTTAAGTACATGTGGCTGACGCGCGGGTGCGTGTATGTGTGGCCATTTTGATAGACATTATGTGATTAAATATTTAACTTTTCTGATGCTGTCTTCGACTTTGTAAAAAGATAAAAGAAAAGCCGAAAAGAGCGATCGAGCCAGGGAATGGAGAAAAGAGACCAGGCCCAGGTAAGAGGTGGACCACGTCATATATACGCTGCGAAAAGGATGACCAATAAAGCTCAGAGTAGTGAGAGGGATGGAGAGTTACCAGTCGGTTTCCAGGAACCACACTTCAAAAGTGGGACATCACACGACACGGTGACTAATTAAAGGGCCCCTGCAGGGAAGTACAGTTAGCCGTTTGGTTGATGTGGAAGTGGGGACCAGTCACTGGTGATTCCCATCCACGGTGGGTAGCGTCTATTAGAAGCCATATGAGAATTGCTTACCTCACACGACTCGGTAACGTTGGCGAATTTTACGTTGTGCCAGAAAGTGATGGACTTCAATACAAATCCAGTAAAACTAGACATTTCCCTCCCAATATCTACTTACAGATCTTCTACTTGTGCTAGCCACCTGACTATTCAAGAACTAATCAGACTGACCCACATGAAAGGGGATAATAATTTTCTGAAGATAAGATAAGGTATCTTTGGAAATGAAACGCATAATTCTTTGGAAATGGAATATATAGTTCCGTCTCCAAAAAGTTCAACTTAATTGCCCCCCAGGTCTACATCAAGGGATAATTTTCTTGAATGGTATGGACATCACAATCTCAGCCCCCATGTCAAGGAAATCTTCAATACCAATATTTGTCATCTTAATTCCTGCAAAAAAAGTTCTGGCTAACATCTTATCCCGCACCCCATCATTCTAGCCGTTAGCTTCTCTCCCACTAATTTATTTCAACCCGTGCAACTTGAGGCGCAGGACTTCAAATTACAACTGCCTCTCCCTCAGCCAACAACCACAACCACCGTCTGTTAAGCATTAAAATCCTTCACAAAGCATTAATTACTGCACAATAACGCAATTTGACGAGCAATTGCAACAAGGATTGAACAAATAAAATTTTGTTCCTTCTTTCCGAAGGTTTGTTTATACTTATTACTGGTTCTAATACTCTTTAAAATTTCTCTTTGCCAGCTTCTTGGTAAGTTGTTCCATCCTTTCAAGAACAAATACAAGCACATTTTCGACTAATATGTCTCACTTAAAAAACATCAGCTGCAGAAAATGCAGGCCTATTATTATTGTCCCCATAAAGGGAAAAACAAACCGCCAAAATGCCACATGCTTAGGAAGGATTCACTTGCCAGGAATAGCTGCTTTGCCTCGAAGCAGTTGGTTTATATTCTCCAATACTTGACTTAGTCTTGTCCATTCCTCTTGCTTCCTTGCTAGCATCTTCTGATGGCAATCCAGAACTGACACAATGCACTCTTGCGCTAAAGCACTATAAGGAAGCATGATTATCTCCCTCTTCTGTCGGTCTCCCGGCGGCATATTCAATTGTTTTGGTGGCAGCATATTCAATTGTTTTGAAAGTTTTCCAATCTCTGGAGTTACTTTTTCCTTCAGCTTCCCTTTCTCATTCAATTCTGCTTGCTTCTCCTTCTCCTTCATTGCTGCAGCTTGCAATCTTTTTTCCAGGTTTATTGTTTTTGTTGCAATCATATGTTTTTCTGCTACAATAACTTCTTTCTGTTTCTTCATCATGTAACCAAATACTAACAGTTCTGACCTCATGAATCTACAATCAAAACCTTGCTTCTCCAAATCTTTTATCACATTCCCCAATGATTCCACATATTTTGGGGAAACACGACAATCCAGAAAAACAATGTTTCTCACCTCAAAGAGAAAAAGGCAGTAGTAGCAATAGAGCAATTCACTTTGCTTTGCTTTATCAGGACATGGGAAAAACAGCTTTGGATCCTGTGGGAACACAGCCAAAATCTGAGGAAAACGGTTCTCCATCCACTCCTTAACTGGTATCGCTTCACTTCTTTGCAGCAGTCCTATGTTCAATTTGTTTTCTTCCTTCAATTGCCTCAGATAGGCATGTACTTCCAAGGGCCTGTCTGGATGAATTTGGACAGCTATTTTCAGTTTTTTTTCAAGTGGCATTGCTAGTACCTCCTTTGCTTGCTTGACCTGCAATTACAACACCCTTAGTCAAGATTGTGTCACCCATTATGTGTGGAGATACATCAGCTGAGATCAGTCCTTTTCTTCTCCTTATCCGCAGAGCGGATATTTATTATGCCAGCATAATTTGCTTTTAAATAATCACACCAACCTAGCATGATTGTACCAATTGGATCGTCATAAAAAATCAGTGTCATCTCTAGCAAATGAGCACCATGACATAGATCCAGTATACATTATGCTACCATGCCAAACCTTAAGAGAACTAGTCCACCAACATGGTCATGGACCCAACCTACAAACTATTTCTTATTGGCCAACAAGGCAACCTGGTGAAAATTTCATACTACAGATAATAGATTTGTCACTGTTTATTGGGTCCATGATCATTTGATGGAACTGGTTCACCTAGGATGATCAGTTATGACATTTTCCCCAGCACATAATTTTGAGATACTGGGTAGGCAATTAATTATTAACTAGCACATGATTGACAGGATTAGTCATATTGGTTTTTCAACAGCTAAGCAGAAGATTAGAAGATGAGCTGGACAGTTTATAAAATGAAACACATATAAAAGTAGCAATCATTAAACTAATCCAGCCATTCGTTCATTAAACATATCTTATTTGATTAAAGGTCAACAAAATAGCTTAGCCTCTCAGTGTAGATTGAGGGCTAAGTCATTCCCTTGGGCTGTCGATTTAGTTAAAAGTTAAGACCATTGGCAGAAGCAATTAGAATCATGCAAGATAACTCTTTGATAAAAACTAATTTAAACAGTTGTTCTTACTTCAAACAATGGGTTGAGAGCCAGTGAAGGTTGACAATGCACACTGAGAGGATTAAGATCCTGCTCAGGGTCTTCGGAGACAGGTATGCGATCCTGCTCAGGGTTTTCGGAGACAGGTATGCGATCCTGCTCAGGGTCTTCGGAGACAGGTATGTGATCCTGCTCAGGGACTTCGGAGACAGGTATGTGATCCTGCTCAGGGACTTCGGAGATATTTCCATCGGGATCATCGGGAAGTGGAATATAGGCGAGACTTCGTCCTAAAAAACCATCATATTTAGTCAAAACCGCATAACAAAGATGAAGACAAAAATGGCAGTGATGATATACATGTAATCCATAGTATGCAAATAATAATGGCACACTATAATGCACATTAATTACCAAAAATAGCTACCTAACACTAACGACTATACCAAATGTTAACGACTATACCTAACGCTAACGACCATACCTAACCCTAACGACCATAACTAACACTAATGAATATCAAAATTAGCAACCCAATAAGCATAAAACAACAATGTTTAGAACAAATCAATTAAAAAAAATCCAGTCTGATGAGTAATAGCTTTAGTTTACCATGGAGGGCAATGAGTCTGCGTCTTCTTAAGCTCACCATATCCACATCCAATCCTCCTATAACGATACCGTAAAGTACAATTAATGGCCTCAAACAATTAACTAACGCCATCTTTCAAGTTATATCAGAAAGGGCAAACCACTTAAGAAAAATTACAGATAAAACCATGGCAAAAACTGTAAACAACGATCAAGAGGAGACCAACTCAAGCAAGATAACAGCTAATATAGCACTACTGACCAAAACTGAGAGGCCACAGGCATATGATGAGTCTTGATGAGTTTAATTCAAACATAAACATTGAGCATAAAGCAGAAACAAGATAATATTCTTCTGAAACAGCATGTAATCAATACGAACAACTTTACTAAACTCGAGTACACCATATTCACAAAAACACAAACAATAATGAAGAAGGGGCAATAGTTACTCTCTGACCAAACAAGCAGCCATTGGTGGTCTAGCAATAAAAAACCTCATGCATTCAACTAAAATAGAACTAAGCCACTGGTAACCAAAATATATTTAACTTGTCCTACAAGGTTTCACAAACAAGAATTCTCAGTTAGGTGAAATAATGAGAATCGGAAATAGGAAGAAGAAGAGCTCAAAATGAACTGAAACTTAACCAGGTATAAGAACCAAGAGAAACAAACCAATAATAATAATAATAATAATAATAATAATAATAAGAGGACGCGGAAGCCAAAATTAAATTGATAAATGTTTGTTTACAACAAGCAACGAATAATTATTAATCGCAATTTCCCTGAAGATCCAGAAACCCATGTCCGAAATGAAAAGAACATGCAGAAATTAAAGAGAAACCCCAACCCCAGGGCCCAGGTATCCCCAAAATTAACGTAATAAATATTTATTTGCTCGTTTATAATTAAAACCAACCAGTGGAAAAAAAAGGAACCCACACCAAACAGCTTGGGTAAAGAAGTAAACGGAGAGAGCTGGCTGTGAAATACAAGAAGCCAACAAAAGTAAAAACAAAACAGAATAGTAAAAACAAACGAAATCATTCATGGGCAGGGGAAGTCGTGGGTGATCCAAGAACCTGAGAGAAAGAGACTGCAATGCAACCGCGGCAGCGTAAAGACCGAGGACCGTCACTTCGCTACTTATAGTAGTAGTAGCGTGGATGTCTAGGAGAACCTACAACAAAATTTGACCTTTGACTTTGCTTTGAGAATGCAAGTCCAGTCTCGGAGATTCTGACGAGTTGCTCTGGTGGTCTGGCCCAAAAAACCTGTTTTGGGCCCCGCCATTGTCCAACACCAAATTCAGCCACATCCCAATCACACTGTTAGGTATGCTACTCATGCTGATTCTCACGGTTTTTTATTTTTGCCTTTTTTTGAAAAAAATGGTTTGATTCCCCTTGACTTTTCCCAGGTAGCAGAAGCCTACGGAGGCTTTTAGTCCAAACATCCCAACCAGCCCCGCCCGAATGTCCCTGCCTTGAATTTGATAATGCATCGAACATTGTACGGCCCACTCGCCTCCAGCGCTAAAGTTAAAAACCCACAACTTTGTCTTTTTTCCATTCCCGCCTGTCTCCCGCATCCCCAATTCGTCGCTCTACCATCGTCCCTTCTCCACAGCCGTCCAAAACCCTCAGTCCCCCGCCAGCAACACGACCACCCCAATGCTCTGATCTTGCAATCTCCCTGATTCCCAGAACCCGAACTCGAAACCCCAATTCGAGACATGGACACAGAATCTCAAACCCGGTTTCACCTCGGCCGACGTCGAAGCCGCATTCCCTCGACCTCTTTCGCTGGACCGCCCTGCAACGCAATTACAAGCACAACGACACCACCTCCGTCACCATGATCATAACCCTGATCAACGGCCGGTGATACCGCCAGGCCGAAACACTGACGGAGCAGCTCATTGCAGGAGGCCTGCGATATGAACATTCCTCTCTATGACTCCATCATTCGATTCGGTTCTAGCCGTAAGTTCTTGTTCAATCGTGCTTTCGGAGTGTACAAGAATATGTTGAAATCCGATGACTGTAAGCCCACGCTTGAGACTTACACTTGTTTGCCTCACTGCTTAGAATATTCAACAAATCGAAGTGTCTGTTACGTTTATTTGCACGCGGTTAAGTCCTTGACAAAGCCAATGAAGTTATCGGGTGTGATCCCAGGTACGTTTGTTTTGAACATGATCATTAAAGGTCATGCCAGGTTTTCAGAGGTTGATGAGGCGATTAGGGTCTTCCTTGAATTTGGATTGTATGGATGCGAGCCAAATGCCTATTCCTAGTGTTACATTGTTAAAGGGTTGTTCGAGAAGACTGGAGCAGAGTTTAGGGTTTTACAAAGAAATGAAGGCCAAAGGGTTGGTGCCTGGTGGGAATACTTATATGACATTGATTTGTAGTCTTGCAATGGAGAGTAGATTTGAGGATGCAATCGAGGCTGTCTTTGACATTTTTGCTTAATTCCATGGCACTTGCCCTATTGACTTAAAAGACTGCCTTGGAAGCACTGTGTCGGGAAGGGAGGGGGGGCGATGAGGCTCACCAATTCCTTGAAGAGTGGAGGAAGAAGAATTGATTGATGGGCCAGAAGATTTACGAGACTTGGTTGAACGGATTGCATTTCCAAACGCGAGAGTAGATTCTGCACCCAAATTGTATAATCACTTTAAACCTTTGTTTCTATTACCGGTGAAGACGGGGCTAAAAAGCAGGCAGGGTGCTCTAGCACTCGTCATTAATGATAACTTTCATCTCTCTGATAATTCACATTTGTTTCAATTAAGACCTTACTGTCAAATTCAAGATGACTAATTTACTGTTTCTGTGATCGGTTAATTATACGACGACGGGTCGTCAGAAAACCATCAAATAACGATATGGGGGGGAGAAAAAACAGGTTTTTCCAATTATTGGCAATCTCTATTTCCAAATATTTCCCGGTCTCTATTTCCCGCAGGCGTCATGACCTACGTATACTTTGTTGGCCCAAATTCTGTTGATCCCATCATGGGCCTTACCAGGTGTAACTAGGAATGGCATAGGCCCAATGCTATGTTTTGGGTCCTGGGCCGTGAGTTAGCAATTGCCTTGCCCGCCAACCCAACCCGACCCGTCCATATGAAGTTATAGTCTTGAGGAGAACAAGATGCGTACTTACACCGAGAGAGAGGGAGAGCTAGAGAGGGACTGCAAACTGCAAAAATGAGTCTGAGTTTGAGATATGCATCGAAGGCGGCGGCCTCCATTTTCTGTATGTTGGCGCTCTCTGCATTAGGTAATCATTTGCTCTTTGGCCTATAATATTCTCTCGACCTTTGAATGTTTTGGATCTACAATTGTATTCAGTCTTCTATTGTCCGCATCCGTAAAATTAATCAGTTTATGCTCCGTCACTTAATTGATCAGCTTCAGCGAAAGATGTAAAGGAGTTGCAGATCGGTGTCAAGGTAATCGGATGTCTCTGGTTTTTCTTTATCTGGCTCGTGTTTTCTTTGAAAAAAATTTAATATATATGTCCGTACTTCAAGCCCCGCGGGTTAGGACGATAAAATGTTTGGATTCTGTTTGTTTTTATTATTTATGGGTAATTCTTTGGCTGATAGTGGGTTTGATAGATCAAACTGACGAAAAGATATTTATGTAACCGATCCCGATTAATTTTGAGATTAAGGCTTTGCTCTTGTCGTTGTTATTGTCATCTGGATGAGAAAGAAGAGAGTAGGCAATAGTTGTCGATCTATGCAGATAGGTCACTATTTGTTTCACACTCATTTTCTTTTTTTTTTTTATCTTTTCTATTTTGCAGTATAAACCAGAATCCTGTGAGATTCAGGCTCACAAGGGAGATAAAATTAAAGTCCATTATCGAGTAAGTGGGAATGTGTAATTGCTGCCTTTATTTGAGAAGATGAACTTTTGTTTATAGCTTGCTCTTATTCGGTGATGCAGAACTCTATCACTAATCATGGCAGGACTTTGCATTCCTTCCTGTTATTTCAGGCTTTGAAGCTAATCTTGTAGTTTAGTTATTTTGCTTGAGATGGAACCTTGTTTGTAATCAGTACATGAGTTACTGAAGTTCCTGCAGAGTGTAAAATGTTTGCTTGAATGTTTTACATTTCAATACACAATAGTGTTGCTTTTTAAAAGAGAGCACACAAGTTTCTTCCACCTGTGATTGAAGTTTTTATTTCTAAGTCATTGAACCCAGAATGTTGTATGTTTGTAATGTCACTTTGTTATAGGCATCTTAACACAGATCATTCTTATCCACTGCAGTCCTTTCCTTTTAACTTTCACAGCATCTGAGACTGAACAACAAAAAACATAGATATTTGTATGTGGTATCAATAGCATAGAGTGCATTCTGATAAACTATGATGTTAGACGTTTCAAGTTCTTCTTTTTGCTGCCCTTTTGGTTTTTTGCATTGATTGCAGTGAAAGTATATTAATTCCATTCATTTTTCTGCCAAATATCAGTCTCTTGACCAATACCTTTTTTTCTCTATCTTTTCAGGGAAAACTCACAGATGGAACTGTTTTTGATTCCAGCTTTGAAAGGGGAGATCCAATTGAATTTGAGCTGGGCAGTGGCCAAGTTATCAGAGGTTCTTGTGCATTAAGAACCATATATTTTTATCATGAACTCTTCATTTCTTTGTTGATGTTTGATTATATCATTTTCAGTGGGCACTATTAATGCTTGGTTTGATATTTTTACATTGCAGGATGGGACCAAGGACTGTTAGGGATGTGTGTAGGTGAGAAGAGAAAATTGAAAATACCAGCTAAACTTGGTTATGGGGACCAGGGTTCACCCCCTACCATTCCAGGTAACATAGATCTGCTTGCCTTATGCCACCCGGATTTCTCAGGCAGCTTAGTGTCCCACTAAGGTTTCATTGCTGAGTGTGTTGTTATACGGGTCCTCCAACTGGTAAATTATGTTATACTTGTTGATCATTGATGGTTCTGCAAATATAAATTTTGTTAGATGCCATAGTGACTTTGCTTGAATGCATTGCATTGTTTTGTGATATGATTGTAGCCCTTGCTGGCTCGTATAATTGATTTTGTTTGTTAGAACTTATGAGATGGGGTTACCAGTCAATGCAGGGTATTCCTGCCTGGTTGACCAGAAATATTACTAGCATAAAATAATATGTGGTTCTTTGAAATTTTCAGGTGGAGCCACCTTAATATTTGACACAGAGCTGGTTGCAGTGAACGGGAAAACTTCAAGTGGGGGGTCAACCACTACCAGTGACAGTGAACTGTAGTTACCAACCTGAGCGGTGGTTCTCATGGTAGCTTGTTTAGTCAGCCAAAACACTATTTTGAATGTTAACTTACACCAAAATATTTAATATCTGAACTAAAATTGGCATAAGCTTAACTAGCTTACCCAAATGGGTCTTTGATGAAGAGTTGTTCTACTTATTTGCGGGCTTCAGCCACTTCATCTCGAGACAGAAGAACATATTTTCCATCCCAAGTCGGCTTCCTAACCAAAATTAGTTCAAACAAGAAAGGAAAATCTCACCCTTTCATGCTTTAACAAACTCGACACATTCCATTTCAACTTTTCTGTCTCTCTGATGCTATCATCTAGCACCTTAAGTTAACTCGTGGCTAATAAATAATAATAACGGTTTCTTAAATTCCATTTGATGCATTTCCCTCCCAACCCCCTTCCCCCCAACCCCCACCCAAAAGACGCGTATTTTATTGATGGTCCAAATCAAATAGATTGCTCATGCCTTATTATTGATTCATTTTATGCATCAGTTTTGCAAGAAGTTGGTAACAGTTTTTGATGAAATGCATGCTTGTGTTTCCTTTTGTAGACAAGAAGCTCATGTATTACGTGCAATATGTGTCCTCGATAAACGTAATTGGTTTTATTTTGCATTTCTTATGTTACCCAAATAAAAACAAAGCGTAATAAAAGTATATTTTCATTTATTATTCAATTTGAAACCAAATAACAATAATTTTGAAAAAGCAAGAACACAGTTAAATAAAACACGAACATTTCCATTTCGACTGCAGGAAAACGTAGTTTAAGACATTCAACAATTTAATTTAAGTAGAGCCAAAAAAAGCAATTCAATTTATCGAACAATTATTGTGTATGTTAATGGACCCAAAAACAAACATGAAAGCAGTGCAATGAGGTTGATATTGTTTCAGTTTATAATCAATTTAATTTTCAAGAAATTACAAAGGAGATCTCCTGCCACCCATCTGGTTTGGCAATTAAAGGAATGATTGTTTGCGATTTAACATTTCAATTGGAAATTTAATGAGATTAGGGCTAATTTTTTTGTACCGTTGTTTATCACAGTGGTGAGTCGTAGCACCATATCCACGCACACAAAAGCCTTGATGCCACTCGTGCCGTTAGATCTTTTTTTCTCGCTGTTTATGATAAATAAATATTTGGCCTTTTTAAAGTAATTTTTGACTCCGGGAGCATCCCGACCCTTCCACAATCCCTACCCTCCTCGACGGAAGACTCTAGAAGGAAGCCACTTACATTTGCCCTTCTCTTTTTCTAAATCTCCCATATTTGTATTTAAAGGCCCCTCTCGCCTTCTCATTCTCTTGCCTTCGCTCCCTGCCTCAAAACTCTCTAGATTCTTCTGAAATCATCTCTCACTCTCTCTAAGTAAATCTCGGTTGAAAGTCGAGCCAATGGACGAGGACTTCAATCTTCCAGCCGGAGACGACATGATGATGAACAACGACGACTTAGATCTTCCCGAAGAAAGCCCAGTTTCGAAGGTGGGTGAAGAGAAAGAGATCGGCAAGCAAGGTTTGAAAAAGAAGCTTCTCAAGGAAGGTGAAGGTTGGGAAACTCCGGATAACGGCGACGAGGTCGAAGGTATTATTCTTATTACCATGTTTTTATTTTGATTTTTATTTCAACTATATTTAAAGCAAAAAAAAAAAAAAAAAAAAAAAAAAAGAAAAAGAAAGGAAAGAAAAAAGAAAGAAAAATTAACAATGACTGGCAATGTATAGAAGTTTACTGCTGGATTTATTATTTCTTTGTTCTGTGGTTGTAATAAGCGTTTGGCTGGTTTCAGTTCATTACACGGGGACGTTGTTGGACGGGACCAAGTTCGATTCGAGTCGGGATAGAGGGACTCCTTTCAAGTTCACTCTTGGTCAAGGTCAGTCTTTCGAAATTTCTCTTTGTTTTAATGTAATGTCAATTTGCCAAGTACCATTAAGTAAGTGTAAGCACTCATTGAGAGAGTTAAGGTTTCCTGAGAGATAGGAAAGAAAAGTAAATAGCCTTGTTACTTGCATCATGACTAGAAAGTCCTTCTTCCATTCAGCAATCCATTGCTGAAAATTTGATGGTTGTCAGTGATATAAACGGTGGAAAGGAATATTTGAGGTGTAGATTTTGCTTGCCTTGTAGTAAGAGAAAGTCCAGCTTCATTACTAGGCGGGCAAATTTATCCTTTGAAATTTTGTGGGGGCAACCAAGTTACTGTTATTCTTTTCGGACTCACATTTTATGGGTAATTGAAGAAAGTGAGATCTTATGTTCCTGCCTTATAATACATTGTCCTTGGGGATGTAGAAGCTAAATATGTTATTGTAGAGGCACAGAAATTCTTGCAGGGAACCCTATGGCATGCATGTCACTTGTGTGGTATTTGATAATGAGTATATTGACAGAGCAATACTCATTTCTGGTCCTATTGTTTGGATGCTTTTGAGAAAATTATGTGCTAGATGGAAATTGGGTGTTACTATTCAAAGACTGGCTGCTTACGCTTTTCCTCTACAGGTCAAGTGATTAAAGGATGGGACCAAGGTATCAAGACCATGAAGAAGGGTGAAAATGCCATTTTCACTATCCCTCCTGAACTGGCATATGGTGCTTCTGGCTCACCACCTACAATCCCTCCCAATGCTACTTTGCAGTTTGATGTTGAATTGCTGTCTTGGAGCAGTGTGAAGGACATATGCAAAGATGGGGGTGTATTTAAGAAGATACTTGTTGAAGGAGAGAAATGGGAGAACCCAAAGGATCTCGATGAAGTGTTAGGTACATGAGTTTTCTTTAGCAGGACTTGTCACTTTGTCCTTAAACATAGCTGTCTTATATTGTTCATTCACTATTGATCTTAACCTGTTTTTAATGCAGTTAAATATGAAGCACAGCTTGAGGATGGTGCAGTTGTTGCCAAGTCTGATGGAGTAGAATTCACTGTCAAGGAGGGTTAGTATGTCATGGTATCTTATGAACCTTTGGGGGTTCATAATTCCTTATATTGGGTTCTCATATGTGCAGGTCACTTCTGTCCTGCACTGTCAAGGGCTGTTAAAACGATGAAGAAGGGCGAAAAGGTTCTTCTAACAGTGAAGCCACAGTGTAAATTTCATTCTCAACTTGGTCTTGTCAAACCAGTGTGCTTGTTTGTATTGTTTAATTTGTTTTCTTGCCCATTTTTCTATTTTGTGGTTTCAGACGGATTTGCTGAGGAGGGTAAAGCTGCATCTGGTAATGAAGCTGCTGTTCCACCAAATGCCACGCTAAAGATAAATCTGGAGTTGGTATCTTGGAAGACCGTTTCAGAAGTAACTGATGACAAGAAGGTTATAAAGAAAATTCTGAAGGAGGGTGAGGGATATGATCGCCCAAATGATGGAGCTGTTGTAAAATGTTAGTATTGAGTCAGGAATTAAGCATCATTATTGAAATTTGACTCAGAATTGTAATATCTGATGGACCCTGTTATTTTTCTTTTAGTGAAGTTAATTGGGAAGTTGCAAGATGGTACGGTATTTTTTAAGAAGGGCCATGAAGATGGTGGAGAGCTTTTTGAGTTTAAGACAGATGAAGGTATGGGCTAAGCAGGAAATTGCTCCCAATTCCAATATTTTTTTTGGTGTCCTACAACATTTGATTGTGTTCTTTGAACAGAGCAAGTCATTGATGGCCTGGATAGAGCTGTGATGTCAATGAAGAAAGGTGAGGTTTCTTTGTTGACCATTGCACCGGAGTATGCCTTTGGACCATCTGCATCACAGCAGGAGTTGGCTGTTGTCCCTCCAAATTCAACTGTATACTATGAGGTTGAGCTGGTGTCATTTGTAAAGGAAAAGGAATCCTGGGACATGAACACTCAGGAAAAGATAGAAGCTGCTGGTAAAAAGAAAGAGGAAGGCAATGCATTATTCAAGTCAGGGAAATATGTACGGGCTTCCAAAAGATATGAGAAGGTACCCTGTATGTTAAAATTCATAATCTTTTATCTGCTATGAAACTGGCAAGCATTAAATGGCTGCTCACATCTTGACTGGCCTATTTGTAGGCTGTGAAGTCTATTGAATATGATTCTTCCTTTGGTGAGGATGAGAAAGCAAGCCAAGGCATTGAAGGCTGCTTGTAACTTGAACAATGCTGCGAGCAAGTTGAAATTGAAGGACTACAAGCAGGCAGAAAAGTTGTGCACCAAGGTAACAATTTTCTAATTATGTTCGTGTACTTCATTGTAATCTGATGACTCTGCTTCTTTTAGTCTCTATGCACGGTCTTGTTTAAATGCGGTGGAACTCTTTGAAAGGAGATCATATTTGATGCAGGTGTTAGAATTGGAGAGTCAAAATGTCAAGGCTCTCTATAGGAGAGCTCAAGCGTACATCCAACTGGCTGATTTGGATCTGGCTGAGCTTGATATTAAGAAAGCTCTTGAGATTGATCCTGACAACAGGTGTGGCCATTATATCTGGCATCTTAGTGATGATGGATTGCTTTTGTTTATTATTATTATTATTATTGTTTTCGTATCCATTGAATGGGGATCCATTCCTCCTTCTAGGATGCCCTATAATTTGCATTTTCATTTTGAAACAGAGAAGTCAAGCAGGAGTACAAAATTTTGAAGGAAAAGATGAGAGAGTACAACAAGAAGGAAGCCAAGTTCTATGGCAACATGTTTGCTAAGATGAGCAAATTGGGAACGTCTGATCTGAATGTAAGTGTCCACTTCAATCCAAAGCTAAAAATTAATAGTTGAGGGAGAAACATTAGCTACGTAACCCATTAGATGGTTCCATCGGTAGCAGTGCCTACCCTTGCTAAGTTAAATACACATCCAAGTTGGTTGCGCCACAAGTGCTTTGTTGTTGTTGTTTCTTTTGGTATTCATACACACGTATCTTTTATCCATGCAGAGAGCAGAAGCCAGGGAGGCCGAGCCAATGAGCATAGATAGTCAGGCATAAAATTGATCGAGAAATAGTAAGATCTGCCCAGTTTCCTTGTTTCTTTAGCCAGTATGTTTTTCTTCTATATAATCCGGGACGCTTGTCTGTTTGTTATTGAGCCACTGAACTGTAATGGAGACATTTACAACGAGATTCTGTTAGACTCTTGTTACCTATATGGGAAGCTTTTTTTTTTTTATTTTTTTATTATTTGGCCAAAGATCTTCTTGTTTATTTTGTTCTCTTTATTGAGTTTTAGTCATATGATAATTGTTGAATCGCATGGGTATTGAGATCGTTAGTTCGCGGCCGGTGCACGAGATTGAGTTTTATGATGTTTGGTGAAGGGGAGTCTCGGATTTTGTTGTCCGGTTTGGTGTCTTTCGTTGCATTTTGTGCCAATCATTCTCCGTTAAGCGTTAAGCGGTTGCTAGAGAATTTCATTTACATGGCATGATTCTGCCTTTATAAAGCGGGGGGAATTTTGATATGATTGTAAGGGAAAAAATAAAAAAAAAGGTGGAAAAGTTAGACAAAGCGAACGTCAGGATCAGCAATTAAACAAATGGGCTTGTTGGGCCGATTGACGATGACGACGAACATTATAATAGGCTTCGTAGTCCTTGTTAAGGAGTGCTTGTTTAGTCACACATGGTAACATCATAACCGCTTTTCATCTGTCTCTAAACGGCCCCGTTTTACAACAGAAACAAAGATTTTGAGAATTCGCGTTCCTTCATCCTTCAGCAGTATTATTATTATAAATGGCTGGGCCGAGAGGGTTTTAAAGTTTAAACGGTTTTCGCTTCAGAAAGAGAAAGAGAAGGAGGCTAATGGCGGAGAAGAGCAGCGGTGGCATAGCTGCCGCTCAGCCAAGATGGGTATGGACCTGTCCGACGTCAGCTAGATTAAAATGCGATCCATTGATTATCTATTATTTGTTGACTGGGTTTTCATATTCGGGGAAAATAAAAAATAAAAAAAAAAAACAAAATAAATAAAATGATGCAGGTATCTCAAGGGACTCTATGCACATGAGGCGAGCCACTGGAGGCAAGAAGAAGGCTTGGCGCAAGAAGAGAAAGTACTCTTCATTCCCTCTGATTCTGCTTACATGTTGTTGGCTGTTGTTCCCTCTTCTTTGTGATGTTTTAATTTCCGGCTTGTTTTCTTGGTTTAAACTTTTGGATTCGTTTGGAAAATCTGAATGATGTTTGATTGAATGGGGAAATTGAGGTGGCTATCTCTCTCTCTCTCTCCTCTTCTCTTCGGCTTCAAATGCTAAATATCTTTGAACGGGTTCTAGATGAGTTTGTCTTTGGGCGAGTGGATATGTAATGGGTGATTATTTAGGGTTTTCATGTGTTTGTGATGAGTAGACGGCTTTGTCTCCAAAGAATCTTTCAGCTCTCCAACCTGTTCTCAAACTTGTTTTCTTTTTTTTTCCTCTTTGTTCTCAAAAATGGTAAATTCTTATTAGCTAAAGCGAGCTTGGAGTTTTTCTGTCTCATTCGTGAAGGAATGAATACCTCTACACATTTCAGAGTCAACTTTGGCCTGAATTTCTTTGTATTGTACCGCATTTATATTGGTATGATGAGGATTGAATTGGTTGGGAATGAAGTCTCTAACTTCATTAGTTTCTTGACTACTAAGGTATGAGCTTGGTCGTCAGGCTGCAAATACCAAACTCTCAAGCAACAAGACTGTAAGGAGGATTCGTGTTAGGGGAGGCAATATGAAATGGAGAGCCCTTAGATTGGATACAGGGAATTATTCTTGGGGTAGTGAGGCTGTCACCAGGAAGACTTGTATTCTTGATGTGGTTTACAATGCCTCCAACAATGAACTTGTGAGGACACAAACTTTGGTCAAGAGTGCAATTGTACAGGTGGATGTTGCTCCATTTAAGCAATGGTACCTTCTGCATTATGGTGTTGACATTGGTAGGAAGAAGAAGTCCGTGGCAAAAAGGGAAACCCCTGAGGTGATTTTAGTTTCTGATTGCTTCATTTTATAGTGACATATAAAAAGTAAACTCCATGCTGTTTATGATCTCATGCAAATTTTTGCTTTTTATTTATGATGTCTTTTCCTAGTCTTATGGATTTTACGCAATTGTGTTGATTGACTATACCTTTATAGTTTCTGAAAAGGAACTCATGCTGTTTTTATGGTCTTTGTAAATATTGAAGAAATAATGATCTTGTTGCAGTGTATAAACCACAAAATGGGTTTTAGTTGATGAACTTTTTCCATTTTGAAATTGACTGGAATACCCTACTTATACTGTGAGTGGGTATGCATATTGTCTTCCTTTTGTGTGGGACAATCCAATGAATGTATTTTAGGTATTTGACTGGTATTCCTTGTAACATTTTCTGTTTTTATGCAAAGAACTTCGTATAATTTCTGTGAATGATGGCAGGAGGGGGAAGGCACTTCAGAGGAAACTAAGAAGAGCAAGCATGTGCTTAGGAAGCTTGAAAAGTGCCAAAAGGATTGTAATCTTGATCCACACATTGAAGAGCAATTTGGTGGTGGTAGATTTTTGGCATGTCTTTCTTCCCGTCCTGGTCAATGTGGCAGACCAGATGGGTGAGCTTAAATTATCTAGAAGTCTCTATTTGTTATTTTTCTTATTGAAACATTGTCTCACTTAGCTATACTTAAAAACATTTTTTTGTCAGATACATGTTGGAGGGCAAGGAGTTGGAATTCTACATGAAGAAAATCCAGAGAAAGAAAGGCAAGGGTGCTGGTGCTGTTTGAGTGCAACAGTTTTTTGTTGTCCTTGGTGTTTGTTACTTTGTTTTGGCCCGGCTCTATGAAATCTAGGGAATGTTCGGGTGCATTAGGCATTTTACATTGCCATCTGTTGTTGAAGCAACATTTGCATAGCTACGAATTTTTTTTAAAAAAAAAATTTTCGGTCTGTTTTTCAAATACAAATGAGTAATTTTCTGAGGGTAACCTTCTGAGTGATGTCGTTTCTGGAGCTATGCTTTTCATTGCTTAGATACGAATTCTTTTTTTAAAAAAAATTTTCGGTCTGTTTTTCAAATACAAATGAGTAATTTTCGTCTGCCTAGTTACAATAGTACCCAGAAAGGAGGCGAGCTCGATCCTTGCTTCTCCAATCAATTGCTTAAATGTGAGTGGGGCTCTTCCACGTTAAACACGGAATGACGTTTAAAAAGAATGAAAACCATTTGTTTTTTGTTTTGTGTTTTTTTTTTTTTTTGTCTTTTTTTGATAAAAATTAGATCAAACCATGATTTCAGATAATTTTACCACTAAACCTTGTAATTAACGGCTAAAGAAAACCATTTTTAACAGCGAGGAGGCATTGCTTCAGCTCAAGCGCATAATGAATCCTCTGACACTCCTGAATTTGGAGATAATCATAAACAATCGATGAAACAAACAATATAGGTAAATGGGGTGAAAAATGAAACACAACGTAACAACCTAATGATGCACGGCTCTTCAATTTCGGCCCGCAAGCGTAGAAAAGCTACTGTGTCTACGGTGAAACCCTGCACCGTAGTTTGACACCTCGGAGCTCCAACGTTAAAATAACTTGCACAGGTGTCCCGCCTATACCCAACAAATTCATGAATAGACAAGAAGTCTCCGTTCGAGAAAAAAAAAAACGATTGAGTTTATCAGCCACAGCTAGTAAGCACATTCAAGCTGCAAGGATCTGATTTCCGTGCTTCGTGTTGGCTACAGGTCGTCATCAGAATCTCTGATGCACCCACTAAATAACTAAAGCAAAGCTTTGACAACAGTACTGGAAATCTTAGGATCAACTCACCTGCTCCCCAATCAAATCAAGACCAACAACAAGGAAACTAATGCCTTGAAATAATAGGAAGTAGAAGTGAATTCCTTGAGCAGATAACAGGCTCCTGACCGAGGCTGTTAACAGTATGAATGCCAGGGTAAGTTCTTTTCTGTATAAACGATTTTTTCTCTTTTTCCCACCCTTCTTGGTTGTCTCTAGCTTGTTTAGGTCAGCCAGTCCTGATTCGGACGAGGACCTTTGGAGACCAATAGCTTGCCCTAGAGAATCAGATTCCTTTTCACCAAAGGCAACCAAGTCTGTCTCTGATGATCGTCCTAATTTCTTTGTGACTACCCACTCATAAGAACTTCCAAATCGAAACAATCCTGATATCATTGCATTAAACTTGGTCACAGACATGGTGTTCTCAAATAAAAGGTAGGGAACAATAAATGGGAAAGATTGCAGTGCTGGAATGACATTCAAGATAGACATAATGCCAGGGACATAACAAACAACCCAAGCAGGTAGCTGAGCTTCTGGAAGGAACATGGTGAGCGGAAGTATGATACAGAAGAGAGTGAACGAATAAAAAGGCAGGATAAGCTTCCGTAGTAAGAAGAAAAGGAATATCAAATTTGCTTTCTTTGACAAACTCACCTGGAATTTGAAGGCAAATATATTAGCAGAAGTACAATCCATACAAAGAAACATAAATGAACTCACAAGTTGATAATTGTCAACAAAATAGAAAACAGTAACTACAAAAAGGTGAGGTGTACTTCTTCATTTAATTATCAGCCTTTTTGAGCAAAGGTAAATCCAGTAAGTGAAACCATTTACCCATATAAGCCACCCAACTTCTTGTGGTGTGTTCATTTAAAGCTTGAAACCCTTATAGATACGGAAAAAAAAAACAAAACTTAAATCTACAAATGTAGTATTTGAATACCAGCCAAAATTTATTATTCCTTGTTAGCTTAATCAGGTCAACCATGAGGTAGGACCCAAAATTAGAGAATTTCCCAATTTCAAAATGAAGGCAGATTTGGAAGAAAAGGGCTTGAAACTTGATCTAAAGCAATGACATGAAATTTCAGTACCTTTGAGTGTAGTACATCAAGAAAGCACAAGCGGAACAATTGCATGGGTCCTGAATGCCAGCGGTGTTGCTGTTTCTTGTATGCCTCATAGGACTCTGGAAGTTCACAAAGGCACTGCAAGAGCAGAACAAATCAATTTCCTGGTATTTCATTGAATATATATAGACATTTTTAAAATGACAACATGGTGATGCACCTTAACATCATTTAAAAATATGAACTTCCATCCACAAAGGTGGGCACGAACAGCAATGTCCATGTCTTCCACAGTTGTGCGTTCCAACCAGCCACCACATTCCTCAAGGGCTTTAATCCTCCACACACCAGCAGTTCCATTGAAACCAAAGAAGTTGATGAAAATACCATTCACCTGTTGCTCAACCTCGAAGTGAAATGACAAGTTTATGTTTTGCAGTCTGGTAAGCAAGTTCTCATCCTTGTTTACAAAGGCCCACCTTGTCTGTACCAAAGCCAGGTCATTGTTCCCCTAAAAAAATTTTGCAATTACATTGTAAGCAGCCAGAGATTAGCAAAATATAATCATGGTCTTGGATAAAAGTAATATTGATCTGTCAAACCCACCCAACAAACACACTAAACTTTGCACTTGTGTGCTATATTATGAGAAACCATTTGATCAAAGGCAAAGATGACTGTTGACCTCTTGCATTAGAACAAATAATATAAGACTCAAATTTGCAGAAGCAGAGCAAGCCAACTCTCTGGCAATCACTGGCCCCCTCCTCCCTTTCTCCATTAGCAGAAGCATGCTGTCATGTGTCTAATATGACAGGTATAATGGTAGCAGATTTTAGACACAAGCCATCTCAAATGTGCTTCGTCAAGTAAAATCAATAAAGTGCCAGTAAACTACCAATAATTGCCCACTATAAGGGGGGTTTCATGTCTGTAACAAAACACACTTCATATGACTGTTCTTGGTCAACCTAGGAATGCAGGACATATAAGAAAAAAGGGAAAGAAAAAGAGGGATAGGGGAGGAAGGCCCTAAAATTTCCCAAATAAACTTGCTAAACTGACTCAACCCGCTGAAGCTGTGATAGATACAGATTTACCTTGAAGTAAGGGATGGTTTTCTTCAAGAAATCAGGTGCTGGCTGAAAATCAGCATCAAAGATCGTCACAAACTCGTAATCTTTTACATAATCACAGCTCATTGCAGATTTTAGATTCCCTGCTTTATAACCGGTGCGTATAAGACGATGCCTGTACAGTATGTGCACACCCCTTTGTTGCCACTTCTGTACTTCTGCCTTGATAAGGAGTTGAACATCTAAATCATCAGAATCATCCAAAACCTGTACAAGCATTCTTTCCTTTGGCCAGTCAAGGACACAAACTGCTGTAATAGATTGTTGGTAAACCTGCATGCCATACAATGATAATAATTACTTGGTAAAGGATAAATAATACAGAGGTTTGGAACAAAAAAAAAGAAAAAAACAAATAGAAAGGATAAAAATTTACACATTGCACCCGTTCAATTCACACTGCTACTAATTTACTATAATCCAAACAATCGAACGCAATAAGAACAGTTTAATATTGCTAAGTAGGACCAAAAAACTGTGATTTTCAAGAAATGTTGTATTCTATCTACCATTCGAGTAAGCTCGACAAAATACACACACTGAAACTTGGAATAAAATAACAAACAAGAAACAACTAATGATAGATAAATAGAAAAGAAGGTAGGGCATTAGAAACCCACATCTACTTACTTCCTTCTCATTGCACATAGGGATCTGCACCAATACCATGGGATAGTCCTCCACATCCTCCGCCGAAGCATCCAGGCTCCCGTACTCCATTGCGGCCACCGGATTCAATTTCCTAACCTTAATCCAAAAACACCCTAACATCAACACGATGCGATCCACCGACTGTATCAAGAAGAGGACAATGCACACATTGGTCAAGGTCTGCAGCGGGGGAGCAAGGTAATTGGCTCTGATGTGTAGCCAGTTGGCATACGCTCTCTCCACCATGGCCTCCGCGGACTCCACCGAAGGCGGGCTGAAATGCCATCCCTTAAAATAAGCAACCAACTCGAAGCAGAGCAACAGAATCACAAGGAACAAAAAGAGTTTGATCGCCCGGTAGAGGCGGGAGGAGGAGGAATCGGCGGGGGAGTCGGGGCTAGCGATCCGGCGATTGGCGGTGCGGAGGAGGGAAATGAAGGCGGAGGCGAGCCAGGCGAGGGAGGCGGCGAGCTGCTGGAATTTGAGGATCCAGAGCCAGGAGAGCTGGCGGGCGCTGCGCGAGCGGCCTTTGTCAAGGGTGGAGGAATCAGAGGAGGAGGGGGAGGTGGGAGTGGTGCGGACGTCGACGGTAAGGAAGGCAGCGTTGTGGTCGTCCGAGGAATTGTCGAGAAACTGGCGCTGCTTGTTCCACCATTCTTGAAACTCCCGATTTTGAGCCCGACTCATAGAAAATGCAGGAAACGGTAGACGGTGATTGTATTGCGATTTTTTTAATTAAATGAAACTAACCTCTGATTGTTCCCCGCCGCTTGGCTTCTTCAGATCTCTCTCCGTTTCCCGTTGTCTCTCTGTGTATGTGGATGTGCATGTGTATGTGAATGTATGACTGTATCATTTGTATTTGTGTGCGTGTGTGAATGACGCGCGCGTGATTGTGATTGTGATTGTGATTGTGATTGAGATAAAGGGGGATAATAATTTTTAACCATATTTAGACAGTGACGGTGTCAACCCAATTATTTATTAGCGAAGCGCGTTTCTTTTATTCCCCTTGCTACTTGATTTATGTTGGCTTGTCAATATTATTATTTATACTTTATTTTTTCAATTATTGTGTGATAATTAATTTAATAAAATTGTAAATATTTAAGGGTAATTTTATATCAATTGTGCTCTAATGATAATAAGTATCATTACAATTTTGAGTTTTAACTCTAACAGTGACAAAAGGGCAAGTGAGCATTGCTGTGCACGTGTTTGTGAGATTTTATTTGATGTAAGAAAGAGTTGAAAAAAAGAAGCTGGATGAATGGGAGAGCAAGAAAGGAAGCAAGCAAGCAAGCAGAAGCAGGTCATCTGAAGTTACAAGGAAAATATTTAGGCTTTCGATGGATCTCAAGGGTAACCGCGCAAAACAGCAATATTGACGGCTCTGCTGCCTCTCGTTCGTATTTGGTCATTGTTGACTTTCCGGGCGGTTGCCCTGTACGCAGCGCTTGAAATCACAGATTGTAATCATTTTGGCTAATCTTGCCAGACGAGAGAGACAGAACGACGAGTTTGCCCCGGTTTTTCTTAACCTAATTACAGTTGTGTTTTTTTCAGTATTTTCGAAACTTGGCATTAGCAGCAACACTTTGACCGCGTAAAATGAGGGCTTCAAATTCTCTAGTGGCCTTCTTGTTTTTTTTTGAATTTGGAATGCTTGGGATTTTGAAATGGAAGGAAATGGGGGATGGCGATATGAGTGGAATTTTTGGCGTTTTCGACGATCAGAAGGGACTGCGAGGGCATTCGAGGGAGAATGCACGGGAATGAGATCGAGACGTTTCTGTTTGTTTGTCCCTCCCACTTCCAAAACTGTTAGTTGGGGCGGTTGGGAAGGGACGGTAGCACTTGAGAAAAAGATAAAAACAACATTGCCCTTCATGTAAAATACGGACGATTCATTTACCTTTCTGCGGAGAATTTTTTCAGTTCGTAATTTGAATATGAAAACGAGTCTTAATGAATTGGATGGCACGTGCTTAGGAATAGGCATCGGCGCCTACTAAGCCATTTTTTTGTTTTTTTTTTTTTTGTCTGTGCTTAAAAAGCCCATATAATAAAACCATTGTGAAAAGCCTTCGGCCTAATGGGCCCGTGATTGAATAGTACTTTCTGGTGTGCCCCATTGCTCGGGCTCTTAGCGGCGGCTGCTGAAGGATTTTCCAGCTAGTTAGCTATACTCCTTTCCTGTTCCAGCTCAAAGAATTGTTTCAATCGAGGTTTTTTGTTTTTTCTATTAGAGCTCGATTTTCGTGATTACCAATGACTTGGATTTACGAATTACATTGCCTCGTACCCCTCAAGTTTGTCATGCAATGTTGTTTCCATCTGCGGATTCTAGCCAAAACTCATCTGAACAATTGTTGGCAGGATATTCTCACGTAATGACGTCAATTTTTTTAATTTATATAATTTAATAATTTTTTATTATTTTAAAATTAATAAATATGATATATTTTATTATTTAAATAATAATATTTATTAAAATTTTAATCTTGATTTAAATTTATTTCTTTCAAATATATTAATTTATATTTTTTATTTTTATAATTTTCTTATTTCTAATTCTTAATATTTCAACACCTCCAATCTATTATTCTTAATTATCTAGTATTAGAATAATATTTTTAAAAATTTTATTTATTTATTATATTTCTAAAAAAAATTTCTTCCCCTTATCTAATAACAAAAAAAAAAATAAATAAATATCACTAACATGCAATTGTATATCATATTTTTACATAACTCATTAAATTTTGACACTATAATATTTTAAATTGAAGAACTATTATCTTTTGTATAAGAGTCTTTTAAGATGTTCAAACAAGTGGTCCTTTCTATAATACAAAATTAAACAAAAAACAATACTTTTGATTTTACTAGTAAACAAAGGGAACTAGTGGTATTCTATGGAAATACTAGTCATGACTATATGCAACAATACTTAAAGGTGGACTTTTCACGTTAGAATGAAAGTGATCCTATCTATTAAATTTCTAAAGTTGAAAATTGTATGACAGAAGAAAAATCTAGATATCACTAACATGTAGTTCTACACTATGTCATCACTTAACTCAATGTGTTGTGACACTAAAATACCTTAAGTTAAAGAATCATTATCTCTTGTATAAAAGTTTATTCACTCACATGTAGTTCTATATCATATCTTTACATAACTTAATGGATTATGACACTAGAATATCTTAAGTTAAAAAATTATTATTTCTTGTACAAGAGTCTCTTAAAAGCCTTGAATAAGTGGTCCTTATTATAACACAAAATCAATCATCAGACAATACTTTTGGATCTATCAGTAAACAAAGGAACCAATGGTCTCATATAGAGGCACTAATCATGACTATATGCAACCACATTTAAAAGTGGACTTTTCTCTTTGAGATGAGAGTGATCTTGTATGTTAGATTTCCAAAATTGAATATCATACAACAAAAAATTTTAAGGTAAAAATTGATTATATTTAATTAAAAAGTCATATTATCTAATGGTATGACTCGTTTGAAAATTGTACTAGAGTTCTAACTTAAACTGATTTCACCAAAAGTCATTTTGTGCACCTTGGACCTTTATAATACCATAATGTTAATGAAGAACTCACAAAAATTCGTTAGATATCAATCATCTTAGAATATCAAAGACGATTTGAGCAATTTACTAATCAAACTAAAAATTAGTCTAAAAGGCAATTGGTAGAAATGTTCATTAAAAGACTTACTCTTGACATTTGATGTAAAGTTAAAACTTGTCAACCACGAACAATGGTAGCAACTATCTCCTTTCCTTACCTATAGGAGGAAAAGTCGATGTCTAAAATTTGTCTCCCAATTACTAAGGAAATGAGCAAATCTACTGAGTATAACACTAACTCATCTTCTTTTATTCACTCTTCTAACATTATAAGGTTGACTCAAGAACAATTGAAAGAGAATATGACAAAAAGATTATGCTGACTCTATGATGAAAAGTGACATAAAGAGCATCAATGTAAGCAAATGAAACTTTTAATATTTAAGTTAGTTAAGGAGGTTGAAGAGGCAAATGATGACCACATGTATCTAGATGGTGATGACACACTTACTGAATATACAAATGAGCTCACAATATATACTTTAACAAGATTTTGTAATCCATAGATTATGAAAATTGTTGGATTCTTTAAAAGATGACCGGTAATAATGCTAGTCGACTTGGGTAGTGCTAACAATTTTAAAGATGAAAAGATTGCTAAAAAATTCTTGCCCTTTCATAAAATGACTATGACAAGTTTGTTGTGAATGTTGTAAATGATAAAAGTTTAACATGCCAAGGAAAGTACACAAAAGTAAAGCATATATTCTCTTCTTATTACTTTTGGAAAATTATGAGATTTTTCTTAACATTAATTAGTTACAGACCTTAAGAGACATTACTAAAATCTTTTTCAAGTTAAAAATAAAATTTTTATTGAATGGACATGCAATAGAGTTATAAAAAGATGTAATGATAAAATCATTACCATTAGTAATTAGCAAATGAAGAGTCTT
Source organism: Rhizophora mangle (assembly GCA_037832345.1). NCBI lineage: Eukaryota > Viridiplantae > Streptophyta > Magnoliopsida > Malpighiales > Rhizophoraceae > Rhizophora > Rhizophora mangle. The sequence continues at coordinate 2,141,514 of JBAPLJ010001678.1, read as the reverse complement.
AACAAGGATTCCTTATACAATTGTATAATGCTAAAGTGGAAAAATCTCATTTTTTGAATAGAAAAAAGGTTATTGCATTATTGATTGAATTATTTGATTTATTTGTTGAGCCTATAAGTCTACCATAAGAAGGGCATATGATCATTGTATTCCTTTATTGTTTAGGAGTATGCGTACTAATGTCCAATCTTGTTATATTTCATTATCCTTATTCTCCTAGTAATGAAGAAAGATAGAACCTAAAGAATGTGTAAAGATTATTAGGCATTCAACCACTTATGGTTAATGAGTTAGTGGATGAATTGGAAGATGTCTAACTATTTATTAAACTTAATTTAATATTATTTTATCATTAGATTCAGGTCCATGTAAAAGATACTTAGAATACTACTTTTAGGACACATAATGACCATTACAAGTTTTTGGCTAAACCTTTTGGGCTTACCAATGATCTTTCAACATTTTAAAATTCAATGAATGATATCTTCTAGTCATATTTGCATAAGTTTATCTTGATATTTTTTAATAATATTTTTATGTACAATTCTTCTCTTGAAACTCATTTGCTGCATTTATAAATTGTGTTCACTACTTTATGTAAGTATATTTTATTATGAAGAAGTCAAATGGAACTTTGCTAACAAATAGTAAAATATCTTGGCCAAATTTTTTCCATGAAAGCTGTGACAGTTAATCCTTTTAAAGTTAAAGCGATGCTAAATTGGTCATTTCCCAAAAACATCAAGACACTACCTAGCTTCTTGGAATTGATTGACTATTATCGTAAGTTCGTTCATGAATATAAGAAGATTAGTGCTAATGTAATGACCCTTTTAAAGAATGATTCATTAAATTGCAATGACAAAGTGAATGAAGCATTTCATTGCCTCAAGGACATGACCACCACAAAGTTTTGTCTTACTTGACTTTAGTAAGGTATTTATTATTTAATCTAATACTTTGAAATTTGGAATTGATGCAGTGTTGATGTAAGGTCACCCAATTGCTTTTACTAGCAAGGTCTTAACACAAAACAATATCCTTATTTGATTAGGAGATATTTTCAAATTCTAACTAATCACAAAAATATGAAATATTAATTGAAACAAGTAATATCTTCTATGAAACAACAAAATTGAATTTCTAAATTGTTAAGTTATGATTATGAAATTGTTTATAAAAAGAGAAGTGATAATCTTATAATTAATGCATTATTTTACATTTTAGAGCATATTAAGTTGGTGGCAATTTTTATTTCAATTTATAATACACTTGTACAAATTAGAAATAATTAGTGAAATGATTTTAAAATTGAAGAAATCATTAAGAAATTATAAAAAAAATTAATTCAATTGTCCATTAGACTGAGATTTTACAAATTTGCATTATAAGGACAGAATGACACTTGTTCCTTAATCTCATTATAAGAATACAATCTTATAAGAGTCTCTCATTCAAATTTCTAGCAATTAGAGTTGAAAATTTTTTATGAAACTATACGATGTTTTTGAGTCCATTGTTAATAATTAGATAGTTAAATATGAGTATTCCTTACCACCCATAAACAAACGGGCAAACTAAAGTAATTGATTGAAAAAACTACCTTTACTGTTTTGCAACTGACAAACAAAAAGACTAGATAAAATGGATTCCTTAGCTTGAGTGATGGTGAAATACCACTTATCACTCATTAGTAAAGATGTCATCGTTTAAAGTTATTTATGATTAAACTTCGCCTATTCTTACAAGACATACAGTTAAATCATTTCATATGAATCGAGTCGATAAGAACTAATAAGATAAAAACAAGTTATTTTAACATCTAAAAGACCATCTTATTGCAACTCAAGTCCACATAATAAAACAACACATTTATATGCATAATAATAAGGGTGAGTTTTTAGTGGAAACTAGATCTATCTTGAACTTTAATCATATCCTTGTTAATGAAATTATATTTTTACTTTATTAAATTGTATAAAATTTTTAAATGCATTTATTCTATTACTTACAATCTTCATTTATTAACAAGGTGTAAATTATACTTTATTTATTAATAAGATATAAAATATATTATGTTTTTTATGTCTCTTACACAAAAAAGAAAGTAAGATGGAGTGCAGTTGCACAAAACCTCTTATTTCCAATTTCTAATGCTTCATCATCTCCAATTTCTAGTTCATCATCACATTACTGCACATAATTAGAGCATAAGATTAAGCAACATGAAAAGAATAATTAACCCCAAAAAGGAAAAACTAAAATTAAAGAAAAAAAAAATTGGTAGGAGCAACAAACTGTTAAAATGAAATACCTGAGGAACACCTTGATGGAAACCATCAAGTGGAGGTAATGGCACACTGAAATTTTGGCATAATCCAATGTCCAAGTGGTCCGCCGAGGATTGGGTCACTGTCCTATTAGAAATGCCGTTGAGGAGTCCGGGTTTGTGCTGCGTCTGGTGGCCAAAAATGGCTGATGCAAAGGAATCTAATGGGAATATAGGCTGTGGCAATGCGCTGCCTGATTGATATGTCTGAAACACAAAAACAATAAAAATAAAAATAAAATTAAAATTAAAATTAAAGCTGCTCCAGTTAGCCGAAAATTTTTAAAAACCTTTTGGAGGAAAAAGGTTAATCATTAACAGTTGACTAAAGAAAGAAAACAACTCACATCTGTTGAAACGACGGTGTCCGTGTGGAAATCCAGACTGTTATTGACAGAAGCCAGCTTCACTGAGAGGAACTGCCCAGAATTAAAATAAATAAATAAATAACCTTAAAGATTAAGAAAAAGAGAAAGCATAATCAATGGGCATGGAAATAATTTGATGGGATTTAACTAATGCATATTACTTCACCTCAACTTGGCGTTGTAGTGACTGGATGTAGTTTATAATTTCATCAAGCATAAGAGCTTTTCCTGTGACCTAAAATCGAAAAAATATAACTAAATAGAAAGTAAAGATTAAGAATAACCAAAATCATGTAATTTAAAATTTAAATATTAAAATTATGCAACTTTTATAGACCTTATTGCAACCCGGTACAAGATCCTGGAGAAACTTCATTCGTTCGCTAATTTTCTCTCGTCGAACCTGACCATAGCATAATCAATTAGCTAACGTTTATGGAAAGGTTTGCGCAACTTGATCGAAGGAAATTTTAGCTAAAATTGGCCCTTGAGATGCTCACTCTTTCAGCAAGGCTATGGCTATCAGTAGCTTGACCCCTCCTTGCTCTAACATGGATATAGTCCATGGTGAGTTCAGGAGGCTTTGAATTATCTTTGGGTTGCTTCTCGTTCCCATTTCCCTTAGCCTCTCCCTCTGCTTCAACGGGACTCTTATCATTACCAATTCCTTCGTTCAGGTTGATTAGTTTCGCATCCTGATCATCCCTAGATTCAGCATCCTGAAATGAAAAGCTTTGTCCTTTTCAGCACCCAAAATTGCCTTTATTAAGTCACATTGGGAAATAAGACAAATTTTTGCTTTCCAATAATCCATATTTGTATACCTTTGATGCATTTGCAGGTGGGTTTGACGCCGGTTGTTTTTCTTTTCCCTTGTAAACTGCCTTTCTTTTCCTGCAATTCAACTCATTGGAGGGCTTTCCACTAGCCTCCCCATATGGTATTTGTTCAGATACAGAGGACTCTTCTTGAGAATTGACTGACTCGGATGGATCCTGCAACAGAGATTTCTTGTCTCTTTTCTGGGATCCAAATGCCTTAAGAGAAGGACTGCTCCGAACCCGTGGCATTTTCCCATTTCCCACCAACGGATTGGAGCTATTATGAAATTCGGGATTGTTTAGCCCAAACTGGGTGGTTTTGCTGTTGAAACTCCTGTTGCCAAAGGAGGAGAACCTTGCAGCTCTCCCTGCAAATCCAGGGTCAGCAGTGAATTCTGCCGCAGTGGCATTCCAAGGCAGAGACGTTCCCAAACTGGGAAAACTCAATTGTTCATTTTGGAGCCCATCCCTTGACGTCAAATTCATGACCTTGGGTGGTGAATTGAATGGGGCACTATAACATGAAGTATTGGCGCTGTTATTGGCAGTAGTGACATATGAAGCTGCCGACATAGGTCGAGAATGCGGGGTGTTATTGCTAGAGTTGGATGCTGCTGGAGACGGTGCCATTGAACTCATTGCCGATTCAGAGTGGAGGCCTTGTTCCGTTGATTTTACCCAGCGGGGTTTGAAAAAGCTATATGGTGACTGCTCGGCTAAGCAATTGAGTTCACTGGCATACATTTCCATTGCTGGACATGGGCTCAACAAGCAATGGGGGTGGGGGGATTCCTGAACTCTGAAACAACTCATTTTCCAAGATGAATTGTTAGAATCTAATTAGGGTGGCCTAATTTGAGAAAGGAAGTCAAAAGTGAAAGAGTTTTGTTGCTTATGCAGAGGAAGAGTGTGATGTAGAGCAGAAAATGTTGATAATTGTGTGGAATGGACGAATTGTTGTTTGGTATGGTTAAAAAAAGAGCAAAATTTGTTTGGTGAATATAAAGCTAAGCAAAAGCACAAATACAAGAGGGAGGGAGAGAGAGAGAGAGTGGGAGGGGAAGGGATGGAAGCACAAACAAGAAAACAACTAACGATAGATAAATAGAAAAGAAGGTAGCAGAATAGAAACCTGTCTCTGCTTACTTCCTTCTCATTGCACATAGGGATCTGCACGAATACCATGGGATAGTCCTCCACATTCGCCGCCGAAGTATCCAAGCTCCCGTACTCCATTGCGGCCACCGGCTTCAATTTCTTAACCTTAATCCAAAAACACCCTAAAATCGACACGACGCGATCCACCGACAGTATCAAGAAGAAGACAATGCACACATTGGTCAAGGTCTGCAGCGGGGTAGCCAGGTAATTGGCTCTGATCTCTAGGCATTTGGCGTACACTCTCTCCACCATGGTCTCCGTGGACTCCGCCAGCGGCGGGCTGAAATGCCATCCCTTAAAATAAGCAACCAACTCATAGCAGAGCAACAGAATCACAAGGAACAAGAAGAGCTTGATCACTCTGTAGAGGCGGGAGGAGGAGGAATCGGCGGGGGAGACGGGGCTAGCGATCCGGCGATTGGCGGTGCGGAGGAGGGAAATGGAAGCGGAGGGGAGCCAGGTGAGGGAGGCGAGGAGCTGCTGGAATTTGAGGATCCAGAGCCAGGAGAGCTGGCGGGCGCTGCGCAAGCGGCCTTTGTCGAGGGTGGAGGGATCGGAGGAGGAGGGGGAGGTGGGGATGGTGCTGACGTCGACGGTCAGGAAGGCGGCGTTGAGGTCGTCCGGGGAATTGTCGAGAAACTGGCGCTGCCTGTTCCACCATTCTTGAAACTCGCGATTTTGAGCTCGACTCATAGGAAATTTGGGAAACGGAGATAGTGATTGTATTGCGATCTTTAAATTAAATTAAATTAACCCCTGTTTGTGTTCCGCCGCCTGCCTTTTTCAGATCTGTCTGTGTATGATTGTATCATTGCATTTGTATGCAGTGTGCATGATTGGCACGTGATCGTGAGTGATGCCCGCGGGACGATGGCATTACTTTTGTTCACTTCCTACTTGTTTTATGTTCGGGTGCGTGCGCGCGTGTTTGTGTAATTTGATTTGATGTAAGAAAAAGTTGAAAAAAAGTGGAATGAATGGGATAGCAACCAAAGCAGAAGCAGGTCATCGGTAGTTAAAAGGGAGAATAATTAGCGTTTCAAATCGGTCCAGATTACAGGATCTCACGAGCAGGTACGTGGAAGAACGACATTGAGGGCTCTGCTCCTTGTTTGCATTTGAACCTTCCCGGCTTGTGCTCTACGCAGCGCGTGAAATCACCGATTGAAATCATTCTGGCTAATCCTGCCGACAAGAGATAGAGAGAGAGAGCGACGAGTTTGCCCCGGATTTCTATGCTCTTCTCAATATTTCGTAACAGCAACACTCTGACCACCTAAAAGCGGGGGCTTCAAATTTTCTAGTGGCTTTTTGTTTTTCTTGAATTTGGAATGCATGGGAGTTTGAAACGGAAGGAATGAGAGGCGGTGATACGATTGGATTTATGGCGTTTTCGAACATGAAAAGTGACTGCGAGGACATTGGAGGGAGAATGCACGAGAATGAGATCGAGAGGCTTCTGTTTGTTTGTCCCTCCCATTCCCACAACTCCTGTTGGGCGGGTGAGAAGGGACGGTGGCACTTGAAAAAATGGATAAAAAAAAAAAAACCACATTGCCTTTTTGCACTTTGGTTTGATGGCTTTATTCTGTCGCCTAAGATCTTGTTCAATATTTGAGTCGGAGACCATATTAATAAATAGCAAAGTTGGCTTATAATTTGACGATAACATTTATTTTTTCTTCCCACCAAACTGCCTTTTGGATGGCTTTGATAAATAATGGACCGTACACTTGGAGGACTTTGCCTGTCAATGCAGAGGACCCAACAAACAATTTAGACCTCTTTCAGGTAAACTGTGGACGTTTCATTCACCTTTCTGTGGAGAACTTTTCAGTTCGTAATTTGAATATGAAAACGAGTCAAGGGGTACACACACATTCAAGCACCTGTGTTTGTAACAATTTATGGGCTATGGGGCTTAATGAATTGGGTGGCACGTGCTTAGGAAACGGACGGCCGATTTAGTAGGAAGAAGCTGGGGGGTGTTAGGCATCGGCGCCTACTAAGCCCCTTTTTTTTTTTTTTATGGTCGTCGGAGCTTAGAAAGGCCATATAGTAAAACCATTGTAAAATGCCTTCGGCCCAATGGGCCCATGATTGAAAAGCATTTTCTGGGGTGCCCCAATGTTTGGGCTCTTGGCGGTGGTTGCTGAAGGATTTTCAACCCAGTTAGCCATAATGCTTTTCTGTCCGACCGTCACAGAACTAGTCACAGTAATGCCTTTACTTTAGGTGTTAAAAAAATAAATAAAAAAAAAATTAAGGATTAAGAATTAAGAATCAAATGTTGTATTGATAAATCCAGTTGCTTGTTGCTGGCATGTGTAATGAAATTTTTAATTACAGCGTATTCCAACTAAAATTTCCTTGGTTCTAAGGTGAACACGCTTTTTTCTCCCCCTTTTGTTTCCCCAGCTTGAATGCAAAGCGAAAAATTCAGGGAACACATGCTACCCAGAGGCCAATCGAGATCTCAGTTAGTATTATATTAAACATAGTGTAAAAATGTGGGGGCAATAACCCTCGATCTGTTTCTCTTGGCTGCAACTTAAAGCACAAGAAGCAACAAGAGAGGATATAAAGATTGGATTGCTGACATAAATTTCTGTCATTCAGTTGGGTTAGTTGGGACCCCCCTTTGGGCTTGGATTCCGAATGATGCACTCTATCCGCTCCTCTCAGATATCGTATTAGCCCACAAGTTTACATATACTTCCTGAACTTGGTCCTTCAATACATAAGCAAGGGGCGTTTTTCTTTTTTTTTTTTTTAAAATGAGAAAAAGAAAAAGAAAAAATTGTTCCGGTTGGGTCTAGCATCAATGTGGGGCCAGACAAGCCGAGGCCCCAGAAATGCTTCGAGAAAGAAGTCGATCTTTGACTTTTGCCGGCTTTTAGGGTGCTAAACTCAGTAGCCAGCAGTAGCGACCAAGACTTTCTGGAGACATTCGATTCCCCCCCTCCGGAGATTTACAGCTTTTTAGTGTTGAATTGTTACGAATGTGGACCCCACTTGGACGTCATGGTAACAAAACATACACAAAAATCCAATCAAAGTTTAGGAAGATACCAGATGGTGCGAATGGGACCCGGATAGCGCGTCTCACGTGTTGAAAAGCTCAAAACGAATAAAGATGGATTGGTCCCCTCCAGAGAAGGCCCACAGTGTGGGTGTTTCACATAAACCCAAAATCGAAAATTGGTTTGGCAGGGTAAAGTTTTCTCCATTGTTAGGTATGATTTGTTGCGACATAACAATTTTTGTAGATTGATGCATAGCGTTTCCGAACAAAATATTGTCTAGAAAGGAAAGCAATTTTATGGTGAGATCCTTTGAAATGCCGAAAGATGCAAAAGCGCTTACAGTTGGAGAGCACGAAATAATGCAGTGGTTGGTGAAGCAAATGATGGGTCGATTTCTTTCATGGACTCTGTTTTTTTCAATCCCCGGTATAAAGAAATACCCACCGACAACCAAACCAAACGGTTAAAGAAGCTAATAAAAAATGCTTTAACAAGGTGAAAGCGGGAAAACTCCCCCACAAAAATCACAAGGGGTGATAGAATAGCGACATCTTGTAACTGTAGGACACCTACCCTAACGAACATTATAATGATACCCCACAAAGAACAACAATTGTCCCTGATATCTCTCCTACTCCTACTCCTCCTCCTCCTTTTTTTTATTATTTTATTTTATTTTTTCATTTTTGAAGGGTCGCATTCTGGTGTCGTTTTGGTCTGATGGTGATTAGCAGAGGCTCGAAGATTTTCCTTCTGTTAAGGGCGTGGATTTCAGGGATTGATTAAGACATTTAACCTTTAAATTCCTTACCACAGCGACGAGTGTGGGCTAATTGCAGTGCAAATGGTGGGCACGCTAGGCGTTTTTCCCTGTTTCGACATTCCTCAGCCACGGAAAATACCGGCGGTTCGACCAAAAAACCAAAAGAAAGAAAGAAAGAAAATTCCGGTGGTGCTGGGGATAGCATGGTATGGTACTGGTCCAAGTTAAAATATTGCTAGGAAACTATTCTGATAATAAAACAATGATTAAGATTTTGATATAACAAAAAAAAAAACTCACTTTTTCCCCCTTTTTTTTAAAAAAAAAAATTTTTAAAGCAAAAAAAAAAAAAAAAAAAGCCTTAGATACCCCAGCAATTATGCTTATGCAGATCGTTTTCGTGGAGTCATTTTCCAAAATATTGATAGCTCATTGTCTGCACTATTTTAAGGCAGCTTTTCTTCTGGCAGTCGATCGATTACTATTAGGTATTTATTCATTATTTACAAAATAGTGTGCCCCCACTATTTTCTGTCCAAAATCTCCAATCACAAGTCACATATACGGGGGCCTCATCAGATTTTGGCTGCCAAAATTGAAGGATTTTGTACACTTAAATAAACCTTTGAGATGCCAATGAAATCTTTCAATGTGATTTTCTAAGACCCTTAAAAATCTTGATGATCTTTCGAGTAAATGTAGCAGCCTCGTGTTGGTGGAGCAGACTGACATTTAATGCAAAGGATTTTCATGGGAATCAGTGAGAATCATTATTCTCTTAAACACCATCAACGGCAGTGAATGTCTGGAGTGAGCATTTAGTATTTGATTCGGATGTGCTGCGAACATATATATACACGCACGAGTTGAAGTTAGTGATGATTGGATCAAATTGGTCATTAATGCAAATCATCCTCCTATAAACTGAAGGAAAAGATGAGTGTATGAGGAGATTAAACTAAAAGGATATGGCAGAGTAAGAAAGTAGCAGACTGAGAGGGTATGCTGCAGAAATTGCAGCAAAGGAAGGAGGTGCAGAAAGTGGGAAATTACAGCAAAAATGAAGATTTTTCTACCTAATCCCACTAACAAAAAAGCTTTGCAACAGACCATTTGACATGTCATTTTTCACAAATCGTGGATTACAACCTAACTAGAAACATTTCATTTCAACTAAGACCAACAGACAAAGAGTTGCAGCTGCTGCTTCCTTTTCCAGTAAGCATAGTGCCTCCTTACTTCATCTTCAATGCTGCAAAGTTGGGTTGGAACAAGAATGAATCTAATTCAACTAACATAAACAAGGATGTCATATCGTGGACCTCCTTCACCCGAGATAGATTTTACTTGCTTGCTCAAATAAATAAATAAATAAATAAATAAAAGAAATTTCATGCAGGTAGTAGAATTAATATATTGCAGAAAGAAAATTTTAGTAGACTTGGTAAACATAATAATTTTTAATACACTGATAGTGCAAAATTCAATCATCTCAATTTTCAATTTAAAATAAAAAAGAATTCTCCATTGGTAATAAATGATTATCCATTAAACAGGAAAAATGAGACCAGTACTCGACACAGAGATCAATTCAAATTCTTTCTTTTCATATTGATTAATCTTTGATCTAGATGAAAATTTGATCTAACAATTTGACTTTTGTTTGGATGAAACTACGTTTGCACACAATCAATCCCGCTGAAATTTTCTGTGCATTGGGATGATGAAAGGAGAGGGACAACACCAAGCATTAGTAGTGGCATCGAAAGGTCCGATCAACACTTTTTTTTTTTTTTTTCTTCTCTTTTCCTGCGAAAGGAATTAGTTGTGAGCGAGGCTGTGGGGTTAAAATCCTGTATCTTACATCAAATTGATGCTGGGTAGTTGCAAGAACATTTTTAGTGCTTTGAATATTGCTTTTTGCCTCTAAGTTTGTCATAGCATTGCGGTTCCTTCTCGCTTAAGAGAGGATCACGTAAGATACTCAGAGGCCACTGGATGGAGTTTACGATGAATTTGAGTGCCAGAAAGGCTTAAACTGGCCAGCGCTTGTCAATGTTATTATGTCTACGGTGCAAATTGCCGAGTCCTTTTAGCATAATTTTAATCTGAGCGAAACCGCCCACCTAACCTAAGCTAGTAAGCAAGAATAAAACAACCGAAGAATTTGACAATTGGAAAGATTACAAAACAGCAATCCCTATAGAAAAATCGTATTATCGCTGGCCCTTTCAAAACCTTTCTGAAGACAAGACTGTCACATGAACATCAACAGTGACTAATATAAAGTAGGGATGCAACTGTTCTGCATACACCCCCTACATTCATTAGCATCTTTCTGGTGTTTAAAATACACTAATCTGCAGAGCAATAATGGACCCCAAATTAAAACAAACGACTAAAGCTGCCATTCAGAAATCTTTTGTTTAATCCAAGAAACAATATTTTACTAAAAACCTCATAGGAAAAATATTAGATTATTTTTGAGGGTATCTTTCCATACCTGAACCCCGCTACATTAACCACTTTTTCTATTCACCAATATGCTATAAAAGTGAAAGAGATTGTAAAGTTGATTGATTCATTGGGTCTAGTGAGAATCTCACCACTGCCAATTATAAAGCTAATTGATTCATTGGGCCATCATAAAATAAAAAACCATATCTTAAAGGAGCAGTTTCAACCTCCAATCTTTTCTTAATTGATTTTTGTCCACGCGGTAAAAAAAAATTGGGCACAGAAGCTTCTGCTTTTGGATAATCAATGAAAATTACAGTAGCTAAGTAAGTGCCAGAAATCATGCAAGGTTGACCCCAGCTCAATATAAACCACTGTCTTAATCAGACATATTAGACTTTTGAGAGAAAGGCCCCAAACCAGACAGCTGGTTGCACTACAAGCAGGTATCAAATCAACATCATTGTGCGATCTAGTATCCACCAATTGATCTTGTCCTCGTGGAAATTCAATTGAGAGTGTTGCAATTGCTGGTAGAATTACATTAGAATGAAATCAAACTAATGTCCTTGTTTGTTGTTATAATGGGATGTGCAAAAAAGAAAAAAAAAAAAAAAACAGATAATCTGAGATGCTGAAATCATTCAAATTTCATTTAATTAGCATTAATGCATCTTATCTTACATTCGGGCTAAAATTAAGTTATACAGTAGGTAGTCGAGAGAAACCTCCAAAAAGAAGGGATAGATCCTTGAATTTTAAAACTGAAAATAAAAAAAAGGGGGGGGGGGTGGGGGGAAATATTCTCTGCTTTGAACCTAAAGATAAATGGCTTAGTAGTAGTTGATGTGCTCGTCCAAATTGATGTTTCATCTATTTACAGCAGATGCCCCCTCCTTCTGGACCTTCACTCCCAGACCAAAAATAATGGAAATTATAGCTCGATTTTCGTGCGAGGTGCTTGAGATAAACCTGAATTAGGCCAATTCCGATCACGATTACCAATGACTTGATTTACGAATTACATTGCCTTGTACCCCTAAAGTTTGTCATGCAATGTTGTTTCCATCATCGGATTCTGGCCAAAACCCATTTGAACGATTGTTTGAAGTTCATCATCGCAGAACTGCACATAATCAGAGTATCAGATTAAGCAACGTGAAAAGAACAATTAACCCCAAAATGGAAAAACCAAAAAGATAAAAAGAAAAGGTAGGAGCAACTAACTGTTAAGATGAAATACCTGAGGAACACTTTGACCGAATCCATCAAGTGGAGGTAATGGCACATTGAAATTTTGGCATAATCCAATGTCCAAGTGGTCCGCCGAGGATTGGGTCACTGTCCTGTTAGAAATGCCGTTGAGGAGTCCGGGGTTGTGCCGCGTCTGGTGGCCGAAAATGGCTGATGCCGAGGAATCTAATGGGAATATAGGCGGTGGCAATGCGTTGCTTGATTGGTATGTCTGAAACACAAGAAAATAATAATAAAAAAATTAAATTAAATTTAAAAAAATAAAAAATTCAAGCTGCTCCAGTGAGCCAAAAAGTTTTAAAAATTTCTTGGAGGAAAAAGGTAAATCGTTAACAGTTGACTAAAGAAAGAAAACAACTCACATCTTTTGAAACAAGGGTTTCCATGTTGAAATCCAGACTGGTATTGACAGAAGCCAACTTCATAGAGAGCAACTGTCCCCCAAAAGAAAAAACAAAACTTAAAAATTAAGAAAAAGAGAAAAAGCATAATCAATGGGCATGGGAATAATTTGGTGGGATTTAACTAATGCATATTACTTTACCTCAACTTGGCGCAGTGACTGGACGTAGTTTATAATTTCATCAAGCATAAGAGCTTTTCCTGTGACCTAAAATCGGAAAAGTAAAAGTAAATAAAAACTAAAGATTAAGAATGGCCAAAATCGTGTAATTGAAAATTTAAATATTAAAATTATGCAACTTCTATAGACCTTATTGCAACCCGGTACAAGATCTTGAAGAAACTTCATTCGTTCGCTAATTTTCTCTCGTCGAACCTGACCATAGCATAATCAATTAGCCAACGTTTAGGGAAAGGTTTGCGCAACTTGATCGAAGGAATTTTTAGCTAAAATTGGCCCCTGAGATGCTCACTCTTTCAGCAAGGCTATGGCTATCAGTAGCTTGACCCCTCCTTGCTCTAACATGGATATAGTCCATAGTGAGTTCAGGAGGCTTTGAATTATCTTTGGGTTGCTTCTCGTTCCCATTTCCCTTGGCCTCTCCCTCTGCTTCAACGGGACTGTTATCATTACCAATTCCTTCGTTCAGGTTGATTCGTTTCGCATCCTGATCATCCCTAGATTCAGCATCCTGAAATGAAAAGCTTTGTCCTTTTCAGCACCCAAAATTGCCTTTATTAAGTCACATTGGGAAAATATACAAATTTTTGATTTCCAATAATCCATATTTGTATACCTTTGATGCATTTGCAGGTGGGTTTGACGCCGGTTGTTTTTCTTTTCCCTTGTAAACTGCCTTTCTTTTCCTGCAATTCAACTCATTGGAGGGCTTTCCACTAGCCTCCCCATATGGTACTTGTTCAGATACAGAGGACTCTTCTTGAGAATTGACTGACTCGGATAGATCCTGCAACAGAGATTTCTTGTCTCTTTTCTGGGATCCAAATGCCTTCAGAGAAGGACTGCTCCGAACCCGTGGCATTTTACCATTTCCCACCAACGGATTGGAGCTATTATGAAATTCGGGATTGTTTAGCCCAAACTGGGTGGTTTTGCTGTTGAAACTCCCGCTGCCAAAGGAGGAGAACCTTGCAGGTCTCCCTGCAAATCCAGGGTCAGCAGTGAATTCTGCCGCAGTGTTATTCAAAGGCAGAGACTTTCCCAAACTGGGAAAACTCAGTTGTTCCTTTTGGAGCCCATCCCTTGCCGTCACATTCATGACCTTGGGTGGTGAATTCAAAGGGGTACTATAACATGAAGTATTGGCGCTGTTATTGGCAGTAGTGACATATGAAGCTACCCACATAGGCCGAGAATGCGGGGAGTTCTCATCAGGGTTGTCGCTGCCTATGTTTCCCAATTTTCTCATAAGCTCTCTGATCATAATGTTCTCGCTGGACATGCTAGAGGTGGATGCCGCCGGAGACGGTGCCATTGAACTCTGTGCCGATTCAAAGTGGAGGCCTTGATCCGTTGACTTTTCCCAGCAGGGCTTGGAAAAGCTATATGGTGACTGCTCGGTTGAGCAATTGAGTTCACTGGCATGCATTTCCATTGCCGAGGAGAGAGAGTGCCAGTTGGGCATTGATGGAATGGACATGGGCTCAAGGTGCAATGGGGGTGGGGGGATTCCTGAACCCTGAAAGAACTCATTTTCCATGATGAATTGTTAGAATCTAATTGGGGTGGCCTAATTTGAAAAAGGAAGACAGAACCGAAAGAGTTTTTTTGCTTATGCAGAGGAAGAGTGTGATGTAGAGGAGAAAATGTTGATGATTGAGTGGAACGGACGAATTGCTGTTTGGTATGATTAAAAAAAGAGCAAAATGTGTTCGGTGAATATAAAGTTAAGCAAAAGCACAAATAAAAGAGGGAGAGGCGACAGAGAGAAAGAAAGAGGAAGGGGAAGGGGACGGTTTGCCTTATGATGTAGCTATATAGAAGAATCAAAGGGAGGTAAAGGAACCCAAGGCAGACGAGCGTTAAAAATGGAAAGAAAAAATTAATATTAAATGCAAAGTCCGTTTGACACTTTTTCTTTTTTTTTTTTTTTGTTCTTTTGGCTACAAAATATTCTCTCTCTCTCCCCCCGCTGAAAGCGGTGGGGTGGGGTTGTTGCCGGGCCTTGGACGTCAAAGCAACTAAATATCCATTCTCCTTCTCTTGAAGTACTACACGCTTCTTGCAATGCCATGAAAAGCAAAACAAAGTATTGGATATGTTTGGAAGAAATGCCTCCCATTTTCACCTCAGATAATCGCTTTCTTTGATTGGTCACTCTTAAGAATTAGGACCAATAGACCTTAACTAGTTTATCCGTTAATTCATGAAAATCAATAAAAAAAGGGCCACCCTTTGATGAGAAAGTTTCATATGACAAGAAGCAGAGTCAGTCAGGTCAGCAATAGTAAATTTCTAGATGGGCAGCCTCGTCTCATAAGCGTGCGCTCCTCAACAGTTGACCGTGAATGTCTCTAATTGGTAGAACCTGGAACGTCGATGTTTAAGTAACAGGACAGATGGAGTCGTTCAGTTTATCATTAACTTTACTCCCCGCTGCTATATGCTAAAGCACACCGAGGCTGGCATCTCCTTCTCTGAAACACTTCATATTTTTGTTGTTGTGGAACTTCCCATATGTTGACCATAGTCATAGATAGGCTTCATAATCACATTTTGTTCCGCACATCCATCGCTGCACGTTCTCAAGATTCAACATCCGATTTTCAAAATCTAAAACTCAAATATATACGATTTTTTTCTTTTCAAAAAAAAAAAAAAAAAAGATAATGTCCAAACAGCCAAACATCAGAAAGAACCAAACCGTGAAAAGGGTTAAATTGTATTATAAGACATGTTCGAACTATGTACATGAATTCGTGATGAAATTTGTGTACTACGACCTCAAATTTTCTTTTCAATTTTGTCGTTATTTGTACCAATGGATACTAAATAACAATCTCATGTGACTGCACTTCAAATCATAAGTCACAACATTTTCGTCCATAGTACAAAACTCGGTTATGGGCAATTATTATTTATTTCCTGTAACTACTACCTGTACTCATAAATGAATTGCTATCTTTGCGACCCTTTTTTATCTCCTCAGCCCTCTCGTTCCCTTTCTTCGGTCCCTGCACGAACGTAAGCAGTGTGTGGGATTCCCTATTGCTTCTGTTACAATCAAGGTTGAAATTTTGTTAAAATATTTTCTACCCTCTTCCCTCTCTCGTTTCCCTCCTTCACATCTCCATTCATTTTGGGTAATACGCAAGAAAGCAGTTTTATATCGGTCAACCATTTGGGTCGACATGAGGGCTTTGGGCTTGGGGTCAAGTTAAATTAGTCAAAATAAATTTAATGGGTTCTTTTATTGTCCGGTCATTTTTTTGGGGGGTTCCTTGCACGAGAGGAAGAAAAGCCCGTGAAGTTAAAAAGGGAAATAAAATATTATCTAACGTGTTTGGGCATAGTCAATCATTGCATTGAATTCCACCCCCTTTACCGGTTAACCCGGGTTTGGTCGGGTTCACATAACAGACCGACTCACCTTCATTTACTCAGTTTGGTTCTCCTTCCATGAAATATACAAGCGATTCAGCGAAGCGAAACATCGCCACCGCCACCGCCACCGCCTCCAAATTGATAAATTATTATTGTTTTTGGGCCCACAAAAAAGAAACAATTGCAGAATTAAGTTTTGTTTTATTATCCACAGACGTTTCCTGTGCCAGAGGCATTTTCCCCACAATGTTTATAAACCCTTTGCGATCTGGTTAGGCAAACTGGCAGCATCGTGATGGGAATGCGATTGGACGCACATCTTCCTCTGATGGAAATATCTGGGTGTTGTACAATTGTCATGACAATGTCTTCTTGCCCTAGATAATAAGTATCAATGGAGCCTTTCATCAAATGTTGGGCAAAAAATGCAGGCCCAATAAATAAAGGTTTGAATTTTTTGTTTTTTTTTTTAAAAAAAGAAGCACCATGCATGCGCTTAATCTGTCTCTTACATGTTAGGGGCACCTTACCTGTTTATTCAGCCCTGGATAGAGTTCAAAAAGAGAGAGAGAGAGAGGGTTACAACCCACGGGGCAAGAATCGCATGGTTGAACTACTAGTCGAGTTGTGAAGAAAGGGCACACTGACAAGATCCTTCCATTTACTCACCCTGTCTTATATTGGACCAAATTAGCTGCAGATCCATTACTCCTAGTCATTTTTGCAGGTTTTTCGAGGCTGAAACGAGAACAACGATACTAATAATTATTGTGATTTTTTAGGATCTATCTACAATTGTACATATGCACTTATTACAGTGTAGTCGAGAATCGTTTTTGTCATTGTTCACAATTGATTTCAAATTCATCAAAGAAATAAAAAATAAATAAATAAATAAATAAAAACTTCAGAACCGCATTTATGCGGGCAGCTAGCTCGCAGTGAAAATTTATTAGAACATTTTTGGTCTTGATGGTCCTCATATCAGCTTCCATTCAAAGAACACGTGTGTATCCTTGTCTGACCCGGCGCTCGTCACTTTTTTTAACGCTTACTAGATAAGGAAATGCAGAGCTCCGCCGGCCTGAATCACATTAGCGTTACCCTTTCATGTCATTTATGAGTTTCACACTAGCAAATTCCCAAAGTATTGTTGCCATAAATATTTTTCAGTCAATAACAGCTCGAATACTTTAATTATATATATGTATCGTCTGTATTCTTCCCCTTCAATTTCGGCCATTTACGCAGAAGTGTCAGAAATGAGCAGTAATCATATTACAACCAAATAAACAAATAGAAACGTTAAATCAAAGTGACAAACCTTTGAGGAAAACAAAATGATCATTTCCACGTTAGAACAAGAGAGCAAATGCTAAATTGCTAATAATTATTCTGCTGGCTCACACTGGAGCATTTTTTCATGATTCAACCGTATATGCTTCTACAGATACTGATGATCGGAGTAGTTAACGACAGGCACGCATACGTTGCATGGCTATTGTATTTGAATGGTGGTCAAAAATTCAACAAGCGCGTACGTACTTCCATAGGGAACTTATTCAATTAATTTCTCACTCGTTCTTTTACTATGATGGCATGGCTGACCAGGCAGCCAGCTGGGCCCAACCTTCTTTCTTGGTCTTCAGCCGATACAGCTGAGAAGTTACAATCGCAGTTTGTTTCAATTAACGTGGAAAAAGCAATAATTACGGGAAAAATAAAATTGCAGAAGGGCCAGATATGACAAATATAACATACATACCAACACCACAAAGCATTAGTGTGAGCAATTAGAGGATAGTTTAGCTAATAATTTGACTTTTTTCCGATAGTTTAAATTTAAATATTTTTATTATCGTATAATTTTAATAAATAAATATTTATGTCAAGGATATAATATTAAATTTAAAATTTATTAATAATGAAATAAAATGTGAAAAATATTTATTTGCATCTTATAATATTTAAGTAATAAATATTATTTATAAAAAAAATTAAATGAGAATTTTATTTTTTATTACAGCCTAATAAAGAATGCACACACATATATAAAATATACTATTTTAAAATTTTCAAAAAAAAGTGTAAACAATTAGATATCAAATTCATTTTTTATCTACTTTTAGATTATAAATATATATATATATAAAATGTGCATGTCTGTAAATTTTAATTGTATATATGTATGGATTTTTCTCCTTAAAAAAAAAAAAAAAAAAAAATGTAGAGATTCCCACATGAATTGATTGAAATTACCTGCAATGTGACAGATCTATCTTGGGCAGGGTATAAATTATTCCTTAGTGATCTAATTATTTATCTAATAATTAGATTTTAATTTGGCATCATGGAAGGCGATTAAAGCGCGCTACATATGCAAGGTGGGGTATTCTTTTAACGTTACGAAGTTCGTTAAACTTCAAAAGAGAAAGTACAGTGACAAAAAAGCCACCTTGTCTCCACCCACCCACACCTCCCTCCCCAACCGCGCGCCCCCCAACTCCCCCCATCCTGGCCCCCGGCGGATCTGATCATATAACTCTTCCCCACGAAGTCCAAAGACCTTTGCCTCAACGGAATTGTAAGAGCCACGCTAGCGTAAGTCCATCTCCGCTAGCTTAAGTCTATCTCCGCTAGCTTCTGGCCCATGTTTGGCCATAATCCTTGGAGTTACTGTGAGTTTCCGAATGAATCTCTCTCAATAAGTCAATATGAAATTATAATTTTTTTTTTCTTTTTCAAAAGAAAAACAAATCCATTGAAAGAATGAAGAATACAATAAATAAGATGCATTGCATTAGTTGACTAAAAAAAAAAAACTATCATGAAAAAATAAAAGCAGATCTAGAAAAAATCATTTATGATAAACAATAAAATTCATTATTATATATAAGACCACAAATTCTTTATAGCACATAGGAAGAAGTCACCAGAAACACGGAAGCAATACAATCTTCATCGAGCAACGATAGGGACAAATGTTGAAACTGTCGTTACGAGGCCTATACCAATCCAGGCATAATCAAACTTCAATTAGTTAGGAAAAAAACAAAAACTGAAGGTAATCCACCGTCTTTTGTACAATTTTCAAAAAGAAAATTACGAAAAATCATTGAAGTAATGATTCTTAATTTCATATTAAAGATATATTCAATTAAGACAAACTTTCATGTAGAGCCAAAACTCTGCCCAAGCGTCAGGCAGGCGGTGCAAGCAAGATGAATCCACTTTCTTGTTCTTCTTCTGTCTTTCCGTTTCAAGAGTTGGTTTGTTATATTACACAGCATCAATGTCTCTGCTCACTACACAGCATCACTCATTACTAAAATACTATTATCCTTACGTTCAATGTGTATCTTCGTATCTTCAAACAATGTTTACGTATGCGTAGATTTTCTTCTGCTGAATACTCTGTTCCTTGTTCTACTCCAATGCTGACAAGCCTTTTACCATTCAAATGCAAAGATATCTTTTCTTTTTCTTTTTCTTTTTTAATGAAAAAAATAAAAAAATAGAAATCCCAATATTATTTCTTTGTAAAATAAATGTAAGACTGAATATATATAATCATTTCTCAAATTTCAAAATTCTAGAGTTTTGTGCTTTGTTTTAGTAGTAAAATATTGGTAAATAACAAATGAAAAGAGAATGACTGCATGCACTTTGGGGCAAGTCAGCAATGATTCTTATTTGTTCAACCAAATTTTAATTTTTCTTTTCTTTAACTATATGCGTTTAAAAAAAAAATGAAATTTAAATACAAAATAAATATTTTATTTATTATAATTATTAATTATCTTTTAAGAATATATATAAATTATAATAAATCAATATCTATTTTTTTATCTAAATTTTGCCTTCCTTGATCAAGCCCCGTGCGGTTTGCTTTCGTCTGGGTTGTTATAAAATTAAACAAAGAACAAGATATTATTATGTATCAAATAAAAAAAGAAAAAATATTTAAATAAAATGGTCAGGGTGCCAGCCAAAAACCAACGGTTCATAAAACCAGCGGCTACCGTTGACGGATCAAGGGAATCGCGTGGATCACTGTCCAATCAAATGTCGGCGGAAATTCTAATAACGTAAAAAGTCGACCGAGAACCTGAAGCAATTGATCCGACACCGTTTTCGGTTGGATTTTATGCCACCCATTCTCTGTATAGACCTGTCTCTATATGGATGTCATCGGAACTCGAAGCTCGTATGACCTCAACCTTCAATCTGGGCATCTAAAAGGAAAAAGTTGAGGAGTGACTATCAAATTACATCAATGAATCCACCGGCAATCTTCTACTTCTTTCACAATACTATAATTTTTGCAACAATTTTTCTCATATCTAAATAATTTCTTTATGGGTTTTTCATCCTAATAAATTATTAAATCTATAACTAAAACGAAACTCATTGTTTCAACTTAAGAAAAAAAAAATAACTCTGTATAATTTTATTATTATAACATGACTCTTTTCTTTTCTTTTCTTTTCCTATACAAACAACACAGTTAGTATTTATAATAAATTAGTTTTGAGTCAACAAATTAAAAGTGTTAAATAAGCTTTAAATTAGGTTTATTTTTTAGTTAATTTATATTTGAGAAAAATAAATAATTAAATTAAATTATTTTATTAAATAATTTTATAATTATAAAGATTTAATTATAATCAAAATATAGTTATAAGAATTAATAAATTCATTATTTGCTTACAATTAAATTATTATTAATTAATTAATATAATTGTAATATATTTTAATATCTTTAACTTATAAATTTATGAAAAAATATAATATAAGTAATAGCTTTTTTTTCTTGTAAATTTTTTTTAATTATAATTAAAATAAAATTTCACGAATAAATAAAATTCTTATTTGATTACTATTAAATATATATTAATTGATTTATATAATATTATAATTAAATCTCCATGATTATAGTATATTTAATATTTTTAATTTAGGATAAATCATCACATAAATAATAAGTAAGTTTTTTTCTCAATTTTAAAAATATATATGTACATATAATAAAGATCAATTTTATTTTTTTTAGTTAGTAGGAAGAGATTTTTTTTTTTTAGAATTATAATATGTCTTGTAAAAGATTTATTATTTATTTATTTTTTTATTGTCTACTAAAAAGCTCATCAAATCATAAATTATATAATAAAAATATTTCTTTTAAATTTTATAAATCTTATACTTCCCTTCATAACTCTATTCTTAAAAATTTTATATTTTTTTAAAATTCAAAATTTTGGGTATAAAATTTTGAATTTTTAAATATTAGAATATTGTCTAAAGAATCACTATTTAATCTGCTCCAATAGCAAAATATATTTTCAATTTGGATGAGAAATCCCAATCCACAATTCTAAATTTTGAAAAAAATGTGATTATTAGTGATTACTTTGTTATAAGCCCAATCCACAATTCCAAGGTTTAAAGGGCTGTGATTAGTTTGCCATAGGCCTAATCCATATTTTTTCAGTGTTTTGGGGGGGCATTTAGCCTGGAGAAGTGAGATTGGATACTAGGATTGAAACCCCAGCCTCCCCTGACCTTTCAGCCAGGTGGACCCAATCCATATCTTAAATCATGGGAGAAAAAAAAAAAAAAAAAACAACTGGGACGAGAAAGCTCAATTTACAATTCCAAAGTTTAAAGGACTGTAATTACTTTGTTATAAGCCCAATCCGAGGACTCATTAGTTTGCCATAAGCCCAATCCATATCTTAAAACCAATCTTTACATGCGTTAGCCTAAAAGCCCAGACAGGCCCAGTTGTCCAGGCTTGCAATGTCTGGACTGAGGCGAGACGAACATTAACAAAACGCCGAGACGAAATCAATAAATAAACGAGTAAGGATATAATTTTCTTCTTTTTTTTTTTTTCTGATGAGTATTATTTTTATTTTCGATTTACAATTAAATAAATTACACAATAAAGTATACCAGTGCCAAATATTGAATGAACGAAGGCCGCACAGAATCTTGAACCTATTGGTGCAAATTTTGGAATTAGTCGCACAATGGTCATAGGAGTCAAATTTCCTTTTTTTTTTTTTTTTTTTTTTGGGTAGATAGGAAAATCCAAAATAAATTGATTATCTAATAAAACCTACACCAATCAATTCACCTCCCAAAAACAGATGTTATGGGTAATGGTTGAAAAAAATTGAAAAAAAAAAGGGAAGAAAATTGAATATTGGGCGAGAAAGAAGTTTTTTCTAGGGAAAGTAATTTTCTCCTTACAGCGAAAAATAAAATATATATTAGAAAATTCTCTTCCTAAAATACAATGCCCGACTCATAAAAACAGAAGGTTGTGCTTCCAATTTAATCTTTACAATCTAAACATAAAAAGATCTTCATGGAAGTTTGTTTGTACGTATATATTTACAAAGGAAAAAAGAAGAATATTGAGATATCTAGTCGTTTTTGTATTCTAAATTTAACAAAATTTAGTGTATCGTAATATTCATGTTATATTGTGTAGTGTAACCATATCTACAGTACAAACCCATTTATTAATTGATAATTTGAGAGTCAATTTTGTTATGGCTCTCCTATTTACCAATACTAATTATTAAGGACAGAATTTGAGTTAAAGTAAAGTAGTAAAAGGGAAGGGTGATTATTTTATTTTTATTTTTTTTCTTGTTTGGATGTGAGGGAAAGGCGGTGAGCAGAGAATTAAGAAAATAGAAAAACAAAACAGAAAAAAAAAAAAAAAAAAGAGAGAGAGAGAATGAGAGAGATTGAATATCAAGTTACGCAAGTTTATCTAGTAACCATATCTAGTGCCTATACCCAAACGATAGCGTAGAGAAGGAGGAGAGCTCTGGACCACCCCGACAATCCCGCCCGCACAAGATTCGTGGCTTGGTCCCCAAGTAAACCGAAACGAGCATTGCCTAGCATTGCTTCACCTCATAAATAAGCCAGTTGGTAGGGCTGTGCGAGGAAGGCTTCTCAGACACACACACACACTCTCTCTCTCTCTCTCTCTCTCTTCGTACTCCCAAGAAAACCAATGTAACTTATCTCTCTATAAGCCTGTGTTCTGATGTGAATGGTTCTTCTCCCCAGGAAAAGCGAAGGGAGGTTCTTTACCCCATGGCGGCTCTCCTAGAGAACTCCTTCGCCTTCTTGGATGGCGAAGAGGACGACGCCAAGCTCATTGAGACCGCAAAGGCCGTTGCAAAGAAGGATGCGGAGGAGAAAAAGATATTGAAGCAGCAGTCGGAACAGGCAGTGAAAGCGGCGCAGCGATATCGGTCGGCTCCCCTGTCCATGAGAGCCAAGCTCATTATTCTTCCCCGTTACAGTAACTCTTTCTCGCCTTTCCACTTCAAAGCCTTTTTAACTAATTAGTTATGTTCGAAAATTTTCATGATTATTGTCCTGTTTGTTGGACTTCTAAATAGATTAAAGATTAAATCTTTTCTTTGCTATAAGAAAAGAACCTTTTTCTTTGCTATAAGAAAAGAACCTTTTTCTTAACCCCCTCAAAACACACACACACAAATAAAAAACTACTTTTCTTCGTTGTGTTTGGGGATTGTGTCCTGTGCCTATCTATATGCGTTTCACTTTTGGTGCTAGATTATTTAAACTGCCATTAGAAATTGAGAATAGCTGTTTCAGAGTCCTTTCACCAAAAATTAAAAAAAGAGTGTCTTTAGACTTTCCTGTTTTCAACTGATACATTGTTTATGTAACGGGATCGTCTTGTCATCGCCTTATTCCTCTTTCTTGTTTTTGATTTCGTTATCGGTTCGTGCAATCGTGATCCTCTTTACGCTAGGTGATTGAATTTTGGCGTTCTATTTCTTTCTGCGCTCTTTTTAATATCAGGATGTTGCTAATGTTTTGATCATCAGGTCTGTTACAGCTCGGAATTGATTACATTAGCCATGATATGCATTAATTATTTGTTTCCTCTTTCCCAGTTCGTCGGAGAGACATTGTGGTCAGAAAAGAGAAACCAGATGGGGCAGAACAGAATGACGCGGGAAGCAACTTTTCTGGGGGTATTAGTGACAGGGGCAGTGATAAAGGGGTTGATAGTTACCAGGGTAATAACCATAGGAGAGATGGCAACGATTATAAAGGCAGTTATGGAAGGCGTGAGGGCTATCGCGGCAATAACAGGAGGGGTACAAACAACTCGGGATATAAAGGAAGTAGCAATGGTTCTAGAGATGGTGATTATTATCTGAATAATGGAGGAAACAACGTAGGCAAAAATAATTCAGGGGATTCTTTGGGAGTTGTTGACAATGATGGCTGGCAAATAAGTGGTAGGCGTCGAGTTTGTCATCGTGGCCAAGGTAGGGGATACAATGTATATGCCAATGGCCACGATGATAATACCTTGGTAAAGGCTGCTGAGGGGCAAGCTTTTGAGAAACCCAAAAGTGGAGAGTTTGAGCCAGATGAACGTCATGAAAATGGCAACATGCTGTCTGGTTTTTCTGAAAATGATCTTAGTAGCGTGCAACATGCTGTTGACGGTGAGAACAAACGTATTGTCGCTAAAACGCACCTTGATGGTGATACTTCTGCAGAAGCAATCCAAAGTGATGTGAGAAGAGAGTATGCTTTCTTTAAATTTCTTTTGTTTCTCTATCTCTCTGTGATTTTTTTTTTTCTCTTGGCATTATCATTTAGTGGTCTGCTTTTTCTTTGATTTATGTTAAGTTTGCTTTCATTATGGATTTTAATGGTTTTGCTAAAGGGATGTCGCTGATGCTACCACTGATGGACCAAAAGATTCTAAAAGATCAAGGAGATCCACAAAGAAAACTCAAATTCAACATACTCCTGTGAACAAAGCTGAAGAGGGAGAGGATGATTCGAACGTAATATTATTGACTCTTAATATTCTGTAAAAAACTTGCTATTTCGAGCAATAGTTGATGTGTTCTTTCATTGCCCTGCAGAAAATGACTCTTGAAGAGTATGAAAGGATTCAACTCAAAAAGGGAAAATCGTTGGAATCTCTGAAAGTTTGAGCAGAGACAAGTAAACCTTGACAAGGATTTTGAGTCGACGCAACTTGTGGGGAAAAAATGTGAAGATGGCTTAATCAAGCCGGTGAGTTTTATTTTTTATTTGTTCTGTCTTGTTGTAGTCACAATTCACTGTGCTTCTTGACGTGAATTCTTATTGCTTCTTTCTGTTTTCTTGCAGAAAACTGGAAAGGAGTTGCTCCAGAGGAAAGATGGTCCAAACAAGGAGGAGAAAGCCCGAAAGGTAATGGATTCTAACCTTTGTATGGTTACCAAATGTCTGACCATTCTTTTCAACTTTTGAAAAAATGAAGCCTGCTATTGATTTGGTGCTGCATTTCTTCATCCTAGGAAAGGGTACTGCATCATATGCCTGTAATTTCTTCATTTGCTTGTGCTAGTTGTATGAATGATGTGTTGATCGGGCTTGCAAAAATTCCTTTCCTGTAAACCTCCTCTCATTGAGGATGCTGCCTCAAGAACCAACCATCTGTGCTGTCCTCTGGGATGTTATACTCCTCCATCAGTGTCTTTTATGTTTTTCTGTTACTTTTGGAGTCTCTAAATAACATGTGTTTTTGTTTGCTTGTTACAGTCCATGAGCATTAATGAGTTCTTAAAACTAGCTGAAGTCAGAAGTTCGGAGATGTCTGATCATCAACGTAAACCTCCTCCCAAGAAAAATCGGGCTGGTAATGCCGGCAACCTCTCGGAGAATGGTCGAGGTAGTGGTCGGGGTTATGATGAGGAGAAGATGAATGGCGGACAGCAACACCACAGACCAGGTAGTGCTCGTGGATTTGTGGGTGCGAGGATTCCTGGTGGACATCGACAAGGGAGATCCTATAATGGCCACGGTCATGGTGGTGAGAGGACTAATGGTGGACTCCGACACCAGAGATCATATAATGGTTGTGGACCCAGACACCCTGATGGCAGGAAGCAAAAGGGCGGTAATGGGGGAGGTGAAAGTGGGAAGCCTAACGGTAGTCAGCATGAAAGACCTGATTTCCATCATAAAGCTGGGTATGCTGTTCCTGCTGGAAGGCTTGATGATTGTGAGCCTCGACATGAGAGGCCATGTAATAACGAGCTTGGAAAGGGGAAGGAGCTTAATGTCGAGGATCCTAACCAATTTCCGGCCCTCGGAAGTGGTACCAGGGCATAACTTTTATGGCAAATGGATAAGAAAAAAGGTTCTGCGTTAGGATTGTGCACGACCAATGTTCAAATCGGCATTCCAGGAAGGATGCGAAATTATGCAGCGTGTAGCTCATTTTTTCTCTGTTAGAAACAGCTCCCTTTGGTAGTCTATTATAAAATTTTAACCGTATATTTATTACGGATTGCATTTGAAATAGCAGTTTTGCTATCTGTTGATGGTCAACTTCTCTTTCAAATCTACATAAATTTTTAACGTTCGATCCTGAATTCATCTCGCCGCTCAAAAGAATTGCCACAATTCCGCTTCATCCTTGTAGTAGTTGGGTTTTCTTGGTTACTCTCTCGATGCCTTTCCCATCTCATTTTGCTTTAAAGAACGTTCTCTTTCTCGTGTTGTAACGGATGTTCCGGTTATGGCAAGCTCTCTCTCTCTCTCTATATTTATTGCCAGCACCAATCCCAGGCAGGAAGCTTCTATCGAGTGGGCCCCTGAGGGCTGGACCCCGGCCTTCCTTCTCTCTCACATTCACGTGAGCAGTGATAGAGTCCGTGATGGCGTCTAACCCGACCCCACAAACATTGGCCAAATCGTACCAATCCACGTAACCAGTGTTGCACAGGAATAAACCCCCGGGAGCCGTTGGATATGCCGTCAGATGCCTAATCCCA
Source organism: Rhizophora mangle (assembly GCA_037832345.1). Classification (NCBI taxonomy): domain Eukaryota; kingdom Viridiplantae; phylum Streptophyta; class Magnoliopsida; order Malpighiales; family Rhizophoraceae; genus Rhizophora; species Rhizophora mangle. The sequence continues at coordinate 2,114,518 of JBAPLJ010001678.1, read as the reverse complement.
AACGGATAATATCCGGTATATCCTCCGCTAAAAGTCTCAACTTTATTATACAATTCCCGAAACTACCTCTGTGTAATCATTTTCTTTTCTTTTGTTTGTGTTTTTTTTTTTATTCTAAAGACTAAGTTCAGTAGATTATCAAAAGTGCGAAGAAACAATTCCAGCGAATATTCGCAAGCAAATCCCATCTTCCACATGAAAAAAAACAAACACAATTTAAGAAGGAAACTGGACCTTAATCTTTTCATACTATAAAAACCTTTATCGGATGTCTCTTTGTTGTTCTAGTCTTAATTAAAAACGTAGCATCTCGAAAACGATAATTCCAGAAACAGAGAGAAGTTTCCAAGAGCTTACTTGAAGCGTCGTCGTCTTTTAGCCAGGAAGAAAAATGTCGGGTTATGGGAGAGCGCGGCGAGTCACTGACCCGCTCGACGACAAAGCTAGAGCTAGACTCGTCGGCGGGTGCATGCTCAGTTACGTGAGCAGCGGCAGCGAGCACTCGGCCAACGAGTCACCTTGCCTCTCTGAGCTCGTTCAAGGCTTCCTCGAGGACGACGATTCCGATTCTCATTGCCCAGATGACGAGTCCGAATCAGACCGAGTTGATCCTGTCACTGATTGCCCCGACCTCACCGAGGAAATCCTGAAATCAACCGTCGTCAATAATTTGGATTCGTACGGGAAATTGTTATACGCTCACGTTTCGGAAGCAACGGAAGCGTATTCGTGTTTGGAGAACCAGAAACCCCTGTTCAGGAGAAAGGTGATGATATTTTTGAGAGAACTGGGGCACAATGCGGCGGTCTGCAAGACCAAGTGGGATGCCTCTGGTGGCCTTGCCGCCGGAAACTACGAATTCATCGACGTGGTCCAATCCACCTCTTCTGCGTTGAACAACCGTTACATCATTGATATGGACTTCGCCTCGCAATTTGAGATCGCCAGGCCGACGATCCAGTACGAGAAGCTATTGAAGTCGCTACCTAGGGCTTTCGTTGGCAAAAGCGAGGACTTGAAGAAGATAGTCAAGGCCATCTGCGAGGTGGCCAAGAGGTCGCTGAAGAGCAGAGGCCTATCGCTTCCTCCGTGGCGAAAAAATGGTTACATGCAGAAGAAGTGGTTCGGCCCGCACCGCCGGACGGTAAATTCTGTTCCGTCCAACTCGTTGACGCCCGTTGCAGTGGCTGTCAACGCCGTGAAATGTCGCTGTGTCGGGTTCGACGACCCCATCAACGGGCAATTGGTTGTCCGTACGGGATAATAATTTCCGGGTCTGAAAATAAAATAATGAAAAAGGGAAATGATTAAAATATTGTAACGCGGCAAATGTACAGAGGAGCAGCTGGGTGTTGATCAAGTGCAAGTGCAAGCGTGAAGTGTTAAGTCCGAGTTTCACCCTAGTGAGTCTGATTTTCTTCAGTATTCTCTGTATCTCTTTGTGAGTTTTAGTGATGTCTTGGCGATGTAACCTGAGGTGACATTTGATCATTTTGATGTGACGTGACGTTTTATTGGGGAATCATGTACAATGTATAGGACTGACTTCTCAGCCAGTGTTCACAGTTGGCTTTTCCCACTGGGTGCAACCGCAGCGCAATGATACAAGGATTTAATTTTGAGATAGAACGGAAGTGAAACGGCACAAATCAAAAACTCATTTGCTGGTGTGGGACTGGGACCACACGGTTTTCGTATCTTCCCTCAAAAGAATGCCTACTTTCCCAGAACAGTTCGATAGCCCTGGCTTTTTCCCTTTTGTTTGGGTAGCTTTCGGGTGGGCTCAGTTGAGAGGCAGTCTAGATATCTTATGGAAACTTTATTGTTGGGCCTAGGGCTGAGTCGCAGATGATGACATAGATATAGTAGGTTATTTAAACACAGAGCAACTAACAACAAATACAGCAACTTTTAATAAATACATGAAGGGAGAGGGGGTTCGTAACTAAATGGCCCATGTATATGTTACCTGCCCAAACTATTCAGACTTGTGTTTTTTTTTTTTTTTTTTTTTATGCAAAGTTATTGACGAGGCTAATTGCTGTTTATTGCCCTACCACTTGGAGCCTTCAAGAACTAGAGAAAATATCAAATAAATTAGCAAATTAATATTGAATTTAATATAATTTTCTTATAAGTAAGTTATAAATTATTATTTCAGTAGAATTTAAATAATTTAATCTTATTTGTTATAGTTTCATATTCAATTAAGAATAAATATTATACCTATTTAATATTTAAAAACTTAACTATCTTAATTTATTACATGGTTACTAAATAAGATTTCATATCTATATTATTTGTATGTATGATTTTTTATTATTTTATATAATATTTTTATTATATTAATAAAATTATAGCATTTTAATAATTTTGAATAATAATATCAGAATTATTATATTCTAACAATCAAAAATTTTTTGATGTAGAATTATTAATGGTAAAAGAATTTTCACGTTTATACCATTTAGATCGTAGTTGGCTCCGACTTGAAAAATATTAACGGGGGAATCTTAAAATAGAAGGAAACTCACGGGCAGCTGGGCTAAGGTTAATTGGATAATTTTGGATTAATTCAAATGGAAAACTAATCATCATAGGCCTCCAATTCCTACTGCAAGACAGGCCCAAGTGAACCAGAAAGAATACCGCCCATAAAAGTCCTAGGCGGAAAAGGAGCCCACGCACAAAAAAAAAAAAGGGTCCTTCGACTTTCATTTCGCCCTGCATAGTACATTGCTCTGTATTGACTCCCGTAAACGTACGAGATATGGACAAAAGAATTTAAATTGCATATAAATTATTAATTTAATTAGCAAAATAAAATTGAAATTTGAAATGCAAGCCCGATTAGCAACAAGAAAATTGTGAAAAGCCAAATTGAAAGTCAGACCAAATTTCAAGGACTAAATTGCAGTTCTGACAAGTACATATATGTTTATGCATAAAAATACTAATCAATCTACCTGCACAGTGTTTGTTTCCCGTGCAAGGACCTTTCTGGCAAGGTTAAGTTGAATTAGCAATGTCTTGACCCATGCTCAATTAGTTGATTCGCTTCTGTGCTCCTCATCCTCGGGTTATCTTTCTTCATGCCATTTTCCATGAACATTCGTATGGCCCAGTAGCATTAATTAATAGATTTAAAAGCATAAAATTTGTGCAAAAATCTCTTTTCTCGATTCACAAGTCACGAAAAACTGAATGCTGCCAATTGAGATTTCCGCTTGCACGGAATATACCACACCTCGGGGTCCTTCAGGAATACTTTTCAGGCGCTTGAGAATAGGCCATAACATTAGCAGTAACGTAAAAATAAGGATTCAATACGTGACGAGGAAGGATTTAATTATAGTAGCTAAATAGACGCCATCTGCAGTAGGAAGTTAGACCAAGTCAATTGGCTCCTCGTATATTTCAAGACGAAATCCAAATAGAAAGCTACTTGACATTGCACATGGCGTGTGTTTCATCAATCTTCTTCAGGCGATTTCTAACAGTAGTGAGCGGGGACTGAGGAAAAAGTCCCCAGAAGTAACAAACAAAATAGATATAAGCACCCGCTTTTCGGATGGCTTCTCACGTAAAATGAAATGGGAGTGTAATAAACTCAATTAAACGCGATATTAAAGTAAAGGTTGCTGCCAAGAAAGACTCAAAAAATGCGGATAACGAAATCAGAGACTCTTGACCGTCCTTTCTCTTTTTGGTTTTCATGGCTTGTTGCATGATAAATTTGATTCCATTAGAGAATTATTGATGCAATGGACCATACGCATCTGGTGGCACCGATAATGACGAAGTAAGAAGTTTGACAGTTGCACGTGCTGGGAAAACACAGACAAGCCAAGTGGACAACATGGGCTCCAATCTCATGTACGGACAGTTTTCCCAGCTGGCATGTACATCTCATCACCTCGCGCCTGTAATGCAAGGACCAGTGGCAGATGAAAACAGCTTTTCCAGGAGACACAGCACGTTCGGATTTGGAGTCCAAGACTTTAAAAAAAAAAAAGACAAAAACTTTTTTATTATTAAACTATAATTTGAATAAATTTTAATACATAATAGATTTTCAAATTTTTATTTTCCGCTGGGCTCAAAATCATGGTTGTAGGCAAACTTCAATTTAAATTATTTCTGAATGTGACCCCCTGCAACTTTCAATCATCACCAAGGTAATGTTAGTATAGTCCACAAAAATGATTATAACCCAAACAACTGGAATTTCAATATTTGGAAGCAGCCACACGAATAAGTATTTTCCTAATATGAAGTTCTATCTAGTTTCCATCTTCTCCATTGTAACCTTCTTCCGCTACTAAGGTTTGTTCAATCGTACATTCGCTGAAGTTGCAAGGATTACGTCGAAGACTTCCAAAACAAAGCAACTGGGAATGTAGGCATTGTGGTCGACGTCACATTCCAATGCCTAAGTAAATCTTTAAAGATCGATAATGAGAGAGTAAAGATGCGAAGAAATCAAAAAGATTGTCTTTTACTCGTGAGATGCCATTGATTGTATAGTTGAGAGGATAGATAGAGCACTCCGTACACTTTTGTTTAGGGCTGAGCAGGAATCTTATCTCATCCCTTAGCAAATAAGCTGTGCTCAAGCAGCCAAGCTAGTAATTTCTAGTTAATTATATTAAGCTATGGAATCTGGGTCTCATATCCCCATATGTAATATATACTTTTTTTAACTTGGAACATTTAAAGAATTTTACTGGACCTCATGAAGACCATCGATGAACTATGTTGTTGATCCCAATTTTTTTATATTTTTTTGGTTCCATATCTTTTAACGACAAAAGAGGTTAATTCACGGGAAAAAAAAAAAAAAGGATAAAAAACAAAAGATTGAAACTGTTAAGCTCACATGACCTTGACTTTTTCCGAGTCATACTTAATTTTGTCGTGAAACATTACCGAACTATAACCATAGATACACGCGTCCTTGTAATTTGTCGCGCCGGATGATGTCTGTCAGTGGTTTCGCGTGCGAGGTGCCTTAACGTCACTTTGTTAATTGTTGAAAGATCCTTAGAACCGCCAAATTCATTTCGTCTATCATATAAAATATTAAGCATTAGAATTTCAGCCAATGTCCATGAAATATAAATAATAATAAAAAAATAAATCAACAAGCCAATAATACTGAAATTTATAGTATTTTATTTGTCATTTCAAACGCCCGAAATAGATCAGAAAATTTACCCTTTTTTCAATTTTCTAACTTTTTAACAAGGATACCAAAATCTTAATTTCAAATTTAAAGGATGAATCCCAAATTTAACTCTTGTTGTTTATAAAAGGGAGCATTGTTTTCCAATAAACTTAACGGGGTTAACTAGTTAGTGGGGCAATGGGCTCTCTAATGGCTCCTACTCAAATGACCCACACCTCATGCATGTAAACTGAGGTTGGTTTTCCAGAACGGTCCCGTTGGCTCTTTGTTTGTGTGACTTCGATATGGAGAGTCTCGTAAGGAACTCCAAAATAAATTTTATATTTCCTCCTTTGCTTGAGATGTTAGGCAGTCTCACCTAACATTGTTGATAACCCTGTTTATCCCCACCATCCCTTAATTCCATTTGGGCAACTCTGAAACCAAACATTAAATAGTAAAGCCTGTCAGCTCGAATTTTTATTTTTATTTTTTTATTTTTTGTAAAGTGATTTTCTATTCATTAATTCTAGGTCTTAACATATCTCGATCTGCCCCAATTAGCCCCCTGCTCCATCACCTATCCAGTTTACAAAACAATATATATTAATTAATTAATTTTAACTCAAGAGTACTGGAGTGAAAGCGGGCGGTTTTGAATTTTAAGTCTTAGCTGGAATCAAGGAAAAAAAAAAAAAAAAAAAGAGAGAACATGTGGTGACGTTGAATATCATCTCCATGGCCATATAAAATCTTACCAATTCTCCATAAATCAGGGCAATCTATATCAAAGTCACATGGAATTCATTACAAGTGATTGAATGATTGTATGGTAATTGAATACAAGTAACACTGAACGCTATTTTCTCTCATTTGTTATTCCCTGTTTCTCTCGTGCAAATTGGGTGTTGAAATGCTGGTAGAAATTATTGTTCAATTCCCAATTCCAGACTGCATTTCTCTCGCGCTGCTTTTCACTAACATCTGTAATCGATTAATAAAGCAATATATATAGCAATTTGTAACGTATAAGAAAACTCGAAGCAGCAAGTTTAAAAATTCTCAATCACACATGGCTGCCATCAACCGGCTAATGTTAGGAAGTAGCTTAGTTGTCAAACTCGCTTATGCTATTTGAGCATGATGCTTAATAAAGGTGATGCTTCCGGCTGTAACGTTAATCGTTTTGGTCTAATGGAACAAAAATAGCCGTATTTCAGAGGGTGAAAAAGTATTAAATCGGAAAAATTTGGATTAAGGACAATTAGCCCATAATTAAACAGTAATAAAGTCATTGAAATATGTAGCAAAATTAAAAGTCCAAACATGATTGGTAGTGATTTGGTTAGTAAATCATTCATTTAAATACTCGCTTTATTATGTAACGAGAAATTGATTAATTTTCACCTTTAAACATAATATATACTCTCTCGTATCATTTTTTTTTTTTAAAATTTTTATTTTTAAACACGACCTTTGCTTTAATTTTGTTTTATTTGTTCTCCTTTTCACTCCCACTTACCATTTTATCAAACCTGCAGGCCAATCTCCGTATGTTGGGCAACTCTTTCCGAGGGGAGAAGTGGAAGTGATGAAACGTGTCTTTCATTCTTTGTTGAGCCACTTGACACGTGTCCCAGAGTATTACGGTGGACCATACCACATTTAATAAAATACGTTAAGTCAAAATAGAATAGTCGATACCATGCAAAATGAAACTCCTTTATTTTTTCAAGTTTGATTCCGTGATTGGACCCATGCGGGTCCCACGGATCATAAAGTTGATATATTATATTTTTTTAATTCATTTCTGACAAAAATGTACGTTTGTTTACTTATTTTCTTTTTCAACAACATTACTTTTATTAGAAAATTTTATGAATAAAAAATTATAAATATTAATTCAAGCCAATTGAAATATAGATTATCTCGTACAACTCTTAAATGATAAACTAAACTCAGCAGCGTCATATGTATATTTAAAATATCTATTTGTATAATTTAGTGGTGTGTATAGTATTTTTCTTTAATTTTCGTATCTCTTTAGAATCTAAGTGTTCTACTTCAAAATGATACACTTTTTTAATTCCGCAAGAACCGAACTCTAATTTGAAAAAAAAAAAATAAAAAAAAAAGAAATTTGATTCTAATATATCAAAGAAGGGAAATAAAAAAAAAAAAAAAAGAGAAAAAACAAATTGAGGGGAAATAAACAAATCAGATTTAGTTTTCGTGTTATCCCTTTTCCATACTTACTTATGTGTCGCGTACGTCAGTCCCAATTTACGTAAATCTATCGTTACATGAAATTATTTGTCCTTCATCGGTGGCCCATCATAATCCTTGCGATTGGAATGCGCTTGAACTATGGCTTTATTAGTAGGAACATGATTGTTAATGTCGGTGGGCAATGGGCACACAAAACCGAGCTTAATCGGATAATAATTACTTTATTAGTTGCTAATTCAATTATGCGAGGTTAATTGAAACGGTAAAGGATTTTCTTATTTCCCAGTGGTTGGCCGGTGCCGGAGTCATATATCCTTTACCTTAGCACGTGGTTCCAACGTTTTCAATAGTTTGGAATTGGTAATGGGTGGGTGAATTGGGCCAAAAACGACGTGGATATTGGCCGTTTACGCACCATTAATCGCGGCGAGCACACATCTAGTAAGGTTACCATTAATCACAAAATTTATTGATAAAAAAATATGTAAAACTCTTAGTTACCAAACCTTTACAAACTTTATATATGTATGCCGTAACCGTTAACTTCCATATATATTCTTTTTGATTTTATTTATTTATTTATTTTTGCTTGCAACTTCTCTGGTAAGATGTGGACAATGCAGCGGCCGCTGCCTGGTAAAAGCGTGTGGGGGAAGATAGAGGGCGAGAGTGAGACAGAAGTTTCAGTCTCTTGGAAGCAATGGGCGATGCATCCGGCCTATAAAGAACTAAAACCATATATTAATCCAGCGAAAACTGCACCTTTAATTAATTTGATGAATAATTCCTTGTATCTAAAAAAGAATTTAAAATAAAATTTTAACTTATTACTTAATAATTGAAAATTTTTTTTATATAAATGATATACATATTTTTATCTTATATTTATTTTTCATCAAAATAAATTTTTTATATTCTTAAATAAAATTTTTAATTAATTAAGAATGACATAATTGTTAATAATAATAATAATAATAATAATAATAATAAAATAATTATAATATAATGATTATTTTGAATAATATTTATTTTTTAAAAAATTTTTAGCATTTATAAACTTTTTTTAATAAAAATTAAGTTATGAATTTTATTTTATACTTTTACTTGTTAAGATTTTTTTTTATATATTATTGAATAAAATATTCAGTTAATTAAATTAATTTTTTATTAATTTTTTTAATTATCATTAATAATAAATAATTATAATTTAATAATTATTTTAATTAATTTATTGTATTTATTTTTTTACGTTGGGCATTTAAGAGATATTATTCTTTCTTTCTCTCTTTCTTTTTTATTGTTTAATCTGCGCCCTTCTTCCTTCTCTTCTTATTCTTGTTCTTAGCCTCAGCAGCAACAGCAGCTCAGTCGAAAGTGATAGTGAGGGAATTCACCAACGTATCAATCAACGGCTCTGATTGCGTCTGCTCTCATGGCCAAAACCGGCGTCTTCGATTCCGATCCGACGGTGGAGGCAAAGGCGATGGAAATGAAGAAGGAGCTGCAGAAGCTGGTGAAGTCCATCGTAGACGACGATGATTACTGTATCGAAACCGTCGATCAGGCCATGGAGGTTCTGTGCGCGTTAAAGGAACTGAAAATGAATAAGACATCGCTGTCTTTGAAGACGCGGCGAGACTTGATGTCGTGTCCCGAGGAGTTTAAGTGCCCCCTATCGAAGGAATTGATGAGAGATCCTGTGATTTTGTGCACGGGACAGGTTAGTTTCGAAAAACCAATGTGACTGGTAACGACTCATGTTTCTTTCTTTTTCTCTTTAGCTCCGTTCTGTTTGGTCGTTGGAAAAATGAATGCCAGAAAAAAAGTATTAGTCCTTCGGGGTTGTCAATACATTTTTGTTCGTTCCAGTAATAGCTTTTCCGGTCAATGGAAATGGGTTTTCATTCTTATAGAGACTCAATTCTCTTAGTCTCTGCGTTTCTGTTTTTACGAGTGTCCCAAAGATCTTTTTTATTTTTATTTTTAAATTTTCTCGGCTGGTCTTTTGTGAATTTCTGTTCATGTTGAGTGGTTTTTTCTTTTCATCTGTTTTGATTAATGTTAAAATTTTTGAATGTCTTGTGCTCTGTTTGGTAACGTGGCCTTGGGATACATGGATTTTATCAGTTTAAGATGAAGTTTTTGTACAAACTAGTGGGCTAAATAGCATGAGAATTGACAATGGAATCTTCAGAATTCTTCTTGTCTCTCGAATTTTCTTAGAAAACCATATAAATTATGTGGATGTGGTATGGAGGCGTTCATCGTCTGTACTATTATGGGTGAGTCTGGTAACTGGCAATTTGTTTGAATGGTTGAAATCTGGATAACGTTAACCTTAATTTTGTTACTGATTGGATTTACTTTGGTTTCTGTTGTTATTATGCAGACTTACGATAGAACATTCATTCAGAAATGGCTGAAATCGGGCAATCGAACGTGCCCTCTAACCCAGCAAGTACTCTCACACACAATCCTGACTCCTAATCACTTGATCAGGGAAATGATTTCCCAGTGGTGCAAGAATCAGGGGTTGGAACTGCCAGACCCCATTCAGTATCTTAATGAGGAAGGCTTGACAGAAGCTGATCGCGACCATTTTCTGTCTTTGCTTGGAAAGATGTCCTCAACCTTTCCTGAACAGAAAGAAGCTGCGAAAGAGCTTCGTCTGTTGACGAAAAGGATGCCCTCTTTTCGGGCACTATTCGGGGAGTCCGTCGATGCCATTCCTCAATTGCTCAGTCCACTATCCAAAAGCAATTCTGTAAGTGCCATCCAGCATGAGCTTCAGGAAGATGTGATCACAACCCTGTTGAATCTTTCCATCCATGATGGTAACAAGAAGCTTGTTGCTGAGACCCCTATGGTAATCTCACTTCTTATGGAAGCATTAAGGACTGGAACCATCGAAACAAGAACTAATGCTGCTGCAGCCTTTTTCACATTGTCTGCTCTTGATTCCAATAAGGCACTCATTGGAAGATCCGGTGCCATGAAACTGCTTCTAGACCTTTTAGAAGAGGGGCATCCTTTAGCCATGAAAGATGTTGCTTCTGCAATTTTTAACCTCTGTGTTATCCATGAAAACAAAGCAAGAGCTGTGAGGGATGGTGCAGTTAAAGTAATTGTCATGAAGATTATGAGTGGTGTGCATGTTGACGAGTTATTGGCTATCCTTGCAATGCTTTCTAGTCATCAGGAGGCTGTTGAAGAAATAGGAGACCTTGGAGGTGTTCCTTGCTTGCTTCGGATTATCAGAGAGAGCAATTGTGAACGCAATAAGGAAAATTGCATTGCCATTCTGCATACAATATGTTTGAATGATCGAACCAAGTGGAAGACTCTTAGGGAAGAGGAAAGTGCCTACGGAACAATATCTAAGCTTGCCTTAGATGGAACTTCAAGGGCCAAGAGGAAGGCTAATGGCATTCTTGAAAGACTGAAAAGGGCTGTTAATCTTACACACACGGCATGATTACCAGTTATTCACTGTCGTCAAGATGTAAATTCTACATGCACCTGTTTTCAGCTCTTTCGCCTTAAACGCAGCTGCAGCTTATGCATCAAAACCCTCTGTAAATTTTCTCGAGTGGAATTTTTATTTTCAGATTCATGAGTTAGGCATTGTGAATAAAAACACCACAAAATTTTACTCTTTTTTTTTGGCTGCATTTCCCATGTATATGCCATATGTTTCAGATGTTACTAGTAATTGTCTGTTATGCTTGTTTGCTAGCATCAATTCCTGGCCCCCCGAGAAGATCTGCTTGTACAAGATTTCCCCCAATATCTGACCTTGTATAATCCCAATGGACCATATAGCAAAATCCGTTGCATGTTTTGCTTGTGGATCTACTAATTGTCACTCTTTCTTCTCTTCGGCTAGTGTAGGCCTAAAGAGATCTCTCTTCCAACTTCCTAGTTGCCCAATGTACGGTCATTTACCTGTAGCTAATGTCGTTTTCGATGATTAAGTACCCATTTCTCTTGGAACCTAAACCTTTGAATGCGGAGAGGATCGTCCATGCATGGAGCCACATGATCGATGAATGGCACAAATATGGGTTTCAGATATTGACGGGATAACGTACCCAATATTGGATGGATGTGTGGTTTTTCTGGTACTGTGTGGTCCATCAAAAAAAATGCCTGCCGCGCAGCCCCTTCGTGCGTGTGAAAGTCTTCTAGTGGAACAGTTATCCCCACCAAAATCTTTCCTCGCATTGTACTAGTAAAAATTTTCCACAGAAAGTGAAGTCAGGAAAAGCACAGAACGTGCCAAACCTAGGGTGGAAAATGCACAAGTCTACTCCGCCCGTGAATCGTGATCTATGTTGTAAATTGTTCGATGTCAAGTCTTCCAAAGCATGTCGCTGTTCAATAATTGCATGACGCACCACTAGAAACTTATTGGGGGAAAGAATTGTGTTATGAATTCAAAAGGATACATCAATGATGGTCCAAATATTTAACCATAATTATTGCAGCGTACCCCACCAGTCTAACCAGGAAGCGGACACGAGTTGGGTCTGGTTTAATTAGTTATACTAGTAGATAAAGAAATCAACAGAAGAAAATATTCAGCCGAGAGCGATTTGCGCGGTCGGACCGGCAAACCCAATGGGTTTTTTGTCAAAAAAAAAAAAAAAAAAAAAAATTTAAAATAATTATTTTATTAATATCAGTTGCATCTTCGGTTAAAATTACACACAGATGGGTCCTTGCCATGCGGCAGTCCAGCAGTGTGGTTGTACTAAAGCCCAAAGCCGTTCAAGCACATGAAGAAGGGTATTCGGAAAGTGCTTTTTCCTCCATTGCTAGCTTGCTTTGCACTTGAAAGTTGTGTGTAGAAATAAGCAAAAACAGTAGTGGGTGCAGGGAAACAAATTTTATTGATAGGCGTGTCAACGTGTTTCTGAATTATTGTGCGCCGGATGCGACGACAGCATAACTGAATAATTGGTCGATGTGCCGTCCAATGTTTCGATGTGATGTGAGGGACGCCAATTGATGCGTTCTCCAGACTGAGGCATTGGATTGAATGGCTAATGAGTGGTGGAGGGTTAGAATCTTTTCCTCGGGATTTTAAAAAAAGTCAGAGAAAAGGGGGTTAATTTCGCTGGAAGAGGACCAACCATGCCATTTCTGAATTGCATTAACGTTTTATGAAAAAGGCGTTTATTTTATTATTATTATTGTTTTTTTTCAAATTAATTCTGATTGGATCTTCAAATTCGAGATTTTTAATTTTGAACATAATTTCAGTTTCCCGGCCCCGCTTGTTAGGTAAAAACAATAGCATTTACTCTCCGAAAAAGACACCTAGGATTGACCCAATTCCGATATTCCTATCTTGGAAAACGAGGGAATTATAGGTGATGCAGGAACATTGTGATGAGCGATACTCGCGGCACAAAAATTTCAGGTTTCCGCAACTTGAGTTCATAATGATATTTTGGTATATTCTTTAAATTTTCTCAGATGTTTATTTTTAAATATTAAAAATTTATATTAAAAATATAATAATAAAATTTAAATTCATTAATATTGAGATAAAATATTAAAAGAATTATTCAAATATAATAATAATAATCGATATTAACATCTTCGCTATACATTCCCTTTTTTTTTTGAAGATTAAAATAAAAAAAAAATTATGTTTTGCTTAAGTTGGCTGACTGCTCCTAGCAGGAAGAGATCATGCTAAGCACGTGATCCCTGGCTCTCATGGATGTCTTTATTCCAAGAGATCATACAGTCAGAAGCTCGAGTGCATAATTCCAAGCACACCATCAGCAAGCATTTAACGTATCTTTATTCCAGGAGCTGCCGTGCCGTGCCGTGCCATGGAATTTCAAGCATTAAAGAATACTTTATTAGACAAAAATCGTTATGTTAATCCCAGTTATCGAATCTAATTGGGGAATCAATTGCCGCGTGATCCTTCGTATCAAGTTGGTTTTCCCTTTTTATTTAGCCAAATCGTGATTACTGGGAACAAGACGTAATCACACTCTATTTTATAAAGCATAAAGAGATTTCCCAGATCAAGGTCGCTATCCTCTTTTCTCCAACTTGTCTTTCCTTGGATGGATCAACTCGGTGATTAATTTATTTTGTTAATCAAGAAGTAATCAATTCGATTGACCAAAAGCATCAAAGGCAGTGGCTTTATTCACACTTTGCTCCTGTGCAACAGCTGAAATAAACCTGCCGGGGAAAAATATGGGGAACCATAACGCAGGAAGTTTTGACGGGACAACTCAAGATTCATGGTGCTACAATTTTCTAATAATATTCTTTTAAGTCCAAACTTTAACTCCGCGAATCTCGTTGCTTTCTTTGGTAGTTATCTTTGAAGGGGGAAAAGAAAGAAAGAAAAAAAAAAAAATCACAACACAAAATAAATGTAAAATATTTTTATATTATATATAAAATATAAATTTAATATAAATTATTATATATATAATATTAAAATTATTTTTATTAATTTAAATTTATTATTTTTATGTATTTTTTTTTTTTTAAAAATTTAGGTGAATACGTCTAAGTAGACACATCATAAATATTTAAAATATTAATTAATTATATTTTTTAAAATCATAAATAAATAAAGGGTAATTATAATTTAAATAAATACCGTAATTAAATCAGAAAAAAGTCACTTTTCTCAAACAAGCCAAGAACACGATAAAACTAAGAAACTCAAGAGCACGACCGGAAAAAAGAAAAAGAAAATCGGAGAATTCATCTCAAACAAAAAAACCAGAATCCACCAGAACCCAAACACCTTCGTTCGTTGTTGTTCTTGCTGATGCTGCCATTGGAGAAAATACAAGAGTTCAAGGCGAGACCAATCGCACGCGACGACGACGACGACGTCGATTAAGACGATAACAAATCCACTTTCCCCCTTGGTTCACCAAAAAAAATCCACTCTCCTCCCGTATTAAATCCATGTCATTGATGGGTTTTTTTTCTTTTCCCCACTTATTTAGGGTAGAGCTCAGAAAGTCAAACAAGTGGATCCCATTAGCCATCGGGATGTCGTCACATTGATCCCTTTTGGGACACCCTCTTTATTTTAAAGTTTTAAGGTGCCCTCTTGGCAATTATTATCAATCGATTGCTGGGAATTGGCTATTGCTATTTGTTTACTAAAAGCCACTTTTGTTTTTTGAATTTCTTTTCTTTTTGGGCCGTCGGTAACTTCGTAAAGGTGCCTTTACGGCCTCTTTTTGTTAGATGCTAATTTTCCACCCATGACACTACCGACAAAGATCATGGCTTCGATTAACTTTGAGTCCATTGCCTGTTTTCGCAACCCATAAATAAAAGAAGGAAGAAGACAAAGAAGAAGAAGAATAACGAAAAGAAAGAGCTAGCAAAATGGGTCGACCAAACGCGAAAAAATAAATGGAAAGGAAGAGGCATAATTTTAATTTATTTATTTATTAAAAAATCTATTGGTTTTGAGATAATTTTTTCATTCTCATAAAACTCAAAATTTTCCCAAAAATTAAAATTTATAATTTCTAGATAAAATTTTAATTTATTAATTATTAGAGTGTTGTAAGAAGGACAAGTTTTAATTTATTTTAGTTAAAAAAATAAAAACCTCTTTTTTTTTCAAACCATTTAGTCCGACTTGGGAGTACTGCGGCCTATATGTACACACTACACCCGGCCTGCATGTTAAATCTGACAACTTGTCACCTACAGTTAGCCCATCCAATGCAGGCCCACTTTAATGAATAATGACAACTTAAATCAACATAGACTTCCCAACTTGGGCCAGCAATCTGCCATTCCCTTGTTGCCCCTGGTCCCATCACTGTAAGTGCAAGTTTCCAAACAGAAACGAGCCTCAGCCGGTTCATAATTCATGCGAACTGCAGAAGTGTCTGTAGAAAAAAGATACAAATCAAAGAGCAGTAAAATGAAACAAAAAGAAGCACAACATTAGCAGAAATATTTCAAAAGCAGTTCAGTTACCAACTGAAATCGTTAACCTATGAGCTAGTTCAGTAAAGCAATGTACAAGCAGTAATTGAACTATTTGTGACAACACTAACTGTGAAGTAATGCAATCACATGATTGGTGATGCATATTAGAGATACAACCAAAAAGCTAAGGACAATTAGCTGTGCCGCCCAGTCTATCTCACATTGAAGAATGGACACCAATATCTCACTTGAATCTGTGCTTTGCAAGCCCAATCCCATTCTCCGCATATGCTTTACCCACTTCCTTTCTTGCTTAGATCTGGAAGCTGTTAGTCCACCGCACGTTTACAAATTAAATACCCGCATCCCTTCGCTGATTAAGACAATCAACTTGAATCCATTTTGTAAGCCCAACCATGTTTCCCCAGATATGCTTGAACTGCTTCCTTTATCGCCAGGTTAGGAACTAGTTGAGATGGATTAAGCAGTTCACGCGTGATAGGATCAAAATTACCCACCTAAAGCGTATTCAAGCCAATGACAATTGAAAACAGTCAAATACCAATGAACAGTATCTCAGAGGGCACAAAACAAAATCACACATCACCTTTTCTAGATGCTCAAGGAGGACTCCTCTTTCATATGAAATCCCACTGGGAGTGATGACAGGATCACGAAATATATCTAGTGTGATTTTACAACACAGGTAATCTGGCACCTGGAAAATTTCCAAAGTTACTGTCTCAAAAGAGTAAAAATTTAGCAATGACAAAGTGAAAATTAAGTAGGAAAAAACCCAGAAACTGGTCAAACTTTGGCTAATGACATGGTGAACATTAAGTAGGACAAAACCCAGAAACATACTTCAGTAGGGGTATACTCTTGTGCAGCTTTCTGAAACACGTGCCCAAGATTTTCTAGTTGCTTCAAATGGGAAGCATTTGTCTCATCCAGAAATCCTTCTGTTTCATAATTGTCAAGGAAATGCTTTTCTTTGAGAGCTTTCTCACAGGCTTCTCTGAGATAACAAAAGAAACTATTATGAGTTGCAAACTGCAAATAAGTAGAGCATAATATTATTCTGCAAGCACATAAATGCAGAGATCCTTCCTAACAATAGAGCACAAACTCACTTGAGAGTACGTACTTCAAGCATTGTAGTTCCCACGAATGCTTTGTAGATGCACGCTCCCACTCAAAGTATTTTGCTTTGGCCAGCTCCTGCCAGATCTCCTCTACCGTGTATCCTTTTGGGTTTGCACCCCTACCAAGGTCCAAAGCCTATGAAAGGTAGTAGACAAAGACTGATGCTAAGGATCCATATCATTCCCACAGACCGTAATTAACTAGCAAAATAAAAATGAAGCTACTATTTCGGCCAGAAGCTGCACGAAGGACTAAAATATGGCCGTGCAAGAAAGTAAATGTTGCTTTGCCAATGTAACCTTTGAAAACAATTAGATATCACTCCCTATTTTCCAACCTTGTGAACAATAAATACGGTTATACATAGAATGGATTCACACAAAAAAAACAAATACATGCCAGAGGAAAGAATTGATCTTCTAGTTGTACTGATTGTCCTAGCACAAAAAAAATAATTGCGACAATGGAAAAAAATGAACACGAAGAAAACTTCTATATCATTTCCTACCCTTTCCAGTTCTTTGACTCCTTCAGTGTAGTCTTGTTCCTTCAGTAATGCAAGTCCCCCAGCATATAATGAGCCTGCCATGCAGGGGAAACGGGATGAAGTAGGATTCAATCACAGTAAAAATATGGCTCCAAAATTGCACAGGGGTGTGTATGTGCAGTATAGGCATGTGTTCATGCATATAAAATGCTTAGCTAAATCTATAAAATAACTAGATTCAATGATCAACTTTTAACTAAACTACATTACATAAGGTCTGATCAAGAACTGAAGCCATAGTATGTTGACTTGATTCCTGACGTGAAGGATAACAAACCTGCAGACTATAGGCACAAAGAACCAATGAAACAAAAATAATTCCAAGAATATGCAAACGCATTTCACCTTTTTTTTTTTTCTGACGAAACACTTATGATTCCTAGACCGCCAGCAACACATTGTAAATGAAAATCCACAGTTAACATAACATAGGCGGCGTATTCAATTAGAGAGCCATCTAAATGTTTTATTAATTTATATACCCAACGAGTTTTAAGCCCAAATATATATGCAAATTGCGAAAACCATTACAAAGAACCAATGAAACAGCCCTAAAATATAATGATAATAATAAGAAGAAGAAGAACTACCTTGACGGAGCTGTGATCAAGCTGAATGGCTTTGCGACAATCCTCTTCGACTCTCGTCCAATCGCTGGAGTTTACAACGACGGCAGTGCACCCAACAAGTAAATACCCGAGAAGCGAAGGAAAAGAAATATTGGGAAACCCAAAAAAAAAATAAATTAAAAATAAAGAAAAAATAATAGAAGCAAATGAAGGGGCGGAAACATACTTCCGTTTACGGTGACACAAAGCGCGATTCGTCCAGTAAACGGCAACGTTAGGGCACAGCGTAATTGCCTGCCTCCAATTTCCACAAGAAGCAAAATTAAGCAAATTAACGGAACCGGGACGCAAAGAAAGAAAGGGGTACCTCGGTGTAAGCGTCGATGGCGGCGGCATATCGCCCCTTGTTGAAGTAAGTGTTGCCATTTTGCCTCAGCAGCTCGGCCTGTATCGCTGCCTTATCCTTTGCTTCACCTCTTCCCATCCCTCCCTTCTTTCCGTCCCTGTCCGTGTATATAATTTAACAATAACATAGGACTAGTCCCAGGTCTAGGCCTTGAGGTGGTACTGTTATAGTGTTAATGCCTCCTATTAATTCCTCTAGACCTTTCTGAAAAACAAAACAATTTTACAGAGACCCCATCCATCAGCAATTCTACTCGCGCGCTGTTTGGATACGATTATTCTTCAACAATTTTTATTTTTACATATATAATTTATTTTGATAATTTTCGGGGAAGGAAGGGAGTGTAAATGAAATAGAATCGTGGGGGATGGATTATTGACTGAGAAGGAACCTCTTCCTCCTCGATGATTGACAATGATGGAAGATGATTCGTTCCTCTTCCCGGAAGGAGCAGGTGATTGTGATTCGATAACGCGTCGTCGAGGATGCAGTCAAATTGCTCACGGTGCCGTTTTAATTTTATTAGGTGATTTCCTGTTTGTTTTATTTGTCTTTATTATTATTTTAAAAAATATATATATATATTAAAGCCCATTTGGCATTATCAAAAACTCGTTTTTGACTAACTTTATCGACTCCTTTTTCTCGCCCCAAAAAATAAAAATAATAATAATAATAAAATAAAAAACGTTATCGACTCTTGTCCAGAATTTATACCTATAAATTATTAATTATTTTCAAAAGAAGTGTTTAATAGTCACACTTGTCACTTCCAAACATGCCCATTTTCATTTCAGTTCACATTCTCGAGTTTGTTTGAGGCCCCACAATAATTTCATCCTCACTTTAATGCAGAAGAGAAGAGGAGAGGGAGAGAGAGAGAGCATTTTTAGAGATAGGACTGTGGATCATATTCGTACACAATTGGGAAACCTCACGCACCTAATCAGGAAAAAGGAAGGGATGCATTGCCCCCCAATTAAGGGAATTCAATTGAATTTATTCAAAGTTTGTACCAACCAAGTAGGTACAACTGTTTCTTTCATATGGGGCTCATTTCATAGCTTTACAATTGAGGAAGGAGTGACTGACTTGAGTTCCCAAGTCTGAACCCGAGTTAAGGAATTGCTAATATTCAGAAAATCCTTTCACCAGTTCCCCGTGGACCTACAAAAGGACCCTCGCTTGTTGGCAGGCCCTGTTCCAAGATACACAAATATTCCATTCCATTTGGATAACGACAGACTAACAATGGGACCTGCTTTTTTTTTTTTTTTGACATTTTCCTACACCTACTCCCCCAGGCTCCCAAGCATGCATATAACTTGGATAAGTTTCTCTGTAAGAAAAAAAAAAAAAAAAAATCTGCGTACAGGACCAAATAAAGTCCCATTGTGAATAAAGAACAAGAGTATTGAGCATGGACTCGTACGGTATGGGGTTTGTCTTTTTCACAATAGTTTGGGAACAGAACCTCTAGTCCTGTCCATTTCATGAGATTCTTGTTCCTTGCCATCCATGGACATGTTCGACAACTGTTCTTGAACGCCGGTCACCAATTTGCAAGCTTCCTGGTCCGGGCTCAGGGGTTGCCTTGGCAAACTCTACAAAATCATCATTCAAAAATGTTTCTTGGTATGTTCTCGGGCAATAAACAAAAAAAAAAAAACAAAAAAGCAAGCAATGCATACCTCTGTGGTCCATAAGCAATCACATGCCTTGCGGGGAATTATATGGATGTGAGTCTAAAAATTCCGAATTAGAAAGAACAAAAAATTAGAAATGCTGCACATGCAAAAAATTAGATTAACCTGCAAGCAATGAAAGCACATCTGTTTCCCAGAAAAATTGTTGCAGTTGTAAACATGTGTACATAAATGAAATTGCAAACTTACATGAAATATCACCTGGCCTGCAGAAGCACCATTGTTCACCAATAAGTTAAATGAATCTGCAAATATCCAGCATTCCAGATATATTAGTTCAAATATGCTGGAGCTTATTTGATTCGCTTTAAACTTTGATACAAGTTCATGGAAGAAGCCAGCAGATATTGTGACCGGATAGACAACCGATACTAAATATATACACAGTCATATATATCTTCCATATCAACTGAAGAAAAGAAAGAAAAGAAGTAGCTTCCAAGATAAGAAGCTATATAACTTCAACTGGCACAGAGGTGTATGTCCATCAAACTACCAACATCCTGAATCTTAAGGTCCTCAAAGTACAATGCTAAGGGCAGCCTATTTACTGGTTCATAAAATATCAAGTGCAAAGGTCAGCCAGTTGTGGGACATGTTTGACAATTCAGATAACCACCATTACATCATATGATGCAGGCTGAAAATTTGCTGCAGTTTACAATCTCCCTCACCTCTATTTTTAATTCAAAGCAATAGGTTTTAGCCTACCAAATGTCAACTGAAGAAAGTTAGACGCATACCAGAGCCAGTAGCTTTCATAATAGCATGTCCAATCATCGGCACTTTTGAACACATTGCTGCCACCACCTGCAGTTCCAATTTCTCATAAGCACATGGCAATAGTAGTAGTAATAGCAAAAAACTATTTTGCAGCAACTGAAACTGCTCAGAATTGCATTCTTGGTAAAGACTAGAGAAAAATGATTCTCATATGCCTGGGGTGGGAACAAGCTGGACCAAAAAATAACCTGAGGAACTATGAAAATTTCACAACCCAGACATCGAACTCCATACAATGAACAAATTAAGGCCCCCAATCCAGACTGTGCTTGTCCACTAACTCTAATGTTATAAACAATGGTTATATGAAACAGAACAGGCGCACATCCAAAGATATGTACTTGGATATTTTCTTCTTGACCACAATAAATGCAGATGCAAGTGAAGCCAAGCATATATAAAAAGCATCAAAACAGACGAGGAATAATAATATTCCAAAAAACATTTAATATTCGCAAAATTGAAAATGTTAAAGAACAGTTGGACTGACAATATTGAGTCATTTACGTGTGACCATAACTCACACTCAAGAAAATCCATGCAGAACATGAGTGATTGCATCAATTGGAAGTTACTTACAGACGGAGGAGTTGTTTCCAGAGAAGAAAAGTGAGACTTTGGGATAACAAGGGAATGCCTGGCAAGCGAAGAAAAACCAAGGATTTTGAATCAAATGAATAGAGTACCAATGAAAATTTGTTGACAAAGAAAGACAGATAGCGATGTGGAAACATAAGAGATTAAAATCTAAAATGGGGAAGTCTTCCTAATTCTAACCATGGCAAGTTACCATGTTAGCAAGTTGAGGAATTTAACCAAGACAGCAGCATAAATTACAGAGATGTAAATCAGAAATAGGCCTAAACGAATACGGCCTTCCTAGAAGCGTTTCAACAGCAATACCAAATCTTGCAGGATCATGATCGCTTTTCCTCCAAAAGCATAAAGTGCATATGTACATCGGTAAAAGAAAAGACTGAATTAAAGCTGAACAAGTTAGAGCGATATGGCAGATAATAGTTTTGCTGTAGATCAAATGATACCTTACCCATGACTCAATGGATTTGTATCCAAAATACACAAGCACGTATCATCTTCATAAAGCTGAAAGAGATTAAGTATACAAGGAAAAAATAAGAATCGTGTCAACAGAAACTTTCCACAATTATGAATCATTATCATACCCCACTTATATAAAGGCCGTAACTTTAGTTCAAGAAGCTCAAGAAACATCAATTTGAAACGGGAAATACATCTCCCTTAGACATAGACAGCCAGATGATTTGCTTTAATTAAGGCATCAACTTCCAAACAAGCTTGGAGTAAATGCTACCACGAAGCAAGCAGCAAATTAGTGAATTACTTTGTAAGCCTTGGATTCCCCGCAGATTATCTTGCAGAAAACGCAGTCATTTTGCTTATTCCCCTCCCCACTGGAATCGCGGGAGCGCAGTTCACTGTTCGACCCAGAAGAAGAAGAAGCACAAGCAGAAGAGGACAATTGGATCTGCCCCGAACCCGGAGCAGCAGGAGCGACGGGGCGGAGGTGGGAGCAGAGAATGGAGATCCTCCGTGCCTCCATTCAAGCGAAGGCGGTGTTTAAGTTTGTGTGCATGTTGGTCTTAAAAGCCAGAAAAGAGTTTGATAGAAATTGAATCTGTGGAGAAAAATGGAAGCAAAGTAAAAGGTGACTCTCGTTTTCTTCTCCAACCAAAGGGCAGCTTTGGGAGGCCGGTCGTTGGGTGCACTTATCCAAACTGTCTGTCCGATTCTACACTGGACGTTGTATGGGCTTTAAGAACCAGCCCTTCTTCATGCTCATAAACTATTGTCGGTTTTAAGGGCCCTGAGAACTCTTTGGAGCTACTATTTTTGGGCCAGGTAATTAAAGCGGACTCGTGCTGGCCTAGAACGAAAAGGTCCCGTTTCAAAGTACAATGTTACTGGTCACCTGCTTCAGGCTTCGACTTTCTCGATATTGTTTTGGTCGTGTTGTTGAAGATGGGTTTTCTTTTGTCTTTTCCACAGGAAGCAAAATCAAGATGCCGGGCTGGGCAACGGGTTAAGGCAAGCCTTTCCAATATTCTCTGACTTAACAAAAGTAGACCACCCCCTTCCCCACTCCCTCCCCCCCCCCCCCGGACTTCTTTTCTTTTTCTGGGAAAAATGACACGGTAAACAAAGAAGTATAATGTAATATAATATAATCTCTGAGTTGTTTCTTTGTACCTACGGACAATACGAGACACCGTGCCTACCCAAAATCAATGTGGTGTGAGTCCTGAGTTTCCCGCTTAAAACTTGACGGGAAAGCATGGGATATCTTGCGACGGTAACTACTTTGTGACATTTTTGTCTTCTAGCTTGTCGTGGTGGCATGTTTGATGTCATTCCCTGTACACAATCTCAATAGCTGGTGACTTTGGTATCGTTAGTGAAGTGAGGATATATTTTTTGTCGACTGCTGTTTATTTCTGAATAATAATATTCGGCCAGAGGTTAAGTGATTTATCAAATTAACAAAATAATAAAAGGATAAAAGGGAATCTTGCTGGCAACAATACTCTTTCCGTTTTGATTTTAAGCTGAAAGATAAATTTAAAACAAAAAATTTGGAAAATAAACTCAATACAGCTCTCATACAAATTAAATTCTGGTTATACTTAACTGCAATACAAACGTGCGTAGCATAAAAGGTTACAAACATGTCTAAAATTGTTGGATTAGATGACCCATCGTATAGTTACAATGTGTTGAATGTGTACGTGTTTGCACAGTGCAATAATTTACAACAAATTCAAAAACTGAAATGAGTGAGAGTGTGCCATTTTGCTTATGGGTCTCTTCTTAATTGTCTAAGGTTTTGAATAAAATGAGTGACCTAAGCAAAATCATACGGTTGGTATGTTAAACAAATAACCCTTTGGCGGTGGCCCCCACAGCATATGCCAAAATTCCAAAATCCCGAGCCTCACGGATTCCAGAAGCGGACCCAAACTAAACAGTCCCTTCAGATCTCGCCGCGTCAGCCAGAAAAAACGAAAGGTGTTTGCGCGTAGAAATCCCATTACATCACCCGGCGTAATCACCACGAAGGCCCCCCCCCCCCAAAAACTCTAAACACACGTAGTTGAAAAACCCATGAAATTCTTGCCCATTTCGTGGCTTTTAGTGTGCCTTCTTTACTAAGAAAAGGAAATCCAATGCACACACGAACACCACAGCAGTGTCCCAAACACAACAAAACTCATCTCCAACAAAACAAACGCGACTTGGGTCACACACAACAATCCCAGATTACCTGCTCAGCCTGGGAACA
The DNA here is from genome assembly GCA_037832345.1 of Rhizophora mangle. NCBI lineage: Eukaryota > Viridiplantae > Streptophyta > Magnoliopsida > Malpighiales > Rhizophoraceae > Rhizophora > Rhizophora mangle. The sequence continues at coordinate 2,090,699 of JBAPLJ010001678.1, read as the reverse complement.
GCAGGGCTTCTTCCCTCTCCAGGTCGCCATGAAGAGCCTTGAAAGCCCACAAGACCAACAAAAAGGGGTGCGAATTGTGGACTTGGATTCCGTCGAGGTGATATGTCCGATTGGTCGTGGAGCCAAGGGAGTGGTGTTTCTGGTGAAGGAGGAGTTTTCCGGTGAACTGTGGGCCCTGAAAGTGATATCGAGGGACTTCGTTGAGAGGAAGAGAAAGGAAATCAATGACGGGAACGAGTACAAGAGAATTTGCTTTGAGCAGCAGGTTTTAAGTGTTTTCAATCACCCTCTTTTGCCTAGATTGCGTGCAGTTTTGTCCACCGATAAGATCGTCGGCTACGCTATTGATTATTGTCCTGGCCGTGATCTTCATTTTCTGAGGAAGCAACAGACCGAGAAGATGTTCTCTGCTGAGGTTATCAGGTACATCCAAAATTCGACCCACAAAACATTGTCCCTCTGTACTTTGTTATTTCTTACGCTGTTCGTTTGTAAACAAATAGCGTTTGCCTGGTAATTCTTGTACTACAGGTTTTACGCTGCTGAATTAGTGATTGCATTGGAATATCTTCACAATTTAGGAATAGCCTACAGAGATTTGAAGCCTGAAAACGTCATGATTCAAGACAACGGTCACATAATGCTCGTCGATTTCGATCTCTCCACCAGGCTCCCTCCTAAGTCGGGCCAATCTTCGCCGATCTCAAATTCAGATCGGAAACGCCCCAAGTCGGTCTCCAAGAAATGGTCCTTTTCATTTCGCCGACGCTCCCATTCGGGTATGTCGAAGGAACACATTCTTAATTCGGCATCTTCCGAGGCCTACGACGCGTCCGAAAAATCCAACTCCTTCGTGGGGACTGAGGATTACGTAGCGCCGGAAGTCATCCAAGGATACGGCCACGATTTCGCCGTCGATTGGTGGTCGCTGGGGGTGGTCCTGTACGAGATGTTGTACGGAGTGACGCCGTTCAGAGGCGTGAACAGGAAGGAAACGTTTTGCAGGATTTTGACGAAATCGCCTGGGCTTGCGGGTGAAGCGACGCCGTTGAGGGACCTGATTGAGAAATTGCTAATTAAAGACCCCAGGCATAGGATCGGGCTGCAGGAAATCAAGGGCCACGATTTTTTCAGTGGGGTTAATTGGGATTTGGTGTTGCACATCCCGCGGCCACCGTGTGTTCCACCCATTGTCAATGGGAATAATAACGAGGGCATTGAAGGAATAAAGAAAGTTGATATGGAGTTATTTGTCCAGGGAATATTTGCAAGTAGGGAAGACAATAGGCATACTCGTGAAGAGAGCAAGAACAATAAGGGCATGTGGGTTGAAGGACTCCATAATCACCCTCGTGAAATTGAGAATTTTCCTGTTTTCTAACTTTTTTTTTTTTTTTTTCCAAAAATTCAAGCTGATGAGGATGCATGTAGAGATGTGGATAACACCTAGTTAATAGGATTTTTTTTAATTTTTTTTGGTTCTTTTGTAAATTTTGGTTATGATAATTATTGTTTCATTCTACTTTGAGAAGCACGGTCAAGGAAAATGATCCGGATAAAGAAATGAAAGAAAAAGGAAATAAAATGGTAGGATGCTTGTTTGAGGTTTTTTTTTTTTTTTTTTTTTTAATGGTATAGTAATCGGTAGATGAAAACAAAATAAATAAATAAAGTGAAAATCAATTCCTCAAAAACTAATATAGTCGAGTGGTCATTATTTTAAAATATTATGAAAAAATTCACTTCATGAAATTCCATTGAGTTAGTATAAGCATGGGGGAAACAAAGAGTCGGGCATATCTGCAGGACTGGCTTACCACGGACTTCGAAATTTCTTTGCTTGCCAATGCCAATCGATTATTGAATAATATGAATATGGCTGAAGAAAACAATAGGCATTTTAATCAACAGCCTCAATGCGTATTCATGGTAATTTTATCGCAAGAAAGAAAGACACAACATATTTTTTATTCGGCGCGGATGTGGTCAAAAAAAAAAAAAAAAAAAAAAAAAAAAAAGTGTCCTCAAACACCTAATTGCTTCGATTTTGAATTATTTGGAAGATGTCTTTATCTTACACATTACATCGACAATCAAACCCATATGAGAATTCTTTCGGAAAATTTGCATTTATGTTGATTATGTCAAATCAGATTAATATCATAAATAATAATAATTGTGATACAAAATTAATTTATTGTAAAAAATCGAATAATATAATATGAAAATTTGTTTAAACGTGTTTAATTCATATATATTGAAACAATTAAATGATACTTTTTTATTAATTATTAATTAAATAATTAATTGTGAAATAGACTTCTGTTATTTGTCTTGTGAAATTATGTTCACGGAAAAGTTAAATAGACTTGTATCTTTCCTTGTCAAGAGAAGAAAAAAGAAATAAGAATATATGAAGAGACCAGAGCCAACTGAAACAAAGCAAAGTTAATCCATTAGCTACCAAACCCTTTGCGGTTGATGCTACGGCTGATGATGACGAGTTGCATAAAGGCGTAGGAATGGGTTGGCATGCACCAAAGTCTCCCAAACCTTATCACGATGCCTTTGTTTCACTAATTTTCTCAAAGGCATATCATTTCAAGGTACTCTTGAGAGTTTGGTTGACACTGTTGATAGATGGAAACAAGAGGAGCTTGTTCATGAGTGTACTACTACCACATGAACAGGTCAACAAGAAAAAAAAAAAAAAAAAAGGGCAATGCGGATGGCATAGCCCAGGCACAAAAAATGACACGCTTTTCTCTCTCTGTCCAATCGTATTACCCGGTGGAATGGATTCAACATGAACAATGTCAGTAGTATCACATCCACATCATCTAGTCTCACTCGTGTGAGACAATAGAACCTAACGTGTATAGTGACATGAATGAATTATACTCTTGTATTTCACCGTCACAGGATTCGTGGTTCTTTGGCGTAATTTACCGATATCGTGGCGGGGTAGACAAATTACAGAACCGCGCATATAGACAGGTCCTACAACATTACCTTTCATAACCAAGGCAATTCTTTCACACAATCGCCGCTGCGAGATTGCAACTTCAACGACCAGATAGCGAGACTGCAAATTTGATGAACAGATTCAACCCTGTTGATCCCGTGAGCTTAAAATTTCCCACGTGACGGTTGTTTGTCACTTCATCTTCTATGGGAGTCCAAATTGCCGACAGCTACCAAACCATGGCCTAGTTCTTTAGTAGCCACGAGCGTCATTTGTTTGATTTCACGTTTCAGTATCCGTTTCACTACTAAGCAAACCATTCGCTAATTAGTACGGTAGCATTTAAGTTTGATGCTTGCAACCCGTCTAAAAGGGGAGAATATTGCCTCTTGGCCACTACTTTTAGCCTTAAATAACGAGGTCCATAACACGCTCGAGAAGCTTTTCCAAAATGCTCAGCCGGAGGCATCGCATCCAGCCCAGGATGAGTAACTCTAGAAACCGATCTATAGCTGTGGTTCAAACATCTTGAAAAGGTTCATAATCCCTTGATTTGACAGGGAGGAAATTGATTCCACATAAGGCCCACACTAATCCCCGTGAACTGGCTTAGCAAAAGAACACCATACACGAATAGCCAAGGCAGAGCAGGATAACATAGATGTAAGCCTTGAATACTAAACCCTTCCTCAATATAAGCCAAAAATAAACCAGTGATTTCAAATCCAGTCCATTAAAGTGGGTACCATGATTAAATTCAGAAATAAACACCTCCAATTAAAAACACAATGATCTTCTAAAATAGTTAATGCAAGGCGCTGAAACTGCCAAATATAAAGTGCAGAAAGTCAACATGGTAGTCCCATTGTTCACTCATCCTCTTGACTGCGCAACCTAGCCAACTTGTTGGTCACAACAATATCCAACTGTGAGGCACGCTGCACAATTTCCTTTCTCTTTCGGGTGGATATGTCATGGGCAATTTCAGCACAGTAAGTCCTACAATTAACATAACCAGATAGGTAAGAATAGACAAATATTATAAACCCTACCCTCGATATAAAACATAAGGAAGGAGCAAAGAATCACATACCTGTTGTGCATCATTAGAACTTCCAGCTCCTTTACGTTGTGCACAACAAACTTCTTAAACCCATTGGGGAGATAGTGGCGTGTTTTCTTATCGGAGCCATAACCAATGTTTGGCATCAGGGCACTTCCTTTGAATTTTCTCCTGACCCTTGAATCAATACCCTTAGGCCTTCGCCAGTTTGGCTGCGAAAAAGAACATGCAATCAACAAACTTCACAGAAACAAGAATGCTTAAAAATCAAGTCAACAGCATCAAAGGCAGCCTATGTGACCAATAAAGAACAAGCACCAGTTTTATGAACCATAAAGAAGGCAAAAACGTGAACATAATAATATGGGTCAGAACCAGGCTCCCAAATCAAGCATCTAAAAGCAACATCAGAGGGAGCAGACAAGTTGACCCAATAGATTCAATTTCTGTGCACCTTACCATGCTACCTTCATTGTAATCCAGAGCATCGGCTTATTGTACACAGAAGTGGGAGAAATTGTAGAGAAGTCTTTTATGTCAATGAGATTTTGATCAAGGAGTAACTAATGCATTACTACAAAAGTTTATAAACAGCCTTCAGTGCAGCCAAAAAATGCAACTTCAGAGAAAAAAGGCAGCTAAGAAATTAGGACAACATCAAAGCAGCGTATGCAACCAATGAAGAACAAGCACCAATTGTAAGAACCATAAAGAGTGCAATAAATATAAACAAAATAATATGGGTCAGAACCAGGCCCCCAAATCAAGCATCCGGCAGAGACATCAGAGGGAGCAGACAAGTTGACCCATAAGATTCAATTTCTGTGCACCTTACCATGCTACCTTCATTGTAATCCAGAGCATCGGCTTATTGTACACAAGTGGGAAAAAAATTGAAGAAAAATATTTCAAGTTAATAAGATTGTGAACAAGACAAGAAGCAATTGATTAGTACATATTGCTAAACAAGTTCTACAAACAGCCTTCTACACAGCCCACAAAATTTAAACAACAGGAATAATAATTCAAAGTGAACAAGTTTAACCAAGCAATCAAGCATCAAAAAGATATAATTCAATAGGTGTGTACCTTCACAGCAATCTTTCGATCACTTTGAGGCCTCTTAAACTTCTTGACGCGCTTCTTCACGATCTTCTTGCTCAGTAAAGGAACAGCCATAGTTTCTACGATACCCTCAAGAGTGTGGAGGAGTAAACACATCAAAATAATGCATGAATGATAACAAATAATTAGGAAAGAACAACAGCATAGATATATGACAAAGGAACACTGGACAATCATGCCATAAAATGCATTCATTCTTCAAAGTACATTTATAGGAAAAATAAATGTGTTGCATGCAAGGATTTTACCACAGACAAAGATTTTACCACAGACGCATAACAAAAGAATTCATGAGTCATAACTATAGTGTGAGCTTTTCCATTTTTTACAGAATTAGTGTAATATACTTGCATTCACAGACACATGCATCACAGAGACAAAGGCATAACAGGTTTTACGAACAAGATTTGCATTTACTGCAGACAACTTCAAAAGGGGTTTTTTTTTTTTTACGAAAAAAAACAATAACATTCAGAGCTTATAAAACATCTTTTTTAAAAAAAAACAAAAAAGCCATTTGATTTCCAGATATTGTTATAACAATAAAGGCCGTTGCATAAACGTCCATGAATTTGCAGAAACGGTGACATCAAATACAAAGTTTTTACAAACTATTACCATCAACACGGAAAAATTATAGATACTGTGAATACATCAGCCCAGTCAGTGAGTCATGCACCTGGAAATCGATTTAAAGCAAAATTCTAGCACAAATAACAATCATATCTGTTACAAACAACATTTGGTCCCATAAAAACAAAAGAAAAGCGGAGTGGCTGAATTGTCGAGGCTAACAGAGTCGAAACTAATATAATCTGCCATAGTTAATATCACAGTATATAAGCCATAAACCATATATTCAAAGTAGATCCAAAGATGAAACAAAGATTAACAGAACATGGTTGATCGAAATGAACAGAAGAACTGAGCCAAGCATCTTCGTAAGAGATTTATCTGCCTAAAACATATAATTATTGTACAACAAACACATGGAAAGAAGGAGGATGAGGGACGGCAATGGGTTCCGTACCTGATCTAACAGCTGTGCTGCTACCGCTCTCGCTGTGCGTCCTGGGGAAGTGAGGCGGATGAGAGGAGTCTGCTAGGGTTTTAAGGGCTTAAATTTGTGCCATCAGTTTTGGATTTGGACCATTTGGTGTTTATTACAGATAAGTGGACACTTTAGATCCGTCTTTCTCTGCTCATAAACTATGGGCTTTTGCCTACAGCCCATTACTTGCCTGGTTCACTCTGGGCCGGCCCATAACCTACAGCTGATGCTACGAAATATTTCTATATATTTGAAAACCCCTTGAGTACATATCATAAGACAAATTGGACAGAATAATTTTTCTTAAGAAAAAGAAAAATTTCCATGCAAATCCTTCTTAAAAAAATGGCTCTATATGTGATTAAGTGCATTAAAAACTTGCTCAACATGATTTTTTTTTTATAAAAAAAAAAAAAAAAAAAAGAAGAAGATTGAAATTGGGAATGTATTCTCTTTTATAATCCGCAACCCGTGCTTTCAACAAATTATACTGTTTCCCAGCAACTGAGGAGAACTGGACGAGGGTTAGCACCGGCTTTAGGATTGATTATGATGGATGCAAGCCGCTCTGACAGAGGCTAAGAACTGAGAGCAGAATAAGATAAGGTCAGATTTTCCCTGACTCGGGCTCGTCTCACATCATTCTTTGTTTTCTCGAGTTGCTGGTCTCTTGTACTACATATATCGGGCTGATAAGCACTGGAAACTCTGAAAGTTGAAATCGGCTTTTACCTGGCTAGCGCATTAGTTAAAAAACCTTCCTGTGCCTCATAGCACAGTACAAGGTTACAACTCACAAACGCAACCACCCCCCGGAAAAAACAAAAAAAAAAAAAAAAAAAAAAAAAAAAAAAACTAAACATAACCCCACCGCACTACTTGAATTCCGCCAAAGAAAAAATTAGACGCGATTTCCCCTTTTACTTTTACCCTTCCCAGGTTTTGTTAGATCTGCCAAAAAACAGAGTTTGCTTTCCAACGTCTATTGCATCTCAAATGTTAAGACTATAGTGACAGCATCCGAGGTTGCGACACGTTTGATGGCAGAATAGAAATGCACAGCATTTGAGGGCTTCCCTCCCAGGCCCCATCTAAAAGAACTGAGTGATACGCAATCATCGTAAAGTTGACACTTGTGCACGATTGATGTTCCCCATCATAATAATTAAGGCTAAGTGGAAAGAGAGAGAGAGAGAGAGAGAGAGAGAGAGAGAGGACTATTCTTTTTAAATGTCCTGACAATTTTGATACAACAAAGCCGCCCCAGAACAGCAATATTACGTGCAAGAGAGATGTGGTGATTCCTTTGCATTCACTCAGTGCTCCGCTAAGTTCCATCTACTCATTGCTTATTACTGTCCGCTACTGTCCGCTAAAATACAAACATGACAAGAAGTTGGTTTGGTCCGGCCAAGCCTGCTCCGTGGCATGCATTACAATAGTCCAGTGAATTATAAACACTGGTCAGTACGAAAAGTTAACGATAAGACGAAACATAATAACGATATCTGGGCCTCCCTAGGGTGAAAAATGAAGATCCGGAAGAACAAACAAACCGTGATTTAAGGTCCAGACAACCTTTATAAATCATGATGTTTTAAATTGCTGCTTACATTTTGCTAATTCATGCTGCCGGGCTGGGCTCTGCCCAGCGAACGAAAATCGCATAAATTGGAAATGGTTGCACCAAAATTTGTTCGTGTAAGATGCCAATTCTTCACCTTTAATTCAAGAGGCTGACGGTAAAGCAAGTTTACCGTCCATTATTTTTTCTTAATAATTAAACTGATATCCAATACTCGAAGAATTGGTCAATAATCTTATACTTTATGATCCTTTTTTTTTTTTTTTTAACTTTTGATGGACTCATTTTAGTAATTTTCATATTTTATCTCCATATATCGGCCTTTATAATTTTGCACTTCTCGGTGGGGAAATACCAATTTTCACCAAGTTGGTTAATAAACAATTTACATTTACTGCCCCTTTTAACGGTCCATTTTATAATGTCGATCCACATTTACTACCGGATTTCATGAACCGCGCGGTCAAATACTGGAAGACATGAAGCCAACGACTGAAAAATTGTCAACCAACGCCAGTTCCTATCAAATTATTTACAGACCCAAGGATAGAGCGAGCTTTTTAATTATTTATTTATTTATTTATTTTACACTTTTTAAAGTTTTCTCTATTTATATTCTTCCAAACCTGTAGGAATGCCTACACGAAATGAACACCACTTGCAGAGGTCTCTTTTCTCTCACTAAAATGGCATCTCTTTCTTTCTTTCTTTTCCAGCTCTTTCTCTTGCTCTTTTCTTGTGGGTTGTGCTAGTCCCACCCGTACATTCACTGAACTGTACATCACAGAAGTTCAAAAGCAACAGGCTCTACGCTAACTGCAGTGACCTACCCTCACTCAACTCTTACTTACACTACACCTACAACGCCTCCAATTCTTCTCTGTCCATCGCCTTCTTGGCTGCTCCGGCCAAATCAGACGGCTGGATCGGGTGGGGTATTAACCCGAACGGGACTGGAATGCTCGGCGGCCAGGTGTTGGTGGCCTTGAAAACCAACGGCACTTTGGTGGTCAATACATACAACCTCATATCCTACAGCGACATCAGGGAGTCGAAGCTGTCTTTTGACGTGTGGGACGCCAGCGCCGAGACAGACAGCACAAGCGGGAACTTCGTGATCTTCGCTTCGGTTAAGGTTCAGGACAAGGCGGAGAAGCTCAACCAGATTTGGCAGGTAGGCCCGTCAGTGACCAATGGGAAGCCTAACAAGCACGAACTTGCAAAGGCCAATCTGCAGGCTAAAGCGACGCTAGAGCTAGTGCCTTCTTCTTCGACGAGCGGCGGCGGCAGCAATGGCAGCCTTACCAGTGCCGGTTTTAGGATAAAGGAATTGCATATGGTTTTCTTTTTTGGGCTGTCTGTTTTTCTTGGTAATTTAATTGGTTTCTAAATATCTCTGTTTTGGGGAGTTTTTCTTGTCGTTTTTATGGTTCCCCACTTGTTAAAGAAGGGATTAAGGCTCTTCTTCTTTTCCTTGCGGCTTCTTTTAGTTGAATTAAATGTTTGTCTCTAATGTGGTTTCGCAAACCTTACATGTAATCATCCAGAAAATGAAATGTCTGCACACTTTGACCGTTTTATTTTTTTTTTTTTTTAATTAATTCTTTTATTTCATTAAACTTAGAAAGTACGGGACCTTGTTTTTGCCCATGTGGTATGGCGTGGTAAGCTGTGTTTCCCTCTCCCTCTCTGTATATTCTTCCATCATTTGGAGAATTTTGTTTGTTATTTATTATTTATTTGTTACTTTTTTTTCGACCAACGCCCCCTTTGGCGATCCAATTCCCTGATTATGGAGGTTTTGTAACATTTTAAGGATCTCGTTCCGATGCATTGAACTTGATTCAAATAGTCATATGTGGTCCACTTTTTAGTCGTCTTGATAAATAATGATTCTTGGGGCATAGACCCTTAGCTAAAATGATGCCTGTGGTGAGGGAGATGGCACACCTCCCCACTCCTACAATGAAAAGCCTACTCCGATAAGAGCAACTCGAATTCCCAATTTAATCCCTTTGATAAAATAAAATCGATGAATTGGACCAGCTATTTTGGTCTTGAGCATTTATACATGTATCCAGTAGGTTTGGAGACATGATTGGAGGGCTCTTTCCCTTCGGAAGCAAAGTCCCTTTTTTTGGCCAGATATAGGGAATCCAATCCCCCACAAAACGTCCTTGATTTAATGTATGAAAAAATGGAAAGAAAAATGGAATTGTTTAGTCCTCTCAAAGTGACGACTCCACGTGGAAATCGGAAAGTATTCTCAAGCCTAGCCCCTAACTTAGAGCCATCTTATAGGTGCTGCTTGAACGTACGAAGTTCTAGCTTTTTCCTCCTCTTTCTTTGGGTACTAGACCTACCTCCCTTAATTAGACCCCAGAAGAAGCCGGTTGGAAATTGGAATCCCTGCATTTGAAATGGGCAAATGTTATAGTTATCAACCTACTCGTAACTTCTTTCCCCAACGTGTTCCCTATATTGGCTGTGCCCACCAACTTTTTCACAAAAATTGTTAGGCGGTTCACCTACGGCCAATCAAGGCCCATGAAGTTCTAACTAGTACTCATTGAAAGGCTGGTGCCACTAGTTCTCGAGACGGGCCTTATTTTTTCTCATTTAATGGATGGGCCTTATTTTTTTATCATTTTTAAGGATGGGCCTTTCTGACAAGAAACCGCTACGACGATATTTCCAGAATCGAGATTAAAATCTCCAACATTCTAAAATTTTTACCATTGAGTTGTTGGTTGTGCTGCCTCGTTGAAATGTCCAGGTAAATGGCATAGTTGTATTCGGAAGATACTCCAATGAAAAGCACAATCCATTCTCGAGCCTCAAAGGAGCCGAGCAGAATCCCTCTTAAAGCACAATAAATAACATATTGATCACAACGGCAAATAGGAAAAAGTCGAATCAACAATGCGCGTAAGGAGCACTAGCCGTGCTTCAATTATCCTCTATCAGTTTCCTTATGCCGTTATTCATACGCTAGAAATAGGGTGTTAATGCAACAGAACAGGCGAACCTCTAGCCATCCTGTCTCGACTGTCTTTTGCTCCTTGCTTTCCCATCTCCACAAATATGAGAAAAATAAGAGATAGAACCTAAATCGGTAAGCTGGGGTACAGGCACGTGAAATCAGGCCGGATAGACGTACCCTACCCCATTTGTAAACAATCTTTGGCTGTGAGCTGGGTTTCCAAGGATTTATTATCCAATCAGTGGGATTAAATCAAATACTGTGAAAACAAAAGTACTTATCCTTGGTCAGTAACAGAAACGGAAGTCAAATTCAATTCTGTCGGATGTTGCCAGATTTTCTCTCCTATCCCGTAGATTGTGCAGTTTCGTGCATTCCACACGCGTTTTCCATACGTAACTTCATTCGGCTCTTACTTTCCCCATATAAACCCCGAATCCCACACGAAAATCCACCAAAAATTTCTGGATTGTGATCAGAATGACAATGGCCTCCTCTTGTTTTCTCTTCCATGCTCTGTTCCTGGCTTTGTTTGCTCTTTTAACATCTTCGGCACATTCACTTACATGCACATCCCAGAAATTCAAAGGCAACAAGATTTTCGCAAACTGCATGGACCTACCCGAACTCAATGCATATATGCACTTCACCTACAATGCCTCCAATTCCTCTCTTTCGATCAGCTTTATCGCCCCCCCTGCCCAACCGGAGGGTTGGGTCGCATGGGCCATCAACCCGTCGTTGACAGGCATGGTAGGCTCACAGGCGTTGGTAGCATTCAAATCAAACGGATCTTTAACCGTCAAGACCTACAACGTTAGTTCTTACGGCATGATCAATCAAACCAAGCTGTCTTTCGACGTGTGGGATCTGAGTGCTGAGTCCGACGGAAAGAACATGATTATATTCGCGTCAGTGAAGGTGCCGGATAAGGCAGAGACAGTGAACCAGGTCTGGCAGGTGGGGCCCTCCGTGACAAACGGCATGCCCGACAAGCATTATGCTGAGGTTAGCAACCAGAACTCTAAGGGCGTTTTGAAGTTGTCGGGGTCGGAACCAGATGTTCCTGCTACTCCTCCCTCTTCTCCGGAACCAACTGCCCATGGTGGGGCTTCCAGGATTGGAACGTGGAACGTAGCCTTCTTTGCAGGCCTTGGTGTTTTGATTGGTAGTTTTGTTGGGTTTTAATTCCCATGTATCTCTGTCCGAAGATACATTCTCCTTTCAACTTAGATGGAATTAAAATTGAGATTGTGGGCAATTCTTTTTCTCGTGAATAAATTGCATTTTTTCTTTCTGCGGAGGAGATACTTCTCCCAAAATTTAAATTCAAATTAATGCGCCATCAAAATATAAATAAACAAATCTCAATTTACTAAAGCCATTAATTGACAAGAAAACAGTCTGAGAATGGATTTGAGAATATTAGGAAAACCCCAAAAAGTACACAACACAAGAAGGAAGAAGCATGGGATGGACATTTCTTCTGAATCAGCAGCTCTTAGCCGAGGTGTTATTAGAGTTCTTGTTACAAATATCGAGTTTACAAAATACTTACGTCTTCCAGTATTTTATCATTTACATATATAAATTATTTTTTAAGTAATATCTCAATAATTAAGAATTTAAATTTTTACATTTAAATATTTAATTTTTAATCTTAGATAGGGATATATAAGATTAATGAGAAAGAAACAATTATTCTAATCACGCAATTAATAATTAAATAAATTTTTAAAAAATTATTTTTATAGATGTAAATGAGATTAATTATCGTTTTCTTGACTGTTAGTATTATTTTTTTAAAAGCTTGCATTTCCTGTCGAGCAACGAAATATTGTGAATATGATCGCTGGATAATGCAATGTTGATAAATGTTCTTCCAGGAAAACGGCCGGTATGATTAAACCACTGATGATTAAGCATGACAATTAAACCAATTGCACAATTTTTGTACTCTCTCGATGATATAATTCTATTTTGTTCACAAATAGAGATTTAAAGGGGAAAAGGGAACGAAAGGCGATACACTCGATAAAGTCTTTCTTTTTTTATCCAAACATTCGATAAAGTTAAAGTGGATTTTAGAGTAGCAGTCGAAGGCTCTGTCTACACCTAAGTACTCAATTTAATAATATGGCAATTTGTTGATTAATTGTAATATTAAGCAATCAACGCAATTTGAAAGAGACGAGTGTAATTGAGACACCCAATGTGTTCGATCGAACTTCGAAGTTGATAATCATGGCTGATTTGCTTAGCTCTGTCGTCTCTGTCTGTACCTTTATACATTGATGGAAGATGATAATATAATGAAAGGCGGGTACCATAAAATACAACCCCTTTTCGTTTTTTGCGTTATTCGTGACCTGGGGAAGCAAGCACTCATTCCGCACGTGCCGTCAAGAAGTACAATTTTCCACTCATACCCTCCCGGGGCATCATCACCACGGACAACAGAATAAGGCTTTTGATTGCCTCCCATAACAGCCCAACCCGAGAGAGCCACATACACCGGCCTTCACCCGTTTTCTTCTCTTCGGCCGTTACTCGTTAACTCTATTCTTCGCCCTTCTTCTTATTTCTTTTGATTAGCCTTTTGGTCCGTGTCCATAAATTCCGCCAGAAAATCAAGGAGCATTCTCCTTGGCTATCTAAACGTAAAAAATTCATTTATTGCTCGATCATCTTCCAACAATGGCTTCTCTCCGTTACATTTCTGCTGCGTTTCTGGGGTTTTGCCTTTGGGTTTCTCTAGTCTCACCCGCGCATTCACAGGCCACCTGCTCCTCTCAAAGATTCAACGGCAACAATTTATACGCTCATTGCTTGGACCTTCCTGCACTCGCTTCATATTCATTTTACGTACAATTCAACGAATTCCACTCTTTCTATTTCCTTTATCGCCTCGCCTTCCAAACCCGATGGCTGGGTTTCGTGGGCTATTAATCCCACGATGGCGAAGATGCCTGGATCACAGGCTCTGGTGGCGTACAAGGACTCTAAGGGTGCGGTCAATGTGAAGACGTACAACATTAGCGGGTATTCTCCGGACACGGTGGTGCAATCCAAGCTGGCGTTCGACGTTTGGGACACGCGCGGGGAGGAGGAGAGTGGGGCGATGAGAATTTTCGCCAAAATTAAGGTCCCGGCTGATTTGGCGGCGAAGGGGACGGTAAACCATGTGTGGCAGGTGGGTCCGAGCGTCAAAGCCAATGGCTGGTTGACGCCGCATGAAATGAGTGGACCGAACATGAACTCCGTGGGAGTTTTGGATTTCAAATCTGGACAGAGTGCCGCTGCTGGCGGAGATGACTCTAGGACTCAAAAGAAAAATGTAAGCTTTGTGATTCTTTTTGATCATTTTTTCCCTACTCTGTTTTTTCGTCTTTCCTTTTCTCTCTCTGTTTTCGTTTTTTTCTTTTTTTTTTTATGTCCAATACTCAGAGCCGTGGTTTTTCTTAAATTATTCGATAATCCTTCTGATTTATTTTTTTGTTGTTATTCTTCCATTTTTCTTCTCTTTTACGTTTAGAAATGAAAGCGGCAGGGAATTTGGCGATGCCTTTGTTTCACAATAGAGATTAACTAAGAACAGAACAATTTCTTAAATGGTTTTAATCCTCCTTTCAGTTTCTAACTGTTTCTCTATGTTTAAAACTTTCCTTTTACAAAGCATATTAAAAAAAAGAAAAATTCCTTTTACACAAATGAAAGTGTGATGATTGTCCTGTTTCATTGTGTTTCTCTGTGTGTGTACGTTTTTGGACTAAAATATGGGCGAAGTCAAAGTGCGAAGCGTTTTGCATTGGGAGTTGGTTGTCTTCGTAGTTTGACCAAATAAAAGATTGATGTTTTTTTTTTTTTTGTTTAATGTCAGATTCACGGGATTCTGAATGCTGTGAGCTGGGGATTCCTATTTCCACTTGGTATTGTGATAGCGCGATACTTGAGGACCTTCCCGTCTGCGGATCCGGCATGGTTCTATCTCCATGTTTCCTGCCAGGTCTCTGCCTATGTTCTCGGGGTTGCCGGTTGGGGAACTGGCATGAAACTGGGAAGTGAACCCAGTGGCATGCATTTTACTGGTCATCGCAATATTGGAATTGCTCTTTTCGTTTTCGCAACATTGCAGGTACATCAATAAGCTACCCAATTTATCGCATGTATTGATAAATGAATTGAGATTGTGAGCTGTTTTTGGTTAATTTTTATTCTGATGGCAACGCCTTTGTTTTGGCCTTTTGCAGATTTTCGCATTGCTCTTGAGACCAAATAAGGACCACAAATACAGAGTCTACTGGAATATCTACCATCACAGCGTTGGATATGCCATTCTCGTCCTTGGCCTATTAAATGTGTTCAAAGGCATGAACATGTTGCAACCTGCTCAGAAGTGGAGGTCGGCTTATGTTGTCGTGCTTGTTTGCTTGGGAGCCATTGCAGCCTTGCTGGAAATAATTACTTGGATTGTTGTTCTGAGAAGGAGATCCAACAAGTCCACCAAACCTTATGATGGGTACAATTGACATGGTGCACAACCATTCACTGCTTGATGTTCATCAACTGATCAGTGCTGGTCTCGCCTGTTATCTCCCCACACACCAGTTATGTTATTAAGCTTATGTATTTACTATTTCAGATTATTTAATATTTATCTGTTTTAGTTCTCTTTTTGTACAGTGGTCTGGTTTCACCTGGCATCACTGAATAGCACTTGAATGCAAATTGCTGTCTGCAGGCTCTGTTTTTTTTTTTTTTTTTTCTCTCTTGTCTCTTTAATTAGGATGCAATTTCAAGTTGCTTAAAATTCATTTATAATTTATGCCACCTATATTTATAAATTTGATTGATTTATAAAAATATTATAATCTTCGTGAGCGTAATATTAAGTAGGAAATTAAATATCAAAGAAACTGATCATTTCACAACTCTCGCCGGCTGCTGAATGTGACCACGTAAAAGTGTATTGGCGTTTAACAATCATTACGGCCAAAGATATTTAAGTCAAATAAAAAGATTTGAAATTTGATCAAATTTTTATATATTGATTTTGGATAAAAATGAGAAATGCCGTAATTGACTTGTAAATTCAAGCCTAGAAAAAGAAAGATACTGGTTGCGTTACAAGCTTTCATTTGAAACCATTTCGGCTTCTTGGCAAAGACGCATGCTTTGCACTTGAGTACTAATTTTCTTTCTACAGAATCCAGCTTACACGAGCATCGAAACTTCCCAGCAGGAATAGGACTGCTCGCATATGGTGACATAACGTCGCACTTCCAATGTCCTCTTTCTGAAAACCACACATGCATCAGCCATTTATGACCCTACTCAAATGCTTCTTCATCAAAAGCGACCTGATCTTCTTCATCAAAAACAGCAACGAATGAAGCGTCCATATGCCATCATGATGGTGGGATGACTAAATAAATAGTAACACTCGAATAAAGTGGAATTAAGTGCGATCTGACATAAAGAATGGGTCATCAGTCTGCCATGCGGAATCTCTAAGGCAGACAGCTGACACTCACTCTTTTTTTTTTTTTTTTTTTCATTCATTTTCTTTTTTAATTTAAATATTAATTTCCATGTGTAAGTCCATTGACTGCACTCGCACGACAGACTCCATGTGAGTGGCTAGGAATTTAAACTCAGTTCTCACCCTCCCTCCAGCCTCCATTTCGCGGCCCAATCAATTGACTGCCAGGACCCCGTTCTTGATCCTTTTAATTTTAGCATCTAACGAAGCACAGGCTAGTAATCAACCAAAGCTACATACTCACTAACATTCACTACACTCAAACCCACTTAACTTCCCTATTTGACTAATGCAAATTCTCCTGCCTTCTCCAAGTTTTACGATGAAAAATATTGAAGCGCATCAGCTTTTTCATTTTCAAATTCTTGTAGGAAAAAATATATAATAGCATCTATTGCATAAACATTACTGGACGTGTCATCTCCACTTTTCGAGATAAGGGGTCTTTCGCAATTAAAGAAAGGAAAAAAAAAAAAAAAGGTTTATCATTATGTATCACCGGTAATTTGACCAAAAAATTGTTGTTTCAAAGGGTATCCTCTCATTTTCGAGACAACGGGTCTTTCGCAATTAAAAGAAAAAAAAAAAAAAAAAAAAGGAAAGAAGTTAATGGAGTCAAGAAGGCACGTGGTCCGTTAGAATAAAAACTAAGCCCACTTCAATAACGCTCACGAAATGTCAATCCACTTGAGGCAACGGCCCAACTATGAGGGAATTTGTTAGATTTGTTCTCATATGCTACTCTTGAGCAAATTCATATTTAAAATCTGAATCCGGAATCAAAGCCCATTTTGCCTTGCCCATCAAGCTGCAGTCAAGGCAGACCACAGATGATTGGGCCGGCAATCCCAGTTCTCCGACTCTGATGATGACAAACCGTCATGGAATATTTGGGCAGGGCTCCGTTTGGATTTGGTGGGATTCGGCAGGCTGGCTGCCGGGCTTGACCCATCTCTCTAGTATCCAGACAAAAGCATTCGAATTCCCGGATTCGATTTGGTTGGTCCACTTCAAATTTCCACGGAATATAATATATTATATTGAAAAATAAAGAAACTGCCGTTACTCCACCCCATAACTGGGAAGGGAAGGGTAAAATAAATAAATAAATAAATAAATGAATTTCAAGAACTCATTTTAGAAGTCCCCTGTTCCTTGTGGCTTTGGGACTCCGCAGGGGTGGGCATATGCTTTGATCCAAGCACACGCAGATTCCAGTCTGTTTGTACACGCACTTAACCGCCACAACAACGAGAGAGAACCCTTCTCTTTTCATCTTCGCTTTGGCGCGTGCGTCTCGGTCGCCCTCCTCGATGGATCGGAAAGAGCTACGGTTCCCGATTATATTATTTCTTCATTGGTTAATGTATACATATATATATTTTTACTAAGTTAAGGATATAGATTTACAAACGCCAATCCTCCTCCTTGGTTCCCTCCCATTCTCCCACTCAACTCGTCCAAAACTCTCTGCATATCAAGCTTGAAAAACATTCAATAACGAGGAGAAGAAGAAGTAGAAGGAAAGAAATGGAGGCGTTACAGAGCCGTGTGGAGTCGTGGATCAGAGACCAGAAAGCGAAGATCCCGAAGGTGTCGTGGGTCCCCCTGCGGTGGAGAATGCGGTGGCCGCCGTGGATCAGCTCCGACGGAAAGCAGCGGAAGAGGATTCAGCAGGAGTACGAGCGCAGGAAGATCGATCTCTGCCTCGCCCTCAAGGCCGACTCCCTCTCCGATTTGCAGGATATTCTCTGCTGCATGGTCCTCTCTGAATGCGTCTACAAGGTTCAATCCTTTTATCAACTAATTCGCCGGTTCCTTCCCTCGTCCGCCCTGTGTTTAGTTTAAGTCTTTCGTTCAGAAAATGGAAGTAATTCTTTAGAATCTCTCTGGTTGATTGTGTGAATTCTTGCAGTTGATCACATTGGATGATTGAATTCTGAATTATGATTTTGGCCCAGGTCATTAGCGAGTCTTATTAGTCGCACGAGCTGCTTAACCTTGAATATGTTTATTGCTGCGATAGTTATGACTTCCATACCTTTAGATGTGTGCAAGTTCTTTATTCACTTATGAGAGTTGCGCTCCCTTACATCTTAGAGGCCAGCTGCTGAGATGCTTAAAGCTGTGAACAAATTCAAGGCTGACTTTGGGGGACAAGTTGTTTCTTTGGAGCGTGTGCAACCATCTTCAGATCACGTTCCTCACAGGTTCTTCTATTGTTAACCTTTTCTGTTACTTTTCTTATATTCTCCAGTCTCCACTGGTTGATGGTCTTTCATTTTCCATTGCTTATATATTGTTTTAAACCTCATGTAGTAAAATTTAGGGTGATGATCACCATCCTTCATTTGTGATCCATTGTTCTATTCATGCTTAGGACTGGGTTTTTAAAGTATTAGAAAATTGATGATAGTGGATTGTCGATGTTGGGACTTTGGCGTTGTTATACCTACTTATCCTAGATTCTTGTCATATTTGATTCACATACATCTCTATTGAGATAATATACTGTGTTTTCCAATTGAATATTGACCTTGTTGATGGTGTATGTCTTTTGCATTTTATTGATGAAGGTACGTATTGGCTGAGGCAGGTGATACTTTATTTGCATCCTTCATGGGCACAAAGTGGTACAAGTAAGTGCTGTACATATCACCAATCTGGTGATTAAAAGGGTTTTAACTACTAAGACTTGCTCTTTAACCTCGGTTTCTTAACCAGGGATGTGTTGACTGATGTGAATATATTCCAAGGCACCATATTTCATGAAGATGGGGTGGAGGACACCGTCAGGGAAGCAGTTGAATCTACACAAGGTGAAAATCAGAAGGGAAACCTGGAACAACAGAGGGTTCTGCTTGAGTCAAAACCTAAACCATTAAAGGATCAACCAAAGCCTGCTGCTCATCGAGTAAGATTGATGCCTAGCATTCGTAGTTTGTTTGAATACAGTTTAGTTATTTGCATTAATATAATCTTTCTTTTGACTGTAATTGTCTACATTGCTAGTTGCAAGTTTACTTTCCCTTACCCTTCTTCCAATTTACCTTTATTTTAATATTTGGGTTTCAAATCTTAGGGCTTCTTAGCTCGTGCTAAAGGAATACCTGCTTTAGAGTTGTACAGGCTTGCTCAGAAGAAGAAATGCAAACTTGTACTTTGTGGACATTCTCTTGGCGGAGCAGTAAGTTCTGTGAAATTATATAATTGCCTTTTTCTGCATGCACTGCTTAGTTTTTTGGTTACTGTGTTCTTCAATAATTCAATTTTCCTATGTTTTTAGGTGGCAGCATTGGCAACTCTTGCCATTTTGAGGGTTGTTGCTCAGTCATCTCTGTCAAAGGAAAGTGAAAAAGTTCACATTAAATGCATAACCTTTTCTCAGCCCCCAGTTGGAAATGCTGCTTTAAGAGAGTATGCATTATTCTCCTCCTCCTCCTCCTCTCTCTCTCATTGTCCCTCAGCTAAATGACTGAAATTCCTTTATATCTTCTGTTTTGGTCTCTTTTATTGTAACAAGAGTAGTTAATTTATGTTGTCTACGTTTCTTTCTTGTTTCTCCAACTCTCTAGTTACGTTCATGAAAAAGGCTGGCAGCATTATTTTAAGAGTTACTGCATACCTGAAGATTTGGTTCCGCGCATCCTATCTCCTGCTTATTTTCATCATTATAATTCCCAACCTTTGTCAGTAAATGCTGAGGGTGAGATTGCCAGTCAAACAGAAACAAAACGCACAGAAGTCCAAGATAAAGCAAAGGTGGAAAAGTTAAAGGGGAACATGAGGGAGCAGTTGGTTCTGGGCTTAGGCCCTGTGCAGACTTCTTTCTGGAGACTTTCTAGGCTGGTTCCTTTAGAGGGTTTTAGAAGGCAACTCAATAAATATATGAGAAAACAGGTTGATCCTACTGAGACATCTTTAACAAGTAATTCTGCCATAAATTCTTCAATGGAGGATGTGGTAGCTGGACCACGGTCTCTTGAAATCCAAGAGGGTTCTGATGGGGTGTCGCTCAAGCCATTACCAGATAACAATAATGTGCCAACTGATGATGCAATGACTGGAAAATCAACTGGAAAAAACAGTGTCAGTAATGTGGATAGAAGGAACTGGAATAGAGTACCTTATTTACCGTCCTATGTCCCATTTGGTCAGGTGAGGACATGAAATGATGCTTTGTGGGGATTGCTAAATTGTTTATCTAAGTAGTTAATTTGCATTTGAGAGCAAAAGTAGCTTAAACCGTCAAATACTGATAATGCAAAATTATTTATCTTCATTTTTTTTTTTTGGCTGAAAGTGTATGCACTCGAATGCAACCTTTAAATCTTCACTTTGCATCTCTCTTTGTTGGATTAAATATCCTTCCTCATGACAAGAAGTTGTCTTTATGGTTGCTGAGACTACATTGGGAACTGGGATTTGATTTTTGGTATCAATGAGTATTGGTACCTCTTACAGTTTTACATTTATTGTCAGTTCTTTGCTTGCCAGAGATTTTCAATGGTGAGGAGACAGAAGTATAAATAAAATCCAAACATAAATGCTAAACAAAATCTGTATTTTTCTTTTTGCTTTAATCTATGTGCTTTTGTAGAAATTTAGGTATATTGTTGTTGGGATTTCCTTGAGAACAGATGCCTCTTTGCTGATTAGTCAACTCAAAACAAACATAGATTGTAGACCAAAATTGATATCAATGGAGAATAAGTTGTTTGTTATTGTGTTATTGAACTAAAGCATTTCCTAAACTTACATATTGTGGCAACAAAATGTTTCTCTGTGACAGTTGTATCTTTTGGACAATTCTTCTGTGGAGTTACTGTCAGGTGCAGAGTACTCAAAACTGACATCAGTACGTTCTTCCTTTTCTTAATTTTCTTTCCTCCTTTCCTATTGGGTTCTGCATAGTGTTTATAATAGGAATCAAAGTATTATGTCCGGAAAAAATGGCTCAATTTCAACAATTGTGCATATTTATTGGAGCTGGCTGGAGGTGGTACAGTATGACATGGCTCTTTTTCATTGCTTTGTTCTGACCAAGGCATGTTCAGGTCAGATCTGTGATCGCTGAACTAAGGGAACGATTTCAATCACATTCAATGAAGTCATATAGGTCTCGGTTTCAGAGGTATTTTCTTGGCTATAGTTCTATAGAGTCAAATAACATGAACCAACCTTATTTTTGTTTTGGATGTAGAATCTATGACATGTGCATGGGTGATGGTGCTTCATCCTTTGTTGGAATGGAGCAATTGCCACAGCTTCCAAATTTGCAACAGTGGCTTGGCTTTGTGATTGCCGGTGATGTAGAGCTTGGGCATATTGTAGAGTCACCAGTGATTCAGACAGCAACTTCAATTGTTCCTCTTGGGTGGAGTGGTGTTCCTGGTGAGAAGAATGCAGAGCCCTTTAAAGTTGATATCACAGGTTTTGGCTTGCATCTATGTACCTTGGTTCAGGCTCAAGTGAACGGTATCTGGTATTGTCCTTCCTCACTCTTTCAAATACAATGTTCATTTTTCAAGTTTTCCTGAGCATCCAATATGATGACTAATGTTCATTTAAATGAATATGGGTATTACCTGCTTAGAGGAACTTAGGACTGTGTAACCAAAATTTTCTTGCATGCATTTGTTTTTGGAAGAGATGATAGAGCTTAATGCACCACCTTTATCATTTAATCATTGTTCTTGTCTGGACCATTGTAAGCATCCTTGAATCTAATGTCTCTGACATTCTCTTCAAATCTGTACTCAGTATGCCTATGATAATATTTTTTGCGATTTTAATCTGTCCCAAATACTCCCAACCGTGGAACAATGCCATGTTAATACCAGTTATTGCTCATCTGTTTGATGAACTTGATAATTGTGAAGAAAACAAATGTCTGGTGCAAAAGTTATGTTGTCCTTTTCAAAATACAAAGCTCTGGATATGACTTAGTTCTATGTCAATGTATATATTTTTGGATTCAGGTGTTCAACTAAAGTGGAGTCATTTCCTTCAACGCCTATCTACTCCTCAAATTATGGATTACAGTCAGAACTACAAAAGATAAGGGTCTTAGTTGGAGCTCCGCTGACACGGCCACCAAAACATCTGATAGTGTCGGATTCCTTGATTTCTGATTTTCCCTCTGTCAAATCAGATGATTTTGATTACAATAGCAGCCATAGTTTAGTACAAGAGAAAAAGTTCCTCCGCCCTGAAGGTTTGAGAGATTTTCATATATTTTGCACAAGTGATTTTGCTACCGTCTCAAAGGAGGTCAATGTCAGAACTCGTAGGGTGCGATTGCTTGGCCTTGAGGTGATTGTATTGCACATTCTAAATTGTAAATGAGGGTTTTCTTTCAATGAAAATTCATTTTCCATGTGTCTGACGACAAAATCTTAATACTCTGTAGGGTGCTGGTAAAACTGCACTTTTTGAGGCCATAATGGGTCAAGGCAGGCTAACAACCATAGCAAATTTTGAAAATAAGCACATAGAAGTTAATGTTCAAGAAGGTATTGCTGGAGGTATATGCTACTCTGATTCAGCTGGGGTTAATTTGCAGGTATATGCTTCTTGTATGAATATCTTTTTTTCAATTTTTTTGTACAAAATACACTGAATGGTGCTTATGGTGCATACAAGATTATTGTCTTGTCCTCTTTCTTTCCTTGCCATGTGGTTGTGCAGATGCCTCAGAATATATTTGTTCTTTGCATCTCAGGGATCTCTTCTGTAACCTATACAAATTACTTTCTTGGGCCTGTCTTTCCAATACCACTGCACTGTCTTTTGTAATTCATACTTTTGAACCTTCCTGAAAAGAGCAAAATAGATGATAGTGCAAATTTGGAAAATAGTCTTAATGTAACACAGGCTAGCGCGCAATCAGACTTTAGGGAGGCATAATTCTCAGAGAGGAACAATGGTCTATGATTGAGCTTGTTAACTGATAATTGCCTTAGCCCTAAGGTTTATAGGCCTATTTGTAGAGGAAACATCTCTTAGCTAGTGAGGAAAATATTTAGGGACCAAATCAAAACTTAAAAAGAAACTAAATTAAGCTATTACATAATTGCCTTAATAGAAAATATTGCTTAGGAAAAGATTGTTAAAATAGTGTTCTGTTTTTTAATTAAAGTTTTCTGGAATTTTCTTGGGACTTATGACAATCTCTTTGGTCCATGAAGGCTTAGGCTACCTATTTTTCATCGTCATGATAGTCAAGTTTGACTCTGAACTTTGACCACCTACTTCTAATGTGATGTTAGTCAGGATTGCATTTCAGGTCCCCTCTTATTTGCTCTTGTTATGGTTTTTGGCTTTTCATGTCAGGTCCCTCTTATTTTGCTCCCGTTATGGATTTTGGCTTTTTGTGTTTTTAACCTTTTCAGCTTCATGTTTGTCTGTTGCAGGAGCTGAATACGGAGGTCTCTCATTTCAAAGAAGAATTGTGGGCAGGAATTCGTGACCTTAGTCGGAAAACAGATTTGATTATTATTGTGCATAATCTGTCACATAAGATTGCTCGGTGCAATGTAACAAATGCATCAGAACAAAAGCCAGTTCTTTCACTGCTCTTAGATGAGGCTAAAGCCCTTGAAATTCCCTGGGTTCTTGCCATAACAAATAAATTTTCTGTCAGTGCACACCAGCAAAGAGCAGCAATTGATTCTGTTTTGCAGGCATATCAAGCTTCCCCAGGCACAACAGAAGTTGTCAATTCTTGTCCCTATATCATGCCCAGTGCTGCTCCAAGTGCTTCCTTGTCTTGGGCTGCCATTAATGGAGATTCTAATGTCAGGATGGGTGCTCAGAAACTTGTTTTTGCTCCAATTAATCTTGTTCGGCGTCCATTTCAGAAGAGAGATACAATTTTCCCCATTGAAGGTGTAAACTCTCTTTGTCAGCTTGTACATCGTGTGCTGCAGAGTCATGAAGAAGCCTCTTTACAGGTATGAGAATCTAATGTAACATGATACTGAACATATACTGCTGGAGTGTAATGTGAGGTATTGATATTGAAGGATACACAATGTAAATGCATGTGCACTAGACAAATTTGGCATAAGCATGCCTAAAACACCTTATCAGCTGATTGTGTACAACTCCATCCCTTGATTAGGTTTTATTTGACTAATTAGTCGCTGAAGTGTTCGATTTCTTATATCAGAATCATGCAAAGAGCCAAATATTTAAGTGCCACCAGAATGTGAAATATCATTTAAATATAACTGCACGTATTCTTTGTTTTTCAGTTGCTCTAAGACTAATGTTTCCTTTGCTAATCAATGATCAAACATCACGCCACACAAAATAGTGACATCCCATGTCTTATTTCGTTGTTTTCATTATTCATTCAGGCAGATTTCTTTGAACCAGCTGGAAAATGAGATGGTTGCTTGGCCCAATGGGATGGGAAGGGAACTAAGAATGATAGAATGCCCATTTTCGGTGTTTCGTATATTGGTGACTTTGTGGCAAATAGTAACTTAATTTACTTTGTTTAATTCGATTGAAGGAACTTGCCAAAGACACTCTTTCGGCGGAGCTGGCACGGGAACGTGCACGGGCAATAGAAGCAAGACGAGAATCTCAATCGAAGGCATCTTCTGTGACTGCTGCAACAGTGGGCGCTTCCATTGGGGCTGGTCTTGGCATTGTCTTGGCTGTTGTCATGGGTGCCGCATCTGCCTTGCGGAAGCCTTGACTACTTGGGCTTTGCAAATTTATATGTATCCTACTGGTAGTGCAGATGCACAAATAGCACAGATAACAGGCCATTTGTTTTTCTGTTCATGTAAATTAATGGAAAACATCGAGTTTTTTGTCCACGCTTGTGTTTGCATTTGTAAAAAATTATATTATACAGATGTTGCCAATGATTTTAGCGGATGAATCTTCAGCATGTACTTTCTGCTGATTGCGAGTTATGTGGAGCTTTTTTTGAAACTGGTCACCAGTATTCTGACGCCATTACGAAGGGGAAAAACCCATATAAGTAAATAGTCCGAGAAAAAATACAGAAGATAAGAAATAATAAGGTGAATTAATCATGGGAAGATGAATATTTTGACCAAAGGAGCTTCTGGGAGAAGCAGGGGAGCTTTTATTTTTTTTTTTTGGTTCAATTTTTCGAACTGAAATTGCTTAGAATGAGTTTAGAACAAAAATCAGGAGGTGCAGCACGAGACCCAACCCTTTGATGAGGCAGCTCCATCCTTCACTAGGCTGACACGATTGACTGTCAACTCGGCCTTGTATGAATCGGAGTTGAGCACTTTTCTGCTGACGTTGCTGTAGATCTCGCGAATGACAAGCTCGAAAGCAGTCTGAACGTTAGTAGAGTCAAGGGCAGATGTCTCCATGAAAAATAACCCTTCATCTTCAGCAAGGCTTTTACCCTCGTCAACGCTTATTTCCCTTATATTTTCCAGATCACACTTATTCCCGACCAGCATTCTTGCTACCGCAGTATCGCAGTGAGCTGCATGATTAATCAAAGAAAAAGAAAAAGGAAAGAAGGGTTTAAGCATGTCAACTTTGACAAACAAAAGGGGCAAGATGCTCGTAGCAACAAAAGCATGCACCTCCAGTTTTAACAGAATGCCAAAGCTTCTTGTCGTAGAATGTACATAAAATGAATTGGGAATTCCACAATTGTAAGTAATGGGCACATCTCACAGTTTGTCACAGTAACATTAATTATCCTCTAGTGCACAAACAACTTTAACTATCTGTTCATGCTGCGTTTAGGATATAATAGGCAAAGTACGAACCTATCTGATAAGCAGAGTTGACTATGTTTGTCTGGTGGGTGCTACATCGGACAATGCAACATTTAGATTCCGACAATGCAGACATCAGTAACAGTCAGTAAGAGTCACAAGGTAACAGTTTCATTATTTTCGCGCATTCAGGGAGAAAAAAAAAAATAAAAAAACCCAATTTTCTTTTCTCAAGCATTTAACTGTAAGCCAAGGTAAGCTAAAGTTTGCACGAACTTAAAGAAACTCAAGACGGTTCGACTATGCCACTAGATACAAAGTTCAGAACTAAAGTCTTAGTTTTAGGGTTCGATCCTAGTTCCGGTAAACATAAAAGAAGAAAAAGGTTCGACCATGGAAATCGCCATAGAATGACCCAAAAGAGATCCATGAAGGCAGACTTTTGATGATAGACAACAGTCTTCCAAACAATAATTCAAGCTGATTTGATTTAACAAGAAATAAAAAGTGGCCACACAATAGAGAGGACAGAAAACTTACTGCTAAGTTCAAGCCACCTCTTGACACTATCAAAGCTTGTCCTCCTGGTGATATCATAGACAACTAAAGCACCAACAGCACCTCTATAGTAAGCAGAAGTGACAGCCCTAAACCTCTCCTGGCCAGCAGTGTCCCAGATCTGTGCCTTGATCTCTTTGCCATCAATATCGACCACCTGGGTCTGGAACTCTACCCCTATGGTGGCCTTTGAATTGCTGTCAAACTCGTTTGTTGCAAATCTTGATAGCAAATTCGATTTACCCACAGCAGAGTCACCGATTAGCACTATCTTAAACAAGTATTCTTCACCTCCTTCTTGGTCTTTACCCATTGCCGTGACGCTTTACTTTGGTTTGTGTGTGTGTGTGGATAGGCTCGAATGCTAATTTTCTTGCGTTTTTTTTTTTATGGGTATTGATGCGAACGTGAAGTGGGCATTCAGCTTTCGAGAGGAGGAAACGTGTTGCAGACAGGCTGCGTGATTGACGGTTGGTTTGATGGCCTTTGGAAAGGAGCTTTGGTGGGTGTGGCTTTGACTGCGGAGCTTGATTTTTGGTTGAGTGACTTGATTGCGCTTCCCCGCCTTTTCGACATTTTTCTGTCCGTCCGATGTGCATGAATCTACCCAGAATATTTTAACTAGATACTTACTATCTTGGTTTTATTCGTTAACTTCTATTTTTCTAAAAGTTTTTTTTTTCTTTTTCTTTTTGACTGAAAACAGAGACGCCGAGGACTGTGGTAATTGGCGTGGCAAAGTATCGCATTGAATCAATCCGTGTCGGTGTAATAATAATGACATTTAGTGTGAAGCTGTGACTGTGTGGCTTAAGCTAAGAAAAAGGTGTTTTTTAAAAAAAAAAAAGAAAAAGAAAAAGAAAAAAACAAAGGGGTCAAAGCTCAAGAATTGTAACGGGTTTTATAATTTTTCTAGAATTGGGAATGGGATCCTTTCGAGATGAGCAACTATCCATTCTGCCATTGTTCTCGAGAACCTTAAGTACTGTAGTAGTAGGATCCCGGTCCCTCGTGGCACCCTTAAATTGATAGTGATTGCTATTTTTATTTTTAAGTATAATATATTTACATATAATTTTATATTATATAAATTTATTTAATTATTTTTTATTTTAACTCAACCTTAATTAAATTTTTTATTTTAATTTTACTAAAATTTAAATTAATTTAACTCAAATTTTAAACTAATTAAATTTAAATTTTTTTAAATTTAAATATTAAAGTATTCGGTCAATTCAAAACAATTTTATCTTTCGTCTTTTTTGTCTTTTTTCGAGATTTTCAAATGGGGATGAAGCAAATCTAGACTTGTCAAGACTTTTTTTTTTTTTTCTTTGTTTTTTTTTACGCTTCTAGAGAGGATTAATGATAGTTTGATGGACTTGCTAGCATTTTAGTCGTCCCTGTCGCCCACTTTAGCTTTAGACCGTCTCGATTATTATGGCTGTTCTGCAATATCTTTCGGGGTGCGGACCGGGGACCGGATGGAACCTTATTATAAACGGTGAGAAGCTTCCTATCTTCAGCAGTAGCAGTTTCAAAGGTTCATCGTTTCTGCTTACCGACATATGTGGAATCGACTTCCTACATTAATGGGGCCTTCATATCGTAGACTTTTCGGCTACGGCCTCGTCAAAACTCACAGCATAATTTAAACCATTTTGATTGACCGATCACCAGCAAAAATGTTATGCTAAAAAAAGGAGCAAGTGGATGCACTGCGTAGAAATATGGAAATTTTTAAATTCCACTCTTCGTGGTCCTAAGTAAGCCAAGAAAGTCAATAATGGCTGCCAATGCGATATGGCCAACATACACTATCCACACCCACGAGTGAAGCTGATAAGAAGAACATCAAGCAGTGCAAATTCAAGTGCAGTTTATTCGAAACCATGTGTTTCCCAAACAGAGCTTTTATTTTTATACTGTTTCTCTATACCTGCAGTGCTGCAGATCCTTTGGGACAATATTGCAACAAAGACAGTAAGATTGGTAGCAGGAGCCAGTTATCAGCCAATATTGCTCGACTACTGGCTGAACTAACTGCTTCCGCTGGTTATATAGCTACCTCCTTTGGTGAAGGCCAAGATAGAGTCCATGGGCTAGCCCAATGCAGAGGTGATGTGAGCAGCCAAGACTGCTCCAATTGTCTCAGAGATGCAGGTAAGGAGATCCAGCAGCGCTGCCCGGACCAAGCTGATGCGCGGATTTGGTATGACTATTGCTTCTTAAGGTACAGCAACGAGGATTTCATTGGAAAACTCGACACATCTTATGCTATTTTTTACTTTAACGTCGAGAATGTAACGGATCCTGGAGAATTCAATGAGAAACTTGGGGATTTGGTGGATAAGATTAGATCACAGGCTCTTGTCCCAAGGAATGAAGGGCTTGGCAAAGGTAAGACCGAATTGTCACCTCTCGTGACACTTTACGCCTTGGTGCAATGCACGAGGGACTTGGCTCCCATAGACTGTGCTCAGTGCGTAGCAATTGCAGTGGCCAATAATTTCTGCAACAACCGGAAAGGATGTAGGGCTCTATACAGTAATTGTTATTACAGATATGAGCTCTATCCGTTTTTCTTCCCCCTTGATTCGAGTAATGCACCGGAAGGTACTTCAATTGCAATAGCTTATCCGTAGATTTTCACATCCCAACCATGTCAAGGGTCAGCTTCTGCCAATAACAAATGAAGGAAACAAAGACAAGAAACCAAGATAGACTGAAGACATGAACGTCAACCTAAATTTTCGTTCTGAACGATTCATGCAAATGTTCCTTTGTTTTAATTTTTTTTTTTTGTTTATCCAAAAGCTTTGTCAGAAAAACAACAGAGAATAAGTTGGCACATCAGGTAACATGTATTAGATGAGCACGATCAATGTAATACAGTTGTGATTTGGCTGAACTTCGATTCCAATCAAGTGAAAATGATCGTGCCGAGGTCCAAAATGGGGCCTTCGGTGCTTTTCTCTTCATGGCCTTTGCCCAGAGGATCCCCAGCCGGCCCATTTGTCCCCTGCTTCCCTTCTCCGCAATAGAAACGAAGTTCGCTAAAGGTGCCGCTTTATTTTTGCACAATTGAGGCCCTTGTCCGAGCGAAGCCCAACATGAGCGTGGACTTTTGGGAAGACAAGAAGTTACCTCGAAGTACAGTAGGAGATAGCAAAGCCTTTGTTTTTCGGTCCATTAGTCTTCTTCGGCTTTCATGTAAATTTTACTTTTTCAACGACTGCCTTGAACAACCATTTTATGGACTCTGTGACACGTGTAACACTATTAAACATTTTTTTTTGTGGTGGGGGGTGGGGGGAGGATGAATAGTGGACGCATATAGTGGAGAATGCACAAGATGAAAACTCCTTTTAACAAGCTTCCGCATGTTAATGTAGAGGTGGGCACTCGGCACCTTCCTTATCCTGGAAGCCCTGAACACATCTTTCGGTGCTGTCTTGCTGCTCATCTAAAGGCACATATCAAACGATATTCTAGAGGTAAGATCAGAATGATGACTTCTCCTGAAATCCCACTTTTGCCCTCTAAAATATCGAAATGGTCCCAACATTTCGCTGGTCAAAAATGTCAAGTGGTCAGTGCGTGTGTGCGTAAAATATTGAAGAACGGTCGAGTGACCCCATGACGTAGCCTAAACAGGCAGAATGAGTCGATTTCAAAAGGTCTGAGACCCTCTGGGTCATTGCAGGTTCTTGCCGGTTCATCTTCTATGGTCATCGATTCACCACCATTCTCCTCAATCTCCCCCCGATTTCTCTGTCTCTCTTTCGTTCATTTATCCTTCCAAAATTAAAACTCTAGTCCAATACAGGGCAAGAATGGCAAACATTAAACTATACTACCCACTCTGGCTACTCCTCGCCTTTATCCTTGGAGCTACTGTTACTCAAGGTTATAAATCAACGCACTAGATACTTCTTTCTTGGTCTATATTTCCCTCGCTTTATTTGGAAATTCTAGTAATCTTGTTTTATGCAACAAATAAAAGTTCCAACTTTATCTAGCATTTACCATTGGATTTTGGTAGAAAATGGCCTAATGTTCTTCCTAGGATGGAGATTTTCTTGGCTTGCCAGAATTGTACCAGATGCCACTGGCAAACTCAAGATTACTTCTTGTTTTTGGCAGTATAAACTTCTTTCATTGCATTTCGGTTACCAAGGACATTTCTCATCATCTTCTTGCATCCTTCACTAGATTCTTTTGCCGTGATTCATTTGTATGAAGTGTAACAGATGCCATTCCCAAGATTCTCATTTTGTCGTATATTGCAGGATCCAGGACTCATGTACCAGTAGTCTCTCTCAACACTCCCTTTTATCAATATGCCTACCTATCCAAAGAGGATGCACACTTGAAGGTGAGACTTACATACATTTTCAAAAGAAGTAATAAGCATTAATTTGTGAATGCAATTTCTTTGATTGTTTCGAGCTTTTCCATTGTAACATGTTGGAGCCTGCAGGGCATGCGTGAAGCAGCACAATCATACAGTAATTTTGCGAGGAGATTGATGATAGGATCCACGGCTCCTACTTGCACTTACAATGAATGCCGAGGATGCAAATACAAGTGTAGAGCAGAGCAAGTTCCGGTTGAGGGAAACGACCCAATAAATAGTCCATACCGCTACCGATGTGTTTGTCATAGGTGATCATAGTCATCTTCAGTTTATCATATGTATTCTTGGTCGATGGTTTTGGATCATTAGTATGCCCAAAGAACTTCGATTTCTATCTCCTTTTCTTTCAACCCAAATGCTTATATTTTATGTCTGCAATAACTAGCGTCCTGGACGCATGAATTTTGTCTTTTAATCTGTTTATGAAGCAATTTCTTGATCTAATGTTCTGTACGTGTTCTTCAAATTGCCACATCTCACCAGTAATTCTTATTTTTTCGTCAAGCACGTCTCTTTTGATAATTGAATTCTCTGTTAAAAAAGGGAAACAAGGTAGACAAATTGAAAGATCCATTATATAGGTTAAATGCGTTGCCTTTATTATTATTTTTTTTTTCAACTTTAGATTACGTTTCTTCTTCTCTTCATTGTCCAGATAGGTTTAAGGGAAAAAAAAAAAAAAAAATCTTAGTAGTGCAGAAAGGGGTGAATCCGCATTGCGTGCATAAAGGCAATACATAAATAAAATGTGTGTGTATACGTGAGAAGGGCGGATGGGTAAACCAAGTTATGTACAAAGGGGTGAACCAAGTTATGTAGATTCGTCCTGGAATGGCTCTAGAGAGAGATGAGGGTTACTTGATGATAAAAAATAGAAAGAGGGCGTTATAGACAGATAATTATAAGAGTAAAGAACCCCCCTCCCCACCCCCCCACCCCCCCAAAAAAAAAAAAAGTTAGCACTTGATTGGGGCAATGGAGGTACGCATCGCATAGATTGAGGAGTTCAAAATCAACCCCATTGATCAATTGAAAAAAAGAAAAGGGGCAAAGAAGAATATAACATGAAGAAATGCGAGATACTTGTAATCCAAGTTGGATAATTTGGTGGCATGTTCATGAAGAATGCTTTTCTTTTTTCTTGTTAAAATTTACCTTAGTAACTATTAATAGAAAAAAAAATACTTATTAGATAAAGAAATGTTAAATTAATTTAGATATCATTATAAAAAAAAATTTATACTATTTTATTATTTATTTTTAATTGTGTTTATAAATTTTGTTTCAATATAGTTACTTCTTTATTAATATCTTACACTACAATGTAATAGAGTAATTATTATTTTTTGTTTGAGAGGAAAATCAATCAAAAGATTGGGGATGAAAGAAAGAGGAAAGGAAAAGAGAAAAAAAAAAAAAAAACTTTTGGGCATGTTCAAGTAATTTAGAATTTAAATTTTTACTTTTTAAAATCTTGAGTTCTAATAATAAAAAATATAATGTATAATTTATGATAAGAAAAAGAAACATTGTTATTGTATAATTTATAATATAACAGAGAGATTAATTGGTCGATCACTTCTGATTTGTATGGTTATACACATGCCAATTTCAATTTGAAAATGGAAAAATAGGAAGTTGGCAAAGCGTGACATTAATAAAGATGGTTGAAGAGGCCGGTTCACATCGGCTTGTAGGGTTGTCGTTTTTGCAAAGGAAGGCCTGAGATCTGCAAAGTGGGCACACATAGGTGGTCCCAGAATTAAGACATGAGCTAACAAGAGATCACATGCTACAAGTTTGGACCAGAAAATGTCAAAATAGTGGAATGGCAATGTAGCCAGGAGCCAAGCATGTCGCAGGGCCCCATTGTTTCGGTGTACAAGAACCCATCAGGATTAAAAGTGGTGCCAAGATTACAAACTTGGATTGGCGCTTTCGCTTTTTTCCATGGTTACTCCAGAATATTCTATTATTTCATTTTTACCGCTTATTATTATTATTATTATTATTTTCTGTGAGTAGGAAGCAATTGTCCGTGTTTCTGAGTGTGGTCGTGTCCCACCACCCATAAGCAACGAGGTCCTCATTGGAAACTTGGGCTCTTGGAAATGGCAAAAGAGGCAATGGAATGAGAGAGTGGGGTTATTGGAAAGACAATTGGGCGAGATTGGACTTGAAGCTTGGTGCTGAGATCCATTTGTCAATCAGCAAGTGAACTGGTGGAAGGGCAAACGTGATCGGACGCGGATGAATCTATGACGACAAAAATGGAAGCAGGAAGCCGACATCCACATATGTATCCAAGAAATGGGCCTACAGCGCTCCACCGGCTACAAGACTTCATCGACCAAGAGTCGAGCAATTTTACTTCAATGATATTAAGACTGAAAATTTTAATTTTAATTTATATTAATTAAATAAAAAATATTATAAATCTCAATTTCGAGTCTTAGTTAATATCAATTAAAAAAAAATGATGATTAGGCACAATTTAATAATTAAAAACTTAAACATTTGAATTTAAATTTCGAATTTATCAAATAAATTTATTGTTCAACGGTTTATAAATCTTATAATAAGCACTCCAAAAAAGGAACGAATAAAAGATATAACGGTCCAATTCCCATTCACAACGAGGTAAATAGTATGAGTAAATTATATGATTTATTATTAAATTTAGTAAATGAATTTTGAATTTTTAATTTCATATAATGACAAAATGATTAAATTAAAATAAAATTAAAATTAAATAAATTAAATATAATAAATTAAAATTAAATAATAAAAATAAAAATAAAAATAAAAGTTAAATTATGTAAATGACCCAAACGGTGATGGTCTCTCACATTTCAAAACGAGATGATCTATAATAAGAAAAGGTTAAAGGGGCATTCAATGACGTATGGACAAAATAAAAAAAAAAATGAAAAACACACAGATGCCAACTCGACATTGACTTTTGTAAAAGGTTACAACTTATAGGTATCACAGAGGCGACACTGACGAGTCTAAATCTTGACGATGATCAACTGTGTTTATTTCCTTGGTGTAAGAGCCGGCTAATCTGTTCCTTCCCGAAAATAAGGGTCATGTTCGTTTAACCATAATATAAATTATATGGAAGATCTTTGACAATCTTGACGATGCTCAAAATGCCATTAAAGTGAGTTCACTTTCGGTTACGATAATGTTTTCTGTGACGATCGTGACTTTAAAAAAGTATTCAATCTTCCTCAAAGGCAAAAGACTATGCCATCTAAGGGATCTGCTATTGCCATAGATATAGACAAGGAATTCAGAGACGACTTATTCTACTTAAAGCATGTGAGTCTTTTTCTGTCGACACATGTTTGCTTTGCCTCGGAATATTTCTCTGTTTTCTTTTTTGTTTTCAAACTCTTTTTTATCGACAGAAGCCGAAGTATAATACAAAATCAAGTCCTCGACAGTTTTATAGCCCCACATAATTAAAGATGCCAGATGCCCCCAGGACTTCAAGAATAAGCGGAGGGATGCGAGAGTGAGCCGTGACATTTGAATTCTAGACTTTACCTTCTGCATCGTCAATTCAACTTAATTAAAAATAAAAGAAAAAGAAAAAGAAAAAAAAAAAAAGAGGATGGGTGTGGTCTGAAACATCCACCTGTAGTCATAATTTCGGTTGTTTGTGTAGCTTCATTGGGAATGACATAGAAGAAGAGATTTCTTTAATTAATCTGAGATAGGATATCTTCTGTATATTCAATTCCGCTTTAGTTAGTCATCTTTTAAATTATCAACAGAACCATGGCCACAATGCATACACGTATACATTAAATGTGAAAGAAAAAAATAAAATTCTTAGCCAATTCTATCTAACTTAAGTATGACTACAATTCTACGAATATGATGTATATGGCAGTGTCATGTTTTGTTGGAAAAACCGGATATTGATACAAATTAGTTTGACTACCGAAAAGAGTTGTAGAATCCATTCCCTCCAATTCAATTGCATCAAATCAAAAATAATTCAGTCCAAAATTCAAGAAAAAAGGTAAGCATGTGGCAAATCACGAGCGTACAGTGCAGGGTTTGATCACCAACGAGTGTAATTGACCATCTTATAATCAATCGTCTGTTCAATCTTATAAACCAAAGCTTATTCTTAGTGCCAACTAATTACTGGGATCATTTGTTCATATATTGTGTGAATCCTTAATCATTTACAGACAAGCAGAAAACTGGAAACTAAAGTAGCAGAAGGAAGAAAGTCAAAAACAAGCAGTTGGTGTGTAATCAATCCGAGGAAAAGAGTTGGATTATACAAGCGGCTATGCAACTCTAATAATACCCCATAATCCAGTAGGATATCCTTATCTCCTCTCATAAACAGCGCAATAAATGGTTCATGTGTGACCATAAATTCATAATCCAAGACGTTAAAGCAAAATGTGTAAATTATATAAGAGATATTCCGTTGTTGCATGTAACATTTTTACATTGTTAGTGATTGGAATCTCAACTATATATGACTTTTTTTTTTTTTCTTTTCTTTTGTGAATTGGTTCTCACTAAAATTCAATATGCTATAGGAAGCGCAATCAAGGTGATTAGGGTAACCAGGATATTTGATTAAAAAAAAAAAAAAGAATCAATGAATTTGACCAAGTGTTATAAATTTTATGATAATCGTACGGTTATGAATATTTCGTCTTTTAAGAAGATTTCTGATTAAATAACTGTTCATTCAACATTTTTTTTCGGTCACCTTAATTCAATTTGTTTTTGCATGGGAAACCAAGTTTATAGATGTAATCAGCGAGTAGAGTCGCCTTCATATCTTCAAGTTGGACTTGTCGCCTAGGATTTGACGAGTGGCTCAAGTTGTTGCTGCCCACAGGCTCGGCACGTAGCCCCCACCCCACAGTAAGACTCTAAATAGCCATCTTTGGCTTTTTGAGTTTGGACAATTATCATTAACAATTTGTTCCTTAAAAAAAAAAAGAATAATAATAAAAAAAAAATAGTAAGATCTGCTCTTGGTGTGGTAGGGAGGCACGCACAATCGCCACACTGCCAAAATGGGTAAGCATTGAGTAAAGTAGCTCCTAAAATAGGTAAATAAAGAATGACTGTACCGGGTGACATTACATTTCACCAAGAATTACATCTCGATGCCTCATTCACCTAGTTGACCGGCACACTCCACCGATGGGTAATTGAATGCCAATGAACCAACCACACGAAAACATTTTATATTTTTTCTTTAAAAGAAAATTCAATAATCTTTTCTTTTTTTTTTAAAGTCAGTACCGTCATCAAAACTGAAAATCTCAAATTTTAATGTTAACATGAAAAAAAATAAAATAAAAAAAAGCACAAAGGAGTTGCACTGACATTGCGATTTGTGTATTGTATACTTGAATCCACCTTCCACGTGAAAAATAGAGAATATTCAAGTGAACGAGATATACATGTCATAGTCGCATACAACCCCCCCCCCCCTCTCTCCCAACTCACAAACAAAAGGTACTGTTACATGACAAAGTTTCATGTGAATCGGAACAGGAATATATGCTCATACTGTATAATGACATTTTTCTTCCAATCCATTGAGCAAGACGAATGGTCGCGTGGTGTTGACACACGGCGGACGAAGTGGGTGACCCGCTGACCCTGTGATGTTTTCCTTCTTCCAATTTTGTGGTTCCATTACTTGCCCCGAATTTTATCCAAGAAATAATAATAAGCCATGCCATCCGTATTATAAACATTTTTTTTACTTTTTTCTTTTCAAATATAATCTTTCTAAAAATTAAATTGAGACAACGCCACTGCTACCCTTTAATTTGGAGTCGGTAGAGAGAAAAGGAAAATTTTAAAAAGAAAATTTAAAAGAAAAACAAAAGAAACCTTCCATGCGATATGAGCCAGTAAGACAGGAGAAGAAGACCAGAAGAAGAAGACCGTGTGGTCCCCGCACGAGGACACGGGGCGCATAAAATGAAGTATAAGACGAGAAAACCCACCGGCACTGACACGTGTACTTCTCCAAGTAAAGAAAGGCCCACAAGTCCAGTACAACGAGAACTGGCCCAACTGGGAATAGCCCGTAACCCTTCCCTCCCCACCTCCTCTCTCCTTCTTCGAGATTGTGCCCACAAAAGCCAACCAAATTTTTAACGAAAGTATTCACACACAAACACACCTTTTCATAATAGAGAAACATCCCTATATTCCTCGAAGCAGCCCTCTGTCTTTTGGTCTTTCTATATCTTTGCTTTGCTTTAAATATTCATTTTAACACAGAACATAGAGACTCTCGAAAACCTCCGGACAGCTTCTATTTCTCTGTTGGCTTGTCTCCCAGAGTCTTTTATCTCCTCGCTTCTTTGATCTTGTCTCTTTGTCTTGAGAAATCCGAGGATGACAGGGGCATCAGAAGGAGATAGTGTCTCTCTTGATCTTCTCAAGGACATAATGGCTGAGTTTGCTAAGGAAAGGGACTGGGATCAGTTTCACAGCCCCAGAAACCTTCTCTTGGCTCTGGTATTTGTTGTTTTTTTTTTTTATAAATAAAAATCTGAAAAATTAAAAATTCTTCTTTGAATACGTAACGTTGTTGTTGTTGTTGTTGTTGTGGTTGTTGCTGTTATCTGCCTTATGATTATTATGGATTTTTTTTTTGTTGGTTTGTTTGTGGCTATTTGGCTTGTTTTTGTCCGTTTAATTATTTATCTTGTGTGAGTTTTGCGAGAAAAGGCAGGATGGCATAATGGAATGTCTTTATGGTTGCTGTACTTTCTTTCTTTTTATCCGAATTTTTCAGTATTTGACTAATTGAATACAGCATAAACCACTGGTTGATTACTTTGGAAAAGCATTGCTTTCTTTTTTTGTTTTAAACGTTATTTTATCAACATGGAACGCAGACAAATCTCTGATTGGGTCATTTTCGATTTTTAGTTCTTTAAATACTTGCTTATATCTCAAGTTAGGGTTAACATTGTGGGGCGGGTTCATCTTTCCTGGCTCTTTTGATTTCTAGTCAAACTTGTCTAGAATAGAACCCTTTTTCATTCATAAATAGTTAAAAGCTCAGGGTGGGTGGATTTGAATGGTAATCTCTTCCAAAAGTTATGTTCCAGTTAGGCTTGATCTGATTGGCCTGCCTGTTGCTTTTACTTTTCTGTAGTGTAAGCCAAAAGCAAAATACAATTTGTACTTTTATTTGTCCATGAATTGGTTGTGCTATATCCAAATAGTCAAGTAATAAAATTATCGATGAAGTTGCTAGTTGGCTACAGGGACTTGTGTAAGGAAAACAAATAAAGAAATGAAAGAGATTTGACTTAATAAGTGAGCGATGGTCACAGGTGGGTGAAGTGGGAGAACTATCAGAGATATTTCAATGGAAAGGGGAGGTCCCAAAGGGGCTTCCTGATTGGAAAGAAGAGGAGAAGGTGCACCTTGGGGAAGAGCTATCAGATGTCTTGCTCTACCTTGTCAGGCTCTCGGACATATGTGGTATTGACCTGGGAAAAGCTGCTCTACGTAAAGTTGAACTCAATGCTATTAAGTACCCAGTTGGCGTGTGCAAAGGTTCTTCAAAGAAATACAACAGCAGTAACAATAATGTCACTGCTGAGAGTGGTTGATTACTTGTTGTTTTCGAAGGCACCCCACCAAAGCCTTTTGTTTTTTTTTTTGAACCTTTTGCTCAAGTCTCTGCTACATATGGCAAATTTATGGATAAATACTGTTAGCCTATTTAGGCGTTGCAGGGTTTTGATGGGTGCGTCTTAGAATAGAATAGAGCTCTGGTTAGCAGTCCTTCATTTCATGGAGATAGTAGTAATCTAGTATGGGTTGCTGTGTTTTGGCATTTATTCTCAGAGATTTGCTTACTGTTGTGGCTGCTAAACATGATCCCTCTAATCGATATCAGATATATGGTGATGTGGTTAATATATATTTCTTTTCGCATGCTCAACTTTTGGTCTCTAGCCCTTCTATCCAAATCAGATTTTGCTTTCCAAAGCTTTATGGACGTGGGGAATTATAGTGGGAAACTGAAATGAAAATTTAAAGCCATGTTCTCCTACCACTAGGAAAAGGATGTTAAAGTCAGTGTTGTTAAAATAGAACCAAATTAGTTGATTAGATGATTAAATTTAAAAATTAATGATAAAATTAGTGAATCTAAATTTTAAAGTTTTATTAATTTTAAAATTTTATAAAAAAATTTTAAAATATTATTTTTATATTTTATTTGTTTAAAAAATAAATTTTATATTATTTTATATTTTTATTTTAAAAATTATAAATAATAAAAAATTTAAAAATATTAATATGATTTATTTATTTATTTATATTTTAATAAATTATATAAAATTATGTATTATATTAATATTTTTTTATAAAAAATTGATACAAAATAAATTAAAAATAATATAT
Organism: Rhizophora mangle; assembly: GCA_037832345.1. Lineage (NCBI taxonomy): Eukaryota > Viridiplantae > Streptophyta > Magnoliopsida > Malpighiales > Rhizophoraceae > Rhizophora > Rhizophora mangle. The sequence goes on along the minus strand of JBAPLJ010001678.1, from coordinate 2,051,240 downwards.
TTTATATTAAATTTATTTAATTTAAATTATTTATATTTATAAATATATTATATTAATTATTTTTAAATTTTGTTTTATATAAATTTAAATATTTGTAATTAAATTATTTAAATAATATAATATATAATATTTGTAATAAATATATTTTGTGTGTAATTATATTTTTATATAAAAATATTAATTTTTTTATATATTTAATATTAAATATTAATTTTAATAATTAAATATTAATTAAAATAATTAAATTAAAAATTTAAATTTTTTTAAAACTCTGTTCTTAAAATTTATATTTGACCACTTTTCTTCTTTCTCAACAAACCCATCACAATCTATCCCTACGGTACAAGCTATTGGTGGTTTATTGGTAATTTTATTTGATTGATAGGAACTGGAATTAAATAGCTCACGTGAAGTTGCCAAGCCATGACTTGCAGAACGCAGCCCCCTACGTTATCGAGTGTTGAGTTGTTTCACACTAACTTATTGTATAGTTTTCATTGCGTCAAGTGAAAGACTTTAAGAGTCAATATGTGTCGTGTCAGGGGGCTGTAACTAAACATCGTGATTAGCCATCCAGACCTATGTCATTATCATGAATCGCATTCTTTTCTTTCATGTGGGGCCCATGGCTGCATTTGGTTCCCCCGGGGCTAATTAATAAAGGGTGTAATGATTCTGTTTGGGGCGTCGGCTTGAAATTGGTGAGATTTCTTATTTATCCGTTTATTTTTTTGAATGGATTTCATCTTTGAAATGAGTACACAGCTAAAAAAAATAAAGAAGATCGAGAAATCAGCAATTCGCTTTTCTGTTGGCATCAGTTACCGTAGTTTACAAGATGTCCGCGTGGGGACCCAGCTGGTACCCTACTGGCGGGCCTTTCAGACATTTGGGGATAAACACACAGAATAAGAATATCTTAGAAATTAAAGCAAAGATGTATTGCAAACACAAAGATTTTTGATTGACAATTCAACCGCCAGATACCAAAGTAACACCATTGTTTATGTTAAGTAAGGTGGGTGGGTGGGGGGAGGGGGGGGGGGCACTCGTAGGGACACCCATGTGCATTTTACATGAGTTATCGTCGCGACAAACTCTTTTTGTTTTGGTCCGATTTTTGTCCAAACAAACTTAAAGCAACGCGAAGAAGAGGTGTGGGATCTAAGTGAAACTCCGCTACTTGCAAGTGCATTATGCCTCGTCAATCCCCCCCTTAAATCAATGGAAGGGTTAGGAAATCAAAACAATCATTAGGTTTCCACATAAACTAACATGTTTGCAGGGAAAAATATAGTAGTAATAATAGTAAAAAATAATGAATAGTGCAAATAAGAAGACAAGTATACACATTTGAATTGCCATGGCGATGGATCCACATCCCCTTCTACTAGCTCTTTTTAATTCTGTCCTTTTAGCTTTTGTCCTTTAGATTAGAAGCAGGCCACCATATCTTTAATCATGGCTACCACGAGCCTAAAGTAGAAAAAAACATTAGTCTCCTCCTGTACAGGCAATATTAAATTGGAACACTCGCATCAGGTCGCAAAACTTGATGATTACAATAATTACCGCTATCATGGCCATCATGATTAGCATATAGATCTAAGCTTTAAAAGCCAACTATATAAAACAATCAAAGCAAGGAAAACGAACAAAGCGCTTGATCAAGCATCCCGCAGCGGCAACATGCTTAGAAGGGGTGCTGTTAGCATATCCATTTTGTCGAACTCTACCGTGCTAGTGGGGTGGTGCCGAGCACGTAGACGCCCAAGGAGGCGGAGATGTGGCACGATAAGGCTAGGGAACAAGCGGCGGGGATTCTGGCTTGGGTCTCGCCGGATGGTTCAATGGGAGGTGGTGGTGGCGCCGTTTAGAATGCTGAAGAGGACTCTCGTGGAAATGGCACCTAATGCTCGGTTCATAGAGTCATATTATTTGTCTCTACCATTTCTGCGTCCCCAGATATTCCCCCTGTTTTAGTAATATGCTAAAGTACTAACCTTATATTAACATCATTTTCTGCGGGTTTTTCTTCTGCTGCCTCCATTTTTTCTATGATGCTTTTTCTTCTTCCTTATCAATGTTGTAACGAGAGGCGTAAGACCCTCTTTGGTCAAAAGGAAAGAAAAGTGATTCTTTCACATTTGACCATTAGCACCATAATATAGAAGGATTGCAACTATAATGAAGGCAAATTCATATGGTTTTCTTGATGGGGCTCTTTCAGATGTAAAGATCATCTCACCAATCACGAGTTGACGAGTGCTAGATAACAATATGAGCTTGAAACAATCAAAACACATTTCTTCCTCTCACGATACAGAATTGATACGAAGTAGCCTGCGCAAAATGAGAATGTGTGTATGGAAGCCTTGTTAAACTAGAACAAATTTTCTCCAAATGAAAGTGAAATTGGGATCTTAAAACTAGAGTACCATATGAATTCACCGAATATTCCAGCCAAAAAGACCAAAATTTCTGCTAATGATTAGAGTGAGAGATGCTAGTCACTATGGATGACTCTGTGCCATGTGACAAAGTTTGGCCCCCTCCAATACCCCCCCCCCCCCACGTTCTGCCTTCATGATTATATGATTAAGGGAAATATGTTAGTGGATGGGGGGGTGGGGGTGAGTTTCATATGGGTCCTTAGCCTTTTTTTTTTTTTTTTTTTTTTTAACTTTAATATATGATGTACCTTTCATTAAAATAAAATGTACAAATAAATAAGAAAAAAAGTGTATATAATTCTCAACAAATTTTATATGTACAAAGTTGATATTTATTTGTATATATATTTCAATTGTATGCATATAATATGTGTTGTAAATACATTTAATTTGTTTATACGGACATCACTTTTTTTTTTTTTTGAAAAAACAAATAGATGAACAGAACACGATACACATTTGTTTTCCCTCCATCTCTGCTTGTGTGGATTCATCTATAGGCAGGACTCGTCTACAGGCCCGTTTTTGTAGTGAAGTCCATAATTAAAACCAACAAATGTTCGGCCGGGTAAGCAAACAGGAGCCGAGGTTGGTGAAAATGTTCTCTGGGAAGAAGAACCTCGACGTTGGCAGTGGCCCAAAATGCCACACTAGTGGGCTTGCGCAAGTCTTGCCAGGCTAAGTAGCGATTGTTAATGCATTTATCGAGCATCAACCTTTTTATTTTTATTTTTTGCTAGAATTAACAGACACTCAAGATTATAAAAGGCCAATGGAGCACTCTCTCTCTTGATCCCAAACGCACCGTACAATATTCTGCGATGCACTCGGCGACACTGCCGCCCTCCCCTAGGGAGTAGGACCAAATCACTGATCGGAATAAGAAAGTGAAAGTTGTGGATGTCTGGATTCCCACTCCGGTCAACTCTCCCCCCCCCCCCCCACATTCCTGAACGGCGGTGCTCCGATAGCCGCGCTTGAAGATGGTCGTCTGGTGGTGTCTTATCAGGATGCCTTCCTCTCTATCCGCCGCCGACTGTTTTGGACAGTGGTTGTTGAGGATGTCAGACGACCTGAAGAGGTTGAGGTTTCCTCCGATGACGAGCCAGACTAGGGGACTCGTGATTGTCCCAATATCATCCAATGTGCAGTCGAGAATTCCTCTATTCGAGGGCTTTGGGCGTGAACGCTGACTGTCAAACTTCTGGGTGCAAGCTTGGTTGCGCCTTTCTCCACCGACGGTCGTCTCAGCTGTGGCAACCTCAGAGTAAGTTTCGATTAATTGATTAGGGTAATGAGTTTTTACTGGTTGGTTTTGAGAGTGATGAAGTTATGATCTGGTGCTCCGCTCCATGGATGTCCTTGGTTGGTGGAGGGACACTACCTCACCGTCTGATGCCGGCAACCTGATTTTGATTTGGAAGAGACAGACATCGATCGTCCATCTTCCCGTCGAATATTACTACTTGAACATTTTGTGGCGTATTGGCAACCGACTTGGCCGCACTCGTAAGGTTGACATCACAACCATGGAGGTTAGTCGAGGTAATTATGCCTATTTATGTGTGGAGATTGATCTCCAAAAACCCTTGGTTACTCGTTAAGCGATTGAGGGAAGATTCGGCGAGTTGAGTATGAAGGAATTCAATTGGTATGTTTTGATTATGGTAGGTATGGCCACCGGTCTGAGGGTTGTTAGGAAGCCGACCCGGTGCAAGCGTTAGAGGCAGTTCAGCGTCGACTGGAACAATTTGAGGTGTATGGACCTTGGATGTTGGCCCAGTGATCTTTTCGCCGGGGTCTAGGCCCTTTTGCTCGTCGTATATCTACAAGTAATGGTGAGCTGTTGGACCAAGATAAAAGTGGCCTTGAGGGCTCTTGGTTGATTGTGCGGAGGGAACCAGGGGTTGCATTGGAGGGTGGGGTTTCAGGTGGTGCCGCCAGCAGTGGATGCGGGGGATGGCTACTAGTTACGTGGTCATTCAGAGGGAGGGGCAGGTGCTGGGCAGAGTCCGAGGCGTGTGGGTGCTACCTTAGGGCCCCACGGCATGGCTAAGCTTGGAGCTTCGCGGTCAGTGGCTGGTGGGCCAATTGTTGCGATACCGCAGCACGCTCAGCCGCTGACAGCAGGTGAATGTTAGTCGGAATTTTCTACCTCTCCTGAGCCCTCGCAACCTGTTGCCACACCTCCGTCCATTGGTCAGCCGCGCAACCATGCCTTGCCTAGCAACCACACCCTACGACATCACGACATCTTGGGCATAAGCATTTGGAAGCACCTGCTCCCATGGAGTTTACTCTCACGCCTCCACTAGACCCTCCTGACTCTGTAGGCTATATGGAGTGGAAAGCGTCTGTCACGCACAACCTCCAAGTAGTGGAGACTCCCATGTAAGAGTAGGATAGCGACCCTCCCATGGAGGATGTGGATCCGGTATTTACCTTTATTTTTTGGTTTTTCCCTGTATGTTTACTATGAATTTCCTTGTTCGGAACATTTTTGGTGCAGCTAATGATGCTTTTTTTGTGCACACTCAAAAAGTTTCTTCGACTCCACCGACTGATATTTGTTGTGCTACTCGAACCCCACATTAAGAGGGCAATCAGCTGTTAACTGGTTGCTCACTTGGGCCTCTATCTCACTCTGGGATTGCATGAACTGTTTTGACCCCAGATGAACTTCAACTGATTTTTTTATCGGGATATGACCTGTAGCCTTCCGCCTCCTTTTTTCCTTTGTAGGAGAGTTTCTTCTACCTTTTGGATGGAAAAAAAAAAAAAAAAAGAACATTTCTTTTTTTAATGTTGTGGAGAGTTTATATGCGTCGAAAAGAAGATAAAAATTGCTTTGGCAATTCCACCAAAGCGCATGCGGAACGTGGGATTCCCATCTGCCGTGGAAGCCAAACATGGTCCCTCGTAATAAAGGCGACGCTAGAATTTTTACCGACAAATTCTAGCGTGGAAGTGATATTCACCGAGATTTTGAAAATCGAATAGAAGCAGTCAAACCCATAAAATAAAAAATAAAATTATGATTTAATTTATTTTATTTTAAAAATTATTATTTCAAGAAAATAAATAATCAACAAAAAAAAAAAAAGATCCTTAGGCGGTAAATGGGTGATTGATTATAATTTTTTTAGTTAAATTAATTTAAAAAATTTATAAAAAAATTATTTTTTTACTATTTTACTTTTTTTAAAATAAAAATTATATTATTAAAACTTTTAAATTTTTAATATTTAATATTATTTTTTTAATTTAATTCTATTAAATTAATTAATTTTTTAATTCAATTATTAGTTTAACTCTAAAAGTCTCATATATTTAACGCATGAATGGAGGGAAAAAACTAATTCAGTAACTTGGTCACGAGCCCCAATTTAGCTTTGTTTAAATATTTGATTTGAATGGAAGTCTTTACTAGATCATGTTCATTCGTATTCGTCGTATTTTTTTAAGGTTTATTAATATTAAAAACTATTTTCTCAGAAAATAATAAAAAGGAGTTTTAATAAAAAAAAAGAAAATTTCTCTCTCTTTTTCCAGCTCTCTCTCTCTCCTAATAATCATAAATTCATAGTAAGAAACAAGTAGTTAACCTTCTTTAAGCCTACCAAAGCGCCCGTTTGCTCCTCTCGCCTCTCTATCTGATAGAGCAAATCCCCAAATAAGCATGGCGGTTTTCGTGCCCTCATCTCAATCTGTAACTCTCTTTCGCAGCCCTTTTCTACTCCCAAACGCTAAACTCTCCGCTTGTCACCATCGGCCGACCGCAACCATTGCTGCAGCTTCCCTCTCATTCACATCTCCAAATCCTTGTAATCTCTTGTCTCTGTCCTTGAAAACCACCAAAACCCCGCTAATTTTCGATGTCACCCGCAAAAGCCCTAGCTTCAAGGTTTGCGCTTCAGTATACTCCCAAACCCCGACCGAGTCACGTTCCCTACTCACTGGGTCCACCCGAACTGTCACCAGTATCATAACCCTAGGGTTTCTAGTATCACGCATATTTTTCAATTTTCTGCAGAATTTCGTTCAAAGACTCTTGATTTTGCCCAATCCCCAACAACTCGCGGCAATTCGTGCTCTCCAATGCAATTTGGCTGATTCGGTGGGCCCGCTCTTCTTCGCGGCGCTCAAGGACCGCCCCAGAGGCTACCTGAACACTCCCCTGACGGTGGTGGCGGCTGGATTGGCCAAGTGGCTGGATATTTATAGCGGGGTCCTGATGGTTAGGGTTTTGCTTAGCTGGTTCCCAAACATTCCTTGGGAACGCCAGCCCTTGTCGGCTATAAGGGACCTCTGCGATCCGTATCTGAACTTGTTTAGGAACATTATTCCGCCGATTTTCGATACTCTTGACGTGAGCCCACTTCTGGCTTTTGCAGTTCTGGGCACACTCGGATCCATTCTCAACAGCAGCGGGGCCATGTATTGAAGAGGAAAGTGTGAGAACTTGGTGAAGTGGATGCAATTTCATCCATCCAGAGGGAGATAATTTTAGTGTTGGTCCTTGGCCTTGTGTTGATTATATTCATGTTCTGTAGTGTAATACTTATAATAGATGAATTTTGTTTTTGATTTATACTTTTTAAAAATCTTATGTCGATGATAGAATCTGACAATTGCGTGTTGTTCGCTATTTTCATGTCCCTTGGTGGAAATTGTGGGTTACAACTCATTTTCATGCCATTCGATCATATCCTTTGTTTCTTCAATGTCGATGCTTTCTAGCTTTTCTGCCTCTTCTTTAGTGATTGAGTTTCAATTCAAGTCTGGTGGATTTGATAAACGGAGAATTGGATGTTTGGGATGACTTTGGAAACCTATGTATCATATGTCTTACAACTTAACAAGCTCTTCGAAGTTTGGTTCACTGTGTCCTTGTGTAAAACAAGGTGTCTGCTTTATTAATCTGTCTCAAAAGCCTCATACAGGGGTTTTTTTTTTTTTTTTTAACATAACTATAATCTACCTGGCATTAAATTGTGCTTTAGAGAGAGATTTAGTAAAATTGATGGAGATTGGACATGGAAAATATTGTCATGGTTGACAACTTTGATTATCTTTTCATGTTTTTGTTGTGGAAGAACATTATCTTGCGTGTCTGTTATAGTACGAGCTTTACTCTGTACGACATGTTTCATTCATTTGGACTTGAAATTGTCCTCCATGAGATTGATGCCCAGTATTGTTTTCCTTCCATGTTAATATTGGTAATTCGCAAGGAATTGTAATTTTACTGCCTCAATCGGGTCTCAGATGGCTCGGGGTGAAGTACTGGTGTAGGTGGCAGGGGAGAAGGAGTAAGTTTGAACTGAGCATTACGCATCAATTTAAATATACGTCGTTTTCTCCGACCCCACCACCCCCCCCCCCCCTAAAATGCAGATGTGGAGGGACTGTTGTTCGATAATTGTTTTGCGTGTTTAATATCACACCTCTTCTTCTCCACTTCTAGCATATGTGGAAGTACCGTTCGTGGATTGTTATGCTTGTTTTAAGTTCAGGATGCTGTTAAATTTCCTCGCCTTGTCTAGCAAAAGGCGACATCTTGTTGGACCAGCTATTAGTTGCAACTTGCAATTGAATAGTAGCCCACAATTTGTGAGGCGACATAATCAGTGAAAGTCAATTTCAGTTTTTGGTTTGTGACTAGAACTGATCGTAATAAACGATCTTAGATCAAAACTGAAGGTAATAAACGGTTTTAACGAATCTCGGGACTCCTGTGGTCCTGTTGTTAGCACCACGATCAGAGGTATAAAATGCTACAAACCAAGCTCTTCAGGGAAACTACCATGCGTGACTTGGATTTTGAGGTGGCAAATGAGTTAAAAGAAAATATGATACTGGAAAATATTGTTGGCAGCCTACTAAGAGTAATTACAGCAGTATCTCTAATTGGATACAAAGCCAACCAAATGCCGACAAATTACCGCCACCAATAAAAGCAAAGGGTTTTATAATATAATCAGTCAAAAAATTGCCAAGATGCAAGCGTGCATAAAGAGGCAAGAGACTTACAAAAAAAAAAAAAAGAACTGCTTATGTACAAGCAAAAACGGAAAGAAACCGTGCTACAAAACTTAGCCAATGAACTGCACATTACAGGTTCCTTCCATACAAAAGCCTTTCACTTGGTTCGTCCAAAGGTGTCTACCGACAGTTATCCATGCTTCTTATGCAAAAGCACAAAAATTGGCCTGGACATCAAATTTCAGGGAGCACCAAGCTACTTCCTGCCGTAGTATGAAAAAAGCGTTGAACGTTTATCATCGCTGTTCTTAGGCTTGGCAATCTTTGCAGGACTCGAATGCAAACTGTCATTTTCATTTGAATCCCACTTTGGGTCAGATAATAGCTCCTCATGGTCCCTCTTCATTTTGCACTTCGTTTCATCCTCATTACGAGTGGTAGAAAGACTTGACTTAGGATCTTGATACACCATTTTGAAAGACGGTTTTTCTAGCTTGTCTTCACTTTCATACTCATCTTTCACACTTTTTAGCACAACTGTCTGGGGAGATTTGTCACAGGTTCTGCCCTCTTTCTTTGATTCAAGTTCTTCCTTAATTTCTTTTCTGAAGAACTTGGAAATAGTTCTTTTATCTTCAGTCTTTAATTGTATCTGAAAAATAGGTCCCAAATTCATACTTGGAAAGTTAAATTTAGGCATTTCAAATACTCACCAGTAAGAAAAATCCTCATATGTTAAGTAGCTCTTCACTAGAAGCATCAATTTTTTTGCATTTGAAAGTATAAACACTTCATTGTGCAACCTCACCTCTTTGATGCACTCTGGTCCATCAAAAGATGGCTTGCCCATTGCAGATGACACTGCATACCATACCTGGATATAAAATTAAAGTTTCAAGATTTCTCTCATCAAATAGTAGGTGTCATTCCAACAGTTCTTGCATTTTAAATAGGTCCTACCAAATCTGAATCTTCATAAGGTTTAAGCACCGCATCAAATTTCGAAGAGGAAGAACCAGATAGCCATGCATCAGTTGCTTCCTTGTTACCCAAAATAACAGGCATCCTATCTGTGTTAATGCATTAACCAAATATCAGTATGAAGCAGCACAACATTTGCCATTTATAATATGCTATAAACAGTCTAAAGAAAGGAGATATCAACAAAAGGTGTACACCTAATAATGTAGAATTTTACATCAATAAGTTGGATCAAAAGCATGACTTACCATGCAACCACAGCAAAGCTGATGATGCAGATGTTGTGAGTATGGTAAATGTGTAGAGTGTCTCACCTGCAAAGCATGAATGGTCAAAGCAACTTATCAACAAGAAATGACTGAAACTGATCCAAAAAGAGTTTTTTGCTTGCTCATAAACAGAGAATTATATGGATGAATTGTAATTTAGTCAATTGACTTGGATTGCATAAAAGTATAAAAATGGTTTTCACCTTCAGAGTTTTGCCAGTGATCATAAAGAGCAGCAAGCACAAGAGGCCTACCATCCTTGGAATGGACGTAGTATGGCTGCTTTTTTGACCCATCTTTTTCCACTCATAGAATCTGAAGAATGCTTCAGAAGTCAAGTGATGAAACTGAAAACTAGATAGCCAAGGAATGAGAATAAACTGAAATCACATATACGCATGAACATAGTTGAAAGACTAAGATTAGGCAAGTATATACTATCCACCAAGCAAAAGCGAAAGACTTCAGAATCACACAGTGCCTTGGGAATCCAGAAATGTCCATCATCAAGTTTCGAAAATTCCAGGGACATACCCTTCAACAGGTACAAGGCACCGAGTTTTTGTGAGTAAACGACGAAAAGAAGGCTTCTCACCAACTGACTCGGACCGAGCATTGAACTGCATTTTGCAACATCTTGATCACACAAGTTTTCAACATGACCAAAACAAAACTCTGAACTTCGAACACATTTTAATATTAACATCATGGAGCCTGCTGCTTCACTAAAGCATGAAGAAAAAACAAACAACCAGAATGACTGATTTACTACGAAATTTTGTTTTGCAAATAGGAGTAGAAATTGAGCCAGTAATCTAATTTAAATAAATCCCTGCCATGACTGGTCTAACATCCACCGATCCGCCCATATATCAAATTGGCGTCTAAAAAAGGAAAACCCAAGCCAAAAAAAGAAAGCGTAAAACGAAATAATTCAAAAGCAAAATAGAAAAGCACAAAGCCCCATTACCATCCTGTAGAAATCGGGTTTCTCATATTTCTTAGTAAAACTGGGAACTAAGCCCCATGTCATGCAGTGGACAGCGTAATTCTCCTTGTCAGACTCATCCTCTCTGCGCACCACCGGAATACTCGATCCCGGCGAAACATTGTAGGACGGACGGTACCTAAATTTCGCTCATCATTAAGTAAACAAACAATATAAAATAAATAATCAATGGGGAGAGAGAGAGAGAGAGAGAGAGAGAGAGAGGACTACTGGCCCATGTCGACGGTGTGGACGGGAGGACCGGCGCGGTGACAAGCCCTGGGGATGTCATCGGCCCCGAGAGTACAGCGAGCTCTGCCGCACATGGTCTTTCTCTGGTTCCCCTCGTTTCACCTTCCCTCCTTCGTATTACTCAATGGAAAAAGGGCGGGAACCGTTGCGTGTGCTATGAACGATTGATAACCACTGGATTCAAGGCCTCTTCTTGGGATCTGAAGTTTCTGCATTGTCTAACTTGCACGTGCCGCGGCGCGAACTAGGCACGTATATCCATCACTTGCCACACCTCTTTGTACCTATTTTCTATTTTTTATAATTTTGTTTTACATTTTTGCGTTATCTTGTTCCCGGAACCCGGTTCAATTAATTCAATTTCTTTTCCCCTCGACCCTCTCTCTCCGGTTCAATTTCTCTTGCCCCGGTTCAATTACTCAAAATTGCCAGTTAGCAACCGCTCCAATGTTCTCCCCCTTAAGACCCTCCAGACCTTAAACCCAAACCCCCTGCCCATCGCCCACAAGCTCCGGTGCGTAAAAACCTGAATCCTGTGCAAACAGTAGGTGGTGCATGTCGCCTCGGGCCTTCGTTAAAAAAATAACTGAATGAAAATTCCACGGTGAAATGCAGGAGATCCCTAGAGATAGCATCTCCAACTAGCGCCAGAAGCAGCTCGGGGAGCGGTTCACGCTCCGTACTCGCCTCGTTCTCAAAAAATTGGTGAGTTCATGCTTCTTCTTTTTCCTTTTTTCTTATTAATGTAAGAACTAAAATTAATTTGAACTTTGCGGTGAGCGTGGATCGAACACGCGACCTTCAGATCTTCAGTCTGACGCTCTCCCAACTGAGCTATCCCCGCTATGATGATAATGCTTTTAATTTTATATAAAAGCATTTCTTTGTGATATTGAAATGATACCTGACGGGGTGGCATTAATCAGAGTCTACATCTGAGTTTAATTATTAGTCAATTAGTTGCTTCCTTTTAAACTAGTATGCAGGCTTTTGCAATGATTTAAGCCTGCGTATCTGCTTATGTGTGTTGTATTCTTGATTTTGAATTGTAATTTATTAGTTTCCTAATATGTTTCGTGTAATTCAAATCAAATGAGCGCGAACCTTGGTGCAAAAGATATCTGGATTGAACAATGAGGTCGAGAGAGAACTGGAAGCAGTTGTGCTGGGGGGAGGGCTACTCAAAAGAAAAAGAAGAAAAAAATCAAGATCATGCAAAGTATGAGGAGCTCATGCCCTTATATTCTGCATTCTATAAGTATTTCCGTGTATATTTTATGGTATATTTACCTCATTGTTTCATTTCAATTTCTGTGTTATGAATGCATAATCGGAGTCGTCTTGTTTGTGGTGACTTTGGCTACAAATCTCTACTAAATTGATTTTTTGCATGTGTTACAGGAGCAGGCATCCTGAGCAGATGAAGTTATGCAGCTGGAAGATAAGGATAAAACACATTGACAGCTCTTGTGGTCTAGATACTCACAGCAGTTTATTATGGGTTTTAACGTTGTGGTTTTTGAGATTGTGAGTGTCTTGTGAATATGCTCACACGCAGGTGTGTGTGTGTGTGTGAGAGAGAGAGAGAGAGAGAGAGGGAGAGAGAGAGGGAGAGGGAGAGGGAGGGAGGAAGTGAGATGGTCAGTCAGATAAAGGGATCTTGGCGCTTGCCAAATTGATAAACATGATGCATTTTTAGTGGTTCTTATAGGAAAAGCACTGAACACTGGAATATCTATGTATTTTTCACTCTAAAGATTACTATCACAGTGAATTAAATGTGTCTTCGTAGTAGTAGTTCATTTGATCATTAGTCCCTCTTCAAATCAATTCGATCTAACATTAAATTCTAGATTTTTTTTCTAATCACTCCACGTTCTTGTGCTGGAACCATTGGAGATAGCCTGCCTTTCAGAGTTTGTCTTTGATCTCCTCGTACTTTGGAACAAATATGCTTGACATTCAAACTTTAATTACGATGTACAGGACTTGGGTTTTGTAAGAAGAAGGCCAGGTGATAACATGGAAAAGGGTCAACCAAATTTGAGATAATTTTGAATATGATAGAGAGAAAGGTATGAGGGATAACGGCAGGTTTAAATGTTCTGGATTATCCTATGTTACATTTTCTCAACTGACTCTGATTCCATGGGCCAGATTGATCGAATAGAAATGATTATAGGGTAACATTGGCAGCTGAAATGGTTAACGAATATCCTTGCTTGAATGGTCCAAGACTAATTTGTGTCTTCTTCTTTCGTGCCAAAATTTTGGAGCTCGATCTTGAGATTTTCTTTTGGCTTGTCTGTGGGATGGTTGCATTAATGTTGATACGTACACAGGTGAATGTGTCACTTTTGGCTGAGTGCTGTCACTGTTTTGAGGAGTTTTCTTCTTTTTTGTTTATTGGATTGAAAAAAGTTTAGTGATTTCTGTGTTTTTGGTTTGCAGCATTTGCAGCCTCAAGGAACTACGCGTGATATTGTGGGAAGAAGCTTTTTCGTGGTAGTTTAATGCCAAAGTTCCCAAAGAAGGCATCATCATGGGGTGGTGTGATTATGTGCGGGCAAGAACATTAGCCGCTTTTTAAGCCCTTGGAAATCTTGGTTGATTGCGGATTGATTAAACAAATTGGAAAGCAAAGCAAGGGTAGCGGGCCAACGTGAGATTGTAAACGGCCGATCCAGCCTATATCCTATCAGTGAGATTAGCATGGGAAATCCTTCTAGATTGAGTATTAGTAATTTAATTTCTATTGAATTAATTTCTAACGGTTATCTTGATCTATTTTTATCAGTAGCATCCAAGTTTTCTTCTTGGAGATTTGAGGATTTTATAATTTGTAAGTCCAACGGTTACCTCGATTTTCTGTTTTCCTTTTCAGTAGCTTCAAGGGGGGTATTTGCGACTTTATCATATCTACACATTTCAGAATACATCAAAACAGGCCAGGCGAGGGTCTTCTCGGCAATTTTTAAAAGTAGAAACAAACCCTCTATGGAAGGCGTTGAAACTAGAAAAAGAGAACGTAAGAAAACGACATCGAATCGAACCGAACAACACCATCTTCTGTTTCAACCGAAAAAATAAAAATATAAAAATAAAAATGAAAAGGGGAAAGTCCAATTTTTCAAAAATTTCAAGGAGGCCAGCGTCAGAAGGGACGGGGCCCGTGAATGGATAGTACGACGATGAGGAGGAAGAAGATCCAGTAGTGAAAATTGATTAGATTGGGGGTGATCCGGGGCTTGGTTTGAAAAAAAAAATGAGCGGGACGGGGGCTCAGCTGTGTGCATTGCTTGGAGAATTGGGGTACGAAGGGGCGGAGACGTTGGACCCGGACAGCTTTGAGTGGCCTTTCCAGTACGACGACGCACGCCTCATCCTCGACTGGATCTGCTGCAGCCTCCGCCCTTCCAACGTCCTCTCTCCATCCGAACTCTCTCAGTTACTACTTTTTTCTAAGCCATCTATCTGCTTCTTGTTTCCATTTTCTTTTGTTTTTTTTTTCTTTTTCTTTGAATTTCGAACTTTCTTTCTTTCTTGTTCGCCGAACCAAGATTCTATGGTTTTATTTTTATTTTTTAAGTCAATTCTCTATTCGGATTAATTTATGCTTTTTTTTTTTTAATTATTTGTATTGTGTTACCTAGGTATGAACAATTTCTTGATGAAGGGAAGCTATTGGAGGCAAGAAGATTCTTTAAACCTTTTCTTTATAATTAGTCTTCTTCTGTTCCATTCTTGATTCGTGACTTCTTAACTGTTCTTTCTACGAATCTTGCGTTACAACACAATGGAATATTTTTTTTAGAAATAAAAAGAAACATAAAAAGGAAAGGGGAGTAGTAAATTAATTAAAACCGGAGAACTACCAGATGGTAAAGAAATCTATACAATTTATATTTAACTGTTATGTAGACTGGATATTTCTTAGAAGAATTATGAATTGAATTCTTGTTGTTCAATTGACCCACAAAATTTCAGTAGCAATTTAAAAAAAAAAAAAAATGTCCCTAGCAGTTCCTTTAAATTGTATGCTCTAGAGGGAATGGATTTTTTTTCCTTTTTTTTTTATTGTCTTTTTTGTGCGTATATAAATCTGATGACTCAACAGGGGGAAGACTTGGATTTTGCTTATGATAGCATTTCAGCCTTCTCGTCTAGAAGAGATAACCAGGAGGCTGTTTTTGGAACTGAAGAAGGTTTGAAAGATATAAGGTAGCATGTTTGGTCTTTATACATGTTTCTTGATAATCTAGTTTCATCCTTACATTCTTTTTGATGTCCTTGCAGTTAATCAGAATATTAAGCTGTTTTACTGTTTAGATCAAGTTAGATCATTATGAATTTTGTTTACATCCAGAATTTTTTTAGCGTTTCTTTTCCTTGTTGACAACTGGTTTTAGTACAGTCATCTTGTTGAGGTTTATCCAGAAGGGAATGGAAGGTGATATCTCTATGGTGATCTTTTATGCCTTCTGATTGTGTTCATTAATTTTACTTCTTCCTGTGCATGAATGCAATACTGATGAATTGTAGAACTCAGAGCATATTAAAGTGGGGTGAAAGTGAAGGTTGGGTTAAGTATAATATGCTGAGTTGATTAGTAAGAGCAAGTCCAACAGGAATGACTTTTTGTCATATCTTAGTCAGCTGATGGATTTTGACCTTTTAAAATGTAAAAATAAGAGCTAATACTGCTGTTTATGATATATGATGTATGGGGAATTAAATTTATATCTTGAACTTTTGGTCTAGGTTGTGTGTTTTGCTGGAGGTTTGGCCTTTGATTTTGGTTCAACTTCCCATCCTAGAAAAGGAAAATTAATAAAATCATGTTCATGTAGAAATTCCAATGTTTGATGTTACCAACTGTTATTTGCTTTAAGGTGGTGTCAAACATTGAGTTAGAAATCTGAATACATATCAAATCTCAGTTATTGATGGGGTTCTCTTGTCTTTAGGGACGCAACCTTAGCGTACAAAGCTGAAGCCCTAGAAATGCAGAGACAGCTTAGGCATCTGCAGTCTCAATTTGACATGCTTACCACCCAATCTTCAACTTTGATCCATGGGAGACGGGCTAGAGTTGCTGCAACATCTACTGTCAATGGATACCTTACAGTAATAGATGATAGTCTCTCGGCACAAAATTTACGGGTAAGTGATTAAAAGATGCATTGATTTCTTAAACAGCAAAATGGTTGAAACACTCTGGCTCTTTCTTTGATTTTCTCAAGGTGGGTTGCTTCCTTGTTTCTTGCCTCTGCTCATGAATCTTCTTCCCAAAGAAAATTGAACATTTTGGATTTTGTCATTGTAATGTAGATGAATGAAGTTCTTGGAAGGATTGCATCCACAGCTCAAGAGTTGGCTCATTATCACTCTGGAGATGGTACCATTTTCTTTGCATATTTGGACATGTTCTTCTATTGGCCAGTGAGTCCTGTATTTGACATCATTTTGTTGTGTCTTTTTTATTTTTTGAACAGAGGATTGCATCTACTTAGCTTACTCTGATTTTCACCAATATTTGCTTGGAGATTCATCTTGCATGAAGGAAATAAATCAGTGGTTTTCTAAGCAACTGGATTCGGTATGGCTATCACTCAGTTAGTCTGTTGAATTTTGAAGTCACTATCTGCATTGATTTTGTTCTGGTGGAGCCTGATGTTGCTGGATTGTTCTGTAATGTTTCCTGATCTAATATTTATCAGTAGAAGCATTTATTTGGCTAGTTTTGATGGTTTAGTACAAAATACTTGTTAGGGTCCATATCGACTTGTTGCTGAGGAGGGTAAATCAAAATGCACATGGGTGAGCCTTGATGACCTCTCAAATGTCTTAGTTCAAGGTATTCTTGCCTTGGGGTTTTTGCCTCAATCTTCATGTGTATAGCAGTATTTTCTCTCACTTGTATGCATCACAAAAGTATGCAACTCATTAGATGGATATCAACATCAATTTGCTATGACTTTCATGCATTTATGTTGCTAATCATGTCATATACTACCTATTAATTATTCAAACTTTAGTGACTTTGTTATCTGTTTTCAATGCAGCAGATTTAGAAAAATCCCATCACCAACGTGTATCTGAATTGCAACGACTTCGTTCTATGTATGCGAACTCATTTTACTTTATCCTTCTTTTTCCTTGTCAAGTAGCTCTATTTTATTTAATTTTTCTTATCTCCTCCCCCCATGAAGTTTTGGTTGTTTTCTCTTCACATTAACAGAATTGTGAGTGTGGGGTTTTTCAATTTCATATGAAACCAACAAAAATTTTAGCTGTTTTTAGTTACTATTGGGGTTTAGTTTTTCTTAAGAAATATGTAGACAGGTACAGAAAGAGTTTAATATTAGGATTGGCCATTGGTTGGTGGATGGTCATTATTCTGCTTTGTTTTCTTTTCTGTTTGTTAAATTCTATGTTCTCAAATTCAAATTGGTTCATTTTTGTGTACTAAATTGGCAGATTTGGAACAAGTGAAAGGCAATGGGTTGAAGCCCAAGTTGAGAATGCTAAGCAGCAAGCTATTCTCATGACACTTAAGTCACAAGTAACTTCAGATGAAGCACACATTCATCTAGATCTCCATTCTCTTCGGTAAATTTCAACTCTTATGATCCTTTCATTCCACTTTAGCTATAGTCATCAATCTTAAATTTTACTATTATATATAAACATCACATGACAGTATAAATATCACTGCAAGTTTTGCTGATTCATTTTCTTGGGACTGGCCAAATGTTCTAGTAGTACTAGGATGAGAGCTTGACTTCATTGGTTGGATCAGAAGGTTGTGGTCTGCATAAGAACTTCAAAGAAAAGTCAAGAAAATGTAGTCATGTTTGTGTCATCTTTACATGAAATTTAGATCAAGGTTTTAAGAATCGAACTAAAAAGTTTAGAGGCTTAAAGATTAATTAAAGTCAAATTAGTAAAATTGGTATTTAATATTAATTATATAAAAAATTATATATATATATATATATAGTTCAAATATTATATTATAATATATATAATAATTATATCTTATATATAATTACATTTTATCTATTAATATATATATGTAATAAGATTGAAAATTTAATTGATATGATATATTTGTAACTATAAATGATTTTAAATTAAATAAAGTTAATATAAAAAATATTATAATTTATATTATTTTAATTTTATTTTATATAATTTTTTTATAAAAAAAAAAATAAATTAATATAAATAAAATAGTAGATATTAAAAAAATAAATATTAATATAATATAATATATAATTTTATGTGTTTTTGTTAAGATATGAATAAATATATCATATAAATATATTTTTTTAAATTTTATAATGCATATTAAAAAAAAAAACAAAAAGTTATAAAATTATGTGATTTTTAGTTTTAAAAAAACTAAAATATAGAAAAAAAATTATTTTCTTAATTTTTTACAAATTTTTTATCATTAATTTTTAGAACTAATTATATTTTAGAATAAATCAAACTGGATTAAGGTCTGGTTCTTAGTTTTACCAGTCCAACCGATTGATCTGGTTCAGTTTTAAAAACATTGATTTAGATTTTGCAATGGCAGGTCCTCGAACATTATGTTAAGTTATTTTTAACATGCCATCTCACCCTTTGAGAGGATTTTGTGTTTCTGCCATTGAAAGGGTTATAAGCAATCCTCTGTGGATTGAAAAATAAATTCTTGATACACTTATATAAATACAATCATATTGAAAAATAGTCTTGATATTTGACCTTTGTGAATCTCTTACCCACTATATCTTACTTCTAGATGTTTCTCTCCTAAGACTTTCCCCCCCTTAAGGGTAATAACCATGCAACAGAATGAGATTACAGTAATGGCATGTGCATATGATGTATTCCCCAATTCTGGTGCTGCTTTGAATGATAGAAAATGCCTTGCCAAATGGATAAATTCTACCAAACTCTGGAAAGATATATCTTGAGAGGTTCATTTAGTATCTTAAGCCTGAGAAGTTTTCTATTTTGTGAACAAAATTAGTTTATCTGCCTAAAATGCATTATACAATGTTTCACTTCATGCACCAGACAGCCACCCAAAAAGTCTATCACATCATCTGATCATCTTTCTGATGCTTGTCTGAATTTTGTTGTCCTTTACTTTTGTCTTGTTGATTAGTTTAGCACTTACATAGTATAACTTGTGTCCACAACGAATGAACAGGAGAAAGCATTCTGAGCTGGTAGGAGAACTTTCAAATCTTCATCACAGAGAAGATAAGTTGTTATCTGAGGTTTGTATTTGCATCTGTCTTGTTTTTTAAGCTTTATTTCTAAACCATTTCACCTCTATACCCTAAAATTTGCCCATGGGTTGTTCCACAACAAACCTTAATCTTTGATCAAAATCAATGTGTGTGGAAGCTCAAGCATGGTCGTGATCTGTTATAATTCATGACCATCCCATAAGTTGACACTGGTATTGGTCACAGTTCCTGGTTGACAATAAGATCTATTTGGGCTTTTCTGAACTTGGTGGATTACTTGGAACTGGTGTTGCACATTCCCCTTCCAAAGCTGGTCTCAATGTGTGACCTTTGTTATTAGTGAAGGTTTTGGAATTGTGGGAGAAGTTGACTAAAGTGACTTTACGTTGAAGTTTGGATTGATTGTTTTGGAGATTATATTGTGATGGACAGACTATGAATGTAGGTCATTGGGGACTGGGGAGTTGAGCATATAGTTTAATGTTGTAGTTTTTAGGGGTAATGATAGGTGGTTGTAATAAATTTAATGCAGATATTAGTATGTTGCCATGGTTGTTTGATGAGGGCTTTACTAGTTTTTGGTTGTTGCCATAACAATTCAGATTAATGCAGAGCAGTGAAAACTATTTTGGCTTTTCAAAAAATGAAAAGTTTAACAAAGCAAAGGATGTCATTTATGCAGGGCATGCAAGTTTTCATTATTACTTGTCTAATATTGTGTAAAAGTGAATGATTGAGAAAGAGTTTAGGTTTACCACGTGTCTCATTTACTGTTTCTCAATGTGCATTACTAACTGCAATCAAATTTCAGACCATTCCAGATCTTTGTTGGGAGTTGGCGCAACTCCAAGATACATACATTCTGCAAGGTATTGAGTGGTAGCTACATGAAGCAGATATCTTTTTCTGTTTTTCTTTGAATTCTAGTAGTAGTTCTTGCTTTGACTCCAATCTGGCTCATATTTTGACCAACTGTAGGTGATTATGATCTAAAGGTTATGCGCCAAGAATACTACGTTAACCGACAAAAAATGGTAACATCATCAACTTGTCGTAATTCTGCATTCAGTTATATGACAAGCACACGCATGATTACATATGTATTTCACCATTATTACCTCATTGTTTTATTCTCTCATTTAAGTTGACAGTTTATAACAATTTTAATGACTATCCAGGCCTGGGCTTGAAAATAATTGTTCTGACATTTGCATTTAGAGCCAAAATGTTGTTTCAGCCATTTCCTGGATCAATGCCACATGTGAATATAACTACTATGATTGTCTTCTTCTGCACTGATGCTTTGACAATGTTGAATGATACTTGTAAGCTGTGAATGATTCTGCATGCTTTCATTCAAAACACATCTCAGTGTGCATGGAACCAGTTGAACTAGTCATTTGATGACATCACCAATAGAGTTGACGCAATTTATTTCTTTTTTCTTTCTCCTGCAGTTCATAAATCATGTAGTCAATCACCTAGCAAGGCATCAGTTATTGAAAATAGCCTGTCAGCTGGAAAAGAAGAACATGCTTGGAGCATATTCATTGCTTAAGGTTATTGAATCAGAGCTTCAAAGTTACCTGTCAGCAACTAAAGGCCGAGTGGTATTTATAAACCTTAAATCTTGCTTTTTAGTTTATATAATAATGCTAAGATTTTTTAAGCCTGCCATTTATTTTTATTCTTTCACTTTCAGCCATATGCATTATTGACTTGTACTGAATTTTCTTTGAAGTGCCTTTTTGTTTTGCCTATCTGTAACCAAGTGGGATATTCGATTGAAAATATCTTAGGTTTCATATGTCAAGTTTGCATGCTGATTTTTGTATGAGATGCTTTGGAGGTGTTATGATATTGAAACATGAAATAATCTTGTTTATAAGGAAAATTTAGTCATATTTGGGCACAAAATTTTCTCTCTGATACTTGATCTTGGCAATAATGATATATTGACTTCTTTTCGTTGATGTCTTACCATCAATTAAGGGTCACTGCCTGGCATTGACTCAAGCTGCATCTGATTTGCAAGAGCAAGGAGCTGTGGATGATCGGGACACACTTCTCCATGGCATTAGGGACCTTCTAAGTATACATTCAAGTATTGACCACCTACTTTTTCTCCTCATGTTTCCTTTTTCCTTTTATTCAGATTTTTTTTGTTAATTATTTTAGGTGTTCTTGTCTTACTAGTAGGATTTTATTTTGCTTTGCTTCTTTAGATTCTCTAGCTGGATTATCAACATATGTGTCAGCTCCAGGCATAGTACAGCAGATTTCAGCTCTTCATTCAGACTTGATGGTCCTTCAGTCTGATCTTGAGAATTCCCTCCCAGAGGACAGAAATCGATGCATCAATGAACTGTAAGTTATCCAATTAACTAAGCACTGAAATAGCTTGTATGACTGAAAATATAAGGCACCTTTATTTTTGTCCATTCTATAGGTGCACATTTATTCAAAGCTTGCAACAGTTACTGTTTGCATCTTCCACAACTGCTCAGCCAATACTTACCCCTCGGGTAAGATTTCACTGTTGGTCTTATGAATTTGACATGTTTTGTTTATTCAATTGTTGAATGATTCATTGACATTTTATTTGTTTTCCTTCATACTTTTCTGGTCATCTTTTCACTTGTTGCCTAGTTGTCAGTACTATACTTGGCTCATGTTCATGGAGAATTTGAAGACATACAGAAATCACTTGTTATTAACTTCCCATGGGGTCTCAGTGAAACAAAAAATTTAGACTGATGTGTTAAATTGATTCTGAAGTCCATTGAGCAAAGAAAGTGTGGTGGAAATAAATCCAAATTAAGATGATCAAGAGTATGGATTCTGTTGATCTGTCTGGTTCTTCTGTATTCTGATCTGATATTTTTGTTCCTGTGCCATCTGTTGCTTTTGTAGCCCTTAATGAAGGAGCTTGATGAAATGGAAAAGATCAATGCAAAGCTGTCTGCTGTAGTTGAAGAGGTGACACTTGAACATTGCAAGAAAAATGAGGTATTCTTGGTTTCACAATTGTTCTGGTGTCTTATGCTTTGAACTGTGCACATGAGAGTTCTCATTTGAATCCTTGCCTGCACGTAGATTGTAAAGCATCATTCACAGGAGATTGCACTTCAAAGGCGTGTTTTCGTTGATTTTTTCTGCAATCCAGAACGTTTGAGGAGCCAAGTAAGAGAATTAACTGCTCGAGTCAGAGCTTTGCAAGTTTCCTAGCCCACTCATTTATTTACCACTTCTCCTTATGCCTCCCCCACCCAAACAGAAAAGAAGAAAAAACCTGAGAAGGGTTTGAAAATGGGACCATTAAGTGACCCAAAATGTTAATCAAGTCATAAGACAATCAAAGCTTCTGTTGCTCACAGAAGCCATGGCGTTCTGTCGGATCAACGTATGGTTTTTCTTCCTTGTTCTTTTATCTGAATACTTATGTTTTAAATATTCAAATTTAATTACACCCTCGAGGAGGACGCACAGGCATGCGCGTAAGAAACAAGGTTTGAGTTAAATACAATGCACTCTGCCATCTGCCTGTGCGTCCCTCCCAACATTTAGAATAACCGGCGTCCTGTTTATAATCATGTGTGAAATTCACAGCTTGTTCCACTTCGTGCTTTAAAAATCGCATTTGGGTCATGTGAACCTTTTTCATAAAGGGAAAATAAGAAAACAAAAAATTGTAAACTGAAAAATGCTGGAAATATTAAGAGGAGCTGTTCATTTGCTGCGGAGATGAACGAAGAAGTCACATTCTACCCCCTGAAGTCTCATTGGCCAATTCCTGTGTCACCTGGTGAACTCTTCCACCTTCTAAGCCTGTACGGATAGTGATTGGACAACGTCTGCCCGTGAAAATGATAAAATATGAAAAAAGCACAAAACCAAAACGCGTAAGCAGTTTGGAGAGAACTATCTATGGAGGTCCCGTGAAACCTTTGGTGTTGTGATGCCAGTATTCTACCATAATCGCGGTAGCAATTCATCTATAAATGGCAACAGAGGTTGTTGGACAAAAACCCCATAATTTTGAGTTTCGGAAATCCCTTGTTTTCTAATCCTCAACTCCACGAGATAGAAATTGAAGGTACGTGCAGTATAGAAAGAAAATGAAGAACGGTGTCGTGGTTTAGGTTGAGAGAAGAACCCCACTCGTAGGCTCATTCATACCCCTGCAAAAGGATCATTACTTTGAATTCAAACTCTACCCTACCTCCAAGAAAAAGAGCTGTGAGTGATACAAAGAGAAAGCTAATTGGATTTCTTCTACTTTGAAACTGTGACCAAAATTCACAAAGTAGCCGATTTTATGAAGTAGTTAGGATAACAAGCCACAATACAAGGCAAGCCAGAGCACGTACCAAAAAAGTCCTGGAAAGCGTTTGATAGGATAATTCCCAGTTCTGCAATTCAAGAAGGAATGGCTATACCGTAGCATCCAAACTTAAGTTTACATACAAAGTGAGGGAATGAAGGAGAGAGAAAGATATAATTAACGTAGGAACCCCTCAAAAATATTGTAAAATATTGTACCCATTTACCATATACCCGAGGGTTGAGGAAAAAAAAAAAAAAAAACTTGGAACTGCGAAATTGAAATATAATCTCATGAAAGAAAGTGTTAAATTTTCTGCGTCGATAAATGCAATTCTTCTGTTAGGTTGCATTTTTCTGGAAATAAAGGGGTTCACGAAGGAAAAGATACCTTTGAAACGGGCAATCAGAAAACCACATGCAAAGACTCCATCTTTATCATATTTTTCATTTCCTTTTTCTCTTTCTTGCATTTTCTTCCTCAAAAACATTTTAGGTAATTAGGAGTCTTCCTTTTAAAACCCACCAACTTTAATTAAGCGAAAAAGAAACAGAAGGTCTAACCTACGAGAAACAGTTTTGGCTAAAACACATTGACGAAATGAAAAGGTAAATTGCAAAAGTGAAAGGTCTATGGCATTGCCCAATTCCCAAATTACCAAACAAAAAAGCAAGGAGTATAGGCTGAAAAGCATCGATTTTTGCTCCTTTAGACTTTCCTTTTCCTTTTTTTTTTTTTTTTTTAAATTTATTTTCTGTTTGAATCCAATTTTAAGTATCGATGTCCCAGGCACGAAAATTGAAATGAAATTACACTACTTTCAAAAAGGGTAGAATGAATCACGTGAAATTCCGATGTGCAAGTCTATGTCAATCGGCACTTCATCCCACGAAATCCCTCTGAGCCATCTAATTGGATTTTGAAAAGTTTGCTTTGGAAACCCAGGCGTAGGAAAAGAAGCAAAAGAAGATGCAAATACCTCGGAGACCCTTTCCTCAATGTCCTCCCCCGACCCCCTCTTAATTCATGGAATGGGAATATACATAAACCCCACATGACGAATAAAGAAAGAACATCTCTCTACTTTTACAAACCTTTGTAATCTCCCATGGAAGATGCAAAATAGAACCCAACAATCAGATCCCACACAAACAACAGACCACAGCATCCTTTCATCACTTACTTAGCAATACGACTATCAATAATAAAAAGTTGATCCCAGCGGAACAAAGGGGTTTTCACTCTTCCATATATTTACGAGTCCTATGGACCACAAACTTCGAATCTTCACGCAGCACAACTCGGCAGCAAGCAGCTTGAAAAAAAGCCGAATCCTCTCTTCTGCAACATAAACCAATTAAAAATTATTTAAATCAAAAATTTAAATTACTAATCAGATCTGAAAATATATTAAATATATAAACCTTCAACGTATTATTTTACTAACAAATTCATTGAATTAAGAAGAACGTACGTCTACTCATTATCAGGTCAAACTACTTTTTATCTTATGAATTTATATACTCTTCACATGAATAAGTACAAAAGCCTAGCTTTTAACGACTAGGGGAACAAAAAAAACAAAGGGGGTCAAACAACATGGAGAGCCTCCTACCTTTGTGGATTTTGCATAGAGGAGCTCCGGCGAGATTTTGTACAAGTCTTCATCAACGGGCTTAGGCGTTGGCCTGGACATTGTGGTGGGACTCGGCGGTTCCTTCACGTCATCGACCGTCCAAGTTCGCTCTTTTTTCCCTTCTTTAGCATTGGGGTTCCTTGCCTTTTCCTGCAGTCATCGGTTTTCCCGAAAATTTCCCAGTTTACCATAACCAACCTTCAACGCTATAATCATAATGTTATCATCCCTCTCCATTAATTCTGAAGTGTCAATGCGGCAACGTCTGTGGATGTGTAGAGAGATAGGTAGCCTAGGCCTACATGGCTACATGCTAATGCTCTGTGCCTATGTTATGATGGACCACTAGTCCGGGCCCTACGCGTTTCCATGGCAAGGGTGCCTGGCTTTCCAACGAGGGAAATCATGTTGGTCCACAAAAAGAGGTCAATCATCATGACCAAACCAACCGCACTAATGAGAAGGCACTGTGAATGAAAGGTTTTAATTTTTTAAATTTTCGCTTTTCTGAGCACTTAAAAAGGACAAAGCATTTGAAAAAGCTGAACTTCATTTCTCCGAATAGGTGCCCATTATCTTCGTTTTGATACGTAATCATAAAAGCACGATCCACCTACAAAACTAATCGATACATTAATTTAAACATGCAAACCAGCTAGCAATTCTTCAATAGGATGATGCTGTGCGGCTATGTGATTAAGAAGAAGGATTACGGATAAGGGGGAGACAATTTCTTTTTTTTTTTTTTCATTTTTGTAAAAGCAGGGCATGTGCACGCTAATGGAAAGTGGAAAAAAGATGGGGTGGGG
This sequence comes from Rhizophora mangle, assembly GCA_037832345.1. Taxonomy (NCBI): domain Eukaryota; kingdom Viridiplantae; phylum Streptophyta; class Magnoliopsida; order Malpighiales; family Rhizophoraceae; genus Rhizophora; species Rhizophora mangle. The sequence goes on along the minus strand of JBAPLJ010001678.1, from coordinate 2,025,291 downwards.
CGGCGTAGGTTACCCTTCGGCGAGGAACGACGATCATGGCAGGCGTGACAACGTCATTCTCATACAAATCTCCAGCAACATACAAATCACGATCCTCCGAGTAACTGTAACGAAATAACCCAGCTTGCCTAGCTGATTCGAAGCACTGAGTGAAAGGGATGTCACTGTTCCAGTCCCAGCTTCCGAAAGCCGGCACATGGCTCCTCGTATAATAGTATTCCTACACCCATAATAAGCCACAGAGCGCTATATAGGCAATTTTCGACAACAGATAAACCTATATAAAATGCTTTTGTGTAAGTGTAACAGAAAGAACAGAAAACAAGAATTAAAGAGACTGACTTCCATGGATGAGTCTGAAGCTGAGAACGTGTTTCGATCTTGAAGATTTGCTTGAAAGGGGTTTCAAAGGTGATATCTTTCTTCGCTTACTTGATTTCTTTCTTGGTGATATAGTACCCTGAGCGTGAGCACAGAACCAGTTTAAAAGGACTGAAAAAAGAGAAAAAGAGATAGGAATGGTAGGAGTGAGCATTGGGGATCTTAAAAGCAATCAAAAGAAGTTGTAAATGGTAAAAAGATACAACCCAGATAACGAAGTTTCACAGTAACAGACAGAGGGACAAACAGGTAAGGTGAAAAAAGTGAGAAGGAGAAGGAAGGGGGGGGGGAGAGAGAGAGAGAGAGAGAGAGAGAGAGAGAGAGAGGGAGAGAGACGGATCTATTAAAAAAAATATAATAATAAAAGGGGAGGTTGCTTTTAATTTTGGCGTCTTTTTAAAATATTATATCTTTAACTTTCTGTCAGGAGTTTTGAAACTTTTGCCTGGTTTGTCGCTGATCAGATGTATATTCAAATGCATCATTAATAAAGGTGAGTAAAGGTTGCTTCTTTCTTGGGGTTCTCCACTCTCCAAGCAAAGGCCTACTACTGTTCTTTTTTAGTTTTGTTTTTTAGCACTTACAAAGGTAATATCATCAGGCAATTCGGTTAAGCTCTGCTTTTATCACACACAGCTTTGTTTTCTTTTAACCCCACACGCGTACCAGAGCGAACATGGTGCTCTGTGCTCGTGCACTGCCTGGGCCTATCGATGGTCATGGGTTTTCAGAAATAAAAAAATTTATTAATTGGGTATTTGTCTCATTTCACGGAGTCAGTGAGGAAGTCAAACGTAACAGTAAACATCAGGCCCAAGGCTACTGCACGTTATAGTCATTAAAAAGTTCAAAAACCTGCCGTAGGCATAGCAGGCCAAGACAAGAACCATAGATAGTTACTTAAACAATTAACCGTTGCTTCATTTATACTTAATTAATAGGATAGCTCCATAACTCCCGCAAGGGCATGTGCAAGAAAGAAAAGGAACTCTTGTCCTGTCTAGACGTGCCTTATTATCCTGTAAATTCAAGATTTAGATCGGAAAAAAAAAAAAAAAACTTTTTTTTGGTTTGTTGAGACTACTTGGCATTATAGAAATGGTGGTATAATTAATCGGGGATTGAAATTCACGCATGAGGTTATGGTCATAGCCTAGCTGTGCTGAACCAGTCAACAGACCCGGGGGGGGGGGGGGGGGGGGGCTGGATGGGCTGCACTGCGGCACAAGTCAAGGGATTCTCAGTCTTTTCACGAAGATTCTGGCCAAGTCTGTAACCGGAAATGTTACAGCCTTAATAGTTAAAACCAGAAAGCCAAAATGGAACGTGGGGAAAGAGAAAGGGGAAAAGACTACGAGGACCGTCCCTACTCTCTATTCTCTACCGCTATTTGATTGCATAAACCACACATGAATTCTTTTTTATTCCTCATATTTTGTCGTTTGCATCATATGCATGCCATCTTTTTCCAAAACCATTTGCCTGATATTTTGAAATTGGGGTGGTTGTTGTTATAAATAAAAATTGGGTCAATCCTGCACAGAGTCAAAACTGAACAAATGCATCAATTATATCATTCCACGATTCCTCAGGCGTTCTAACAAGAATTCTAGTCCGAGTCGCCCACTAAGTTGCAGCCTTACTGCATAATCCAAAAATGAACAACTGAACAAGAAAAGTGAAAGGGAAAAAAGAAGGGCAACACAAGGCCCCTCCTCCCCTCTTCTGCTATGATGCCTTGACCACACACGCATTTCCTCTTTATTCCTCATATCTTGTCGTTTGTATAATATGCAATCACTTTTTTGTTGACATTTTCGGAATTTGGATATTCAGATTATTGTAAAGGCGAAAATCCATATCTACCAACCTGTTTTTAATTCCTCTCCTTCAGTTCAAATTTGAAAACAACCGCATCCAAATTCATGTGACAGCTATAAATATTCGTCAATTTAAAATATCATGAGAACTACTAACAAAGACATAAGAGGAAAAAAAAAACAAAAATCATTAGAACTATTGCAAAAGGAATTTGGGTAACACGGACTTAGATGGGCTAAGAACATTTTTCCAATGGCATAGCCCACATTATAAATTTGAAAAATAAAGGGTAAAATTTCGCAGATTGGAGCAATGCGTTGCAAAAGTAAGAAATCTGACTAATGTGCCAAACCCATTATCAATTGGCGACGAGCCTTTTGTCTCTCAATTTATAACCCAAACAAAAGGTTCCCGTTTAAGATGCAAAGCACTTGGATGGTTAGGGATGACCAATGCAGGGCCCATTAATAACCCAAAAGGTTCCACCGGCAAAAGCCTGTTCAATACAACGTCAGTAATACTATGGACCTGTGTCCTTAAAAAACGTAGCCCATTTCTGACCCATTTGGGCCTCTCTTTCTGGACTACTCCGGGGTCGACGGACATGGACTTCTTTCCTTTTGGGGCCTGGGAGGTTGGATACAGGTCTGCAAGTACAAAATGCTCTTGCCAATTCTCCATCTCTGTGTTATCCATCGCGTCTCTCTGGGTCATGGTTTCTGTATCAACGCTTTCTTTCTTGCTATTTTTATCTTCTTCTTCTCATTTTTTTTTTCTAACATTAATTAATGAATTTGAATTATGCCCAAATTTACGAACCTGGTAAGTATGTATTAATCATGAAATGTGATGTGGGTAATGCATGAGATTTCTGGGACATTTTTTCTTAAGAGATTATAGCTGCCAGGGAAGAGGTAGAGAGAGCAGGTTACCAAAAGCAAAGAGATAGAAGAGAGAAAGAATGATCTAGGAGGATAGAGAAATTTATTTTATTTATGTAGACATGTGTTTTTCTTAATTTTTTATTTTGTGTGTGTGTGTGTGGGTTTCTTAACCTATTGCAGCTGTCCAGAGAAGCAAGTTGGACTGGTGCCTCCATGATCCCACATGTCAATCATAGACTGATTAAACTGTGAGGCCTCTACGAGAATGACGAGGCTTTAGAGCCCAAATGGGAACGCATACTTACGCTTCCAAGCGTAACAATCCAATGACGGAGCCCATTGAGCTTTTCGTCACTGGGTGGCCATGGCTCTCAATATGCCAAAATGGGTCCGATGAGATTTTCACGTGTAGGGTTGGAGTTCGGCCGAACGTTTGGTTTCACTTACCAATGCCATTGGTGCTTATACTATTTTTTTTTATTAAGTATAAGAATTTTATTATATTAAATCACCCTCACTTAAATATTAAGTTAATTTAATTCATTGAGTTAAATTAAAAATATTTTTAATGCATCTTTCAATATATGGTTTTAGAATGAAATTATGATTACGAGACATAACAAATTATTCCTTCCAATCGATTCACGACATTATACCATTGCGTCATTGCCCATCAGAGAAGAAAACCAAAGGGCAATCCAATGTTAAGAAACGGAAGAAGCTGGCCCTCTGAGCTTGAATCCTGCCAATTCTTATTCACGAGTCCTTAAAACCTCGGTTTTTTTTTATCTCAATTCTCGCTCTCTATGAAGGGAGAGACAGAGTGGCGCAGTACACACAAAAAAAACAAAGGGCTTGGCTGCCTGACATACCTGTGACAGTAATGGATCAGACAAGCATAAGAGGGCTGGTGTTGTTGGTGGTGTCGATGGTTGCTTTGTTTGAGGGCTCAACGGCGCTGAGCATTTGCGGCATGAATGATGACGGCTTTCGGGCTTGCAAGCTATCTGCGACAAAACCCAAGCCGTATGATCCACCACCGCCAGAATGTTGCAAGAAGCTTTCAAAAGCTGACTTGGCATGCCTGTGTTCTTATAGGAATTCACCAATGCCGCCCGTTCTTGGAATTGATCCCGACCTTGCAATGGCTTTGCCTGCCAAGTGCAATCTCACTCTTCCTGCCAATTGTTAAGGTTTGTGGGTCAGCCTTAAACACTGTATATGAAATGTTAGATAACTCATAACCGGTTGGCTGTTGGTCTTGAATTCATTATTAATTCTTGAGACCACCACTGCTCATCAGCATTCTTTTTTCCGCCGGGGGGGGGGGGGGTGCAAATTTACATATCTGGTTAGTACACAAAAAACAAATCAATAATTGATGATTGGAAAGGCTGTTAGTGGAAAGAATTCTCTGAATGTTTTTCAACCTCCAACTGCTAGACTAGAATTTTACATCATTGATCTGGTTCCACAACCCAATCCAGTGAAAACCAGCCACTATGCTAGCTGCCAGGTTTCAGTAGATTTTATGTTGAAATTTATTAATTTCTCAAATCTTTTTCTTGTTTGTTCGTGAGGATCATACCTAAACTCGAAACTAACAGTTCAAGTGGTGATCTGTTTATTCTGTGGATACAGTATACATGGAAAAGGTTGCTTGGGCAAATCTCCAAACTGTTTCTTCTATTTCTCCGAGGGAACAAAGATTGCTGGACCACACAGAAAGGAAAGTGTTTCCGTGACTTCTATCGCGAAAGGTTGTTGATTAGCGCACCGTCATATTTTCAATCTTCTTGGCTTTTTCAAATTTCCAGGTTTGCAGCCGCCAGAGATGTCGTGGAAATATTGGCTAAATAAGCACCTTTCATTCAGCGTAGGAAGTAACTGCCAGATTTGGAAGCTCCGAAGCTCTCTTTGTAATGGAAGAGGTAGGAGTGCGCATGGTTGATCTACACCATTTTTTTTTTTTAATCATTATTTATTAAACAATTACTTGGATCAAAATATACCGCAATTTTTTTCAAAGAAAATGTATTGTATTGTGTTGTTAAAAAAATGTATTGCGTGATCTTAAAAATATATTCTATTTTAAATTATTCAAAAACATATTGCTTTTTTTTAAATGTACCTTAGTATTTGAAAATGTATTATACTTTGGTAACGAAAAGTCTGGTAAGAGAACCCATGCGGCCCACTGACTATCCATTAGCCTAGTATCGGCGGTCTATTTCTAAGGAATTAAAAATTGAGGTCAGAGGCCATTACTCAAAATTCCTTTTTTTTTTTTTTTTTTTTTTAAGAAAGAAAAAAAAAAACCAAAACAAAAACAGAAAGGCCTCTCCCATGGCAAAGGGGACGATCCCAAATAAAGCGCATTTCTACGCACAGAGTTACTTCAATCTATCCAATTGTCTCCTTGCGATGCTCGCCGGAGAACGTCGACAAAATCTTGGGTCAGAGACGACTTTAATACCCACTGTTTTCTTTTTTTTTTTTTTTTAATAACAAGCCTGTCGAACATGACAATTGAGAACAGCCCATTGTCTGTTAGACAGTTACCATCTCATTTCCTACACATACGCAATTGAGAGCACAATAATAATAAAAAATAAAATAAAATAAAAGAAGTTAATTATTATTTTTATAAAATTAAGTTATATTTTATCTATTATTATTTTAATTTAATTTTTAATAAAAAATTAATTATTTACTCACACGTCATATCGTATCAAGTTTATATAATTCATACGTATAATTATAAATCTCTTTTTATCTTTTAGGGAGATACATCCATATAAATTCAAACTCCAGTTAATAAGAAAATATTAAATTATTATTAAAATTTTACATCTTGTAATCATATGAAACTATATTGCATGCTTTTTCTTAGGATTTGGAATGCCCTACAAGAAGATTGGTTGTTTGGATAGAGATCAGATTTACTTCCGAGGGAACAATGAATTTCCCAGGCCACAGCAGACGTTCATGGTGGCATGTACGAGAATTCAGAAATTACAAACACACAACTCTCTAGATCCCGGTCGTCTCATGCCCGTGAAACCAGTGGCGACACAGGGTGTAGACCAGACATTTTGGGACCACACGCTTCCCAACGACACCAATACACATTTAAGAAGAAAATGTCAGAGATAATCTAGTTTGCGACACAAGCGTGTCAGCTGACGAGTGGCTACAGTTTAACAAGTGTTAAATTCAAATCCATTAAATGCTTTCTCAACCCCACATCAGACGGCCCAAAGACCCTTTAGCTCTCGTTCCGCGACAAGGAGTTTGAAAGACTCGACACAAGTACCCAATAAAATAACCCCTATCTTTATCCCCTAATAACATCGGTTGCTTCCAAAGAGGCACACAAATCAGAATAAACAACAACAGAAAACAGATAAAGCAAATGAAGAAACAGCCACAGCTGTAATTCCAGAAGTCCCATAGGACCACATACCAAACCCGATTCTCTGAAAAGAAGGGCATCGAAACCCTCCAAGCGATAAAGTTTCGAATGCAGCCATAACAGGAAGTCGCAATCTACTGTTTCAGCTCATTAGCCAATTACTCCAATTAGAGGAGCTGTTAAAGCATTATGATAAAAGACCCAACTGATAAAAGATCAGATAAACAAACAATATGGTAAAGTGAAGATGGTAGTAGTTGGAAGTCAACAACTGCCAATGCCCAGTGTGTGGGATTGCAAAGAAGTCCAACAAATGTTCTCGAAGATTAGGAATCCATCCAACATGAACCGTGATATTTTCTGGGGTCTACAAGCCTATTCTTCATCACCTAAAATCCTAAAGAGCCAGAAACCCTTTTCTGATACGTGGGTCCCACCATTTCATTTAACCCAAAGAGGAAAGATAAAAACAGACACAGTTGCTAAGATGTCAAAAGAGATCAGGTTCGCCGCTGAAGATCAAATCTGATCAGATCCTGGGAGGAGGGGCACTAGGCTTCCACAGTGCAGGACATCTTGGCTGGGGAGCAGACGAACCAGACGAAACCGTAGGGGTCCTTGACCTTGCCCACGCGCCCACCTCCACAGCACCCGCCTGCACCCTCAGTGATCTCGCCCTCTGCAACAGCCCCTGCGGCCACAGCCTTAGCGATGGCACCGTCCACGTCTTCGGTCTCCAAGCAGAGAGTGATTCCAGTCCCATCAGTCTTCACTCTGGCCAAACTCAGTCAAACAGTCACGGTCTCAATGCCCATCCAAATGAGAATACAAACAAGCAAAAACGAATAGATGGTGGCTCAAACCTAATATTGGCACATGAATTTGTAAAAATAAAATAATTGCTCCGATGGCCAAAAGACATCAACTACTTTCATGAAATATTGCGACATAAACCGATTAAAACCAGCAAAAAGAAGGTCGTTCCACAAAAAGCATTAAGAAGAGTCTATAATACCTCCAACATTGTAAGATCTTAAAAGACACAGCCGTGTATACACAATAAAATTTACAGTGCGCGTCCGCGCGCGTAGACTACTCTGCGTATGACCTTGTAGGTGTGCGTGTGTGTGTGAGAAAGAAAGGCGTACTTAGCAGAGTTCTCGGCGAGGTCAGCCACGATAATGGTAGAACCAGCAAGCTTGAGCTGAGCAGAGATGACATGAGGGAGCTCCTGTTCGGCCTTACGCTTGGGATGAGTGGTACGGCCAGTCTCCACAGCACCAAACGCAGCTTTATAAAACTGCACAGCGTCGCTTGCTTTGGGAGCCTCCACGACCAGCTGAGGCATGACAGCGGTGAAAGCCACCTCAACGGCAGCGTTCTGTGAGACTCCATTCTGAACTTCCTCCTGTGCCATTGACGATCTTCAGACAGATCTTTGGAAAGAGGGTGGAAGAAGAGAGACAAAGCCAAAAACCCTAAGAGAGAGAAAATAACAGAAATGGATAAACGAGGATGGTGTGGGGTAAGGGGCGAGTGGTTGAGGGACTTTATACAAAAGCGGGGAATGCGCAACCGTTTGTGTGAGGTAAAAATGACGGATGCATTGGCTCGAGATTCATAATTGCCACTCAAATTTACTCAATTTACTAATCATGCCCTTCCAAAAGCAGCGATGCCCGATGGGTTCATTTTATTCAGGTACCATAATGCCCTTGGCCTGCCCTGGGCGTGTCAAAAGTAATTTTAACGTCTTCCGTTCGGCTCCTCTCTTGCAAGGTATAAAAAAAATACAAAAAGAAATGCACGTTCAAAGTTATAACTGATCACATTTTCCAGGATTTAATACGTCAATTAATACTATTTAATATGATAATTTGATTAATAATATAATTTATTTGTATATTAATTAAAATTTAAAATTTTTATTATAACTTGTTCTGTGATATAAAATAAAATTTTATATAAAATACTTAATAGTTCTTTAATATTCAAATCAAATGTAAGTATAAATATAAAGAAATTCATTTAAGATTAATAATATTTAAATAATAAATTTTTATATAAAATTAAATAAAAATATTAATTAATAATCTTAATTTAAGTTGACAAACTCAACTCACATACTTATAAATCACTTTTTTTTTTATTAAAAATAAATTTAATAGTTAGTAGCGCTACGTGGTGATGTTGTTACGATGACCATTCCTTGCATTGGTAATTGCCATTTATGTGAGTTCCACGTAAGCTGAGGGCTTTTTCTTTATTGCAACCTACATCTCATTGAGTGTTTAAAAGTGGATGTTAAGAAAAATGTTTCAAGAAGAAAAAAAAAAATCCTACAGATAAATTATAACCATAAAAGTATTATCAACGAATTTTAATATCATGGGAGTAGATATTGTAATAATTAAAATTTTCATATGTTTCTTTGGGTATTCAGAGTATTGAATTTATGAGCTTTGATGTAAACATTTTAATTATTTCTTTTATTTGATCTTAAGTCAAAATCATTTAATTATAAAAAAATATCGGGCCCCAAGAGGCTAAGTACGTTGGATGTAAGCTTACAAAGAATTGAATCGCCCTAGTTAGAATTATTAATAGATTGAATTTTCATTCGAAGAATTCATAAAAATTGTTGATTATTTTATTAAAAAATTAATTAAAGAATAAGTTATATAATAAGAATAATTTTTTTATTTATATAAATTTTAATTTTATATTACAAAATGAGTTATAGTTGGATTAGACTAAAAAATTTAATTAAACTAGCAATCAGGTCGTTGGATTAGTCTCAAAAAATAAATCAAAACAGCAATTAAGCGACTGATAAGACGAATTGAGGCTTTGTATCCCAAAACAAAAATAGCTAAAAATTCGATAAGTTACTTTTTATCAAAAAAAAAAAAAAAAAAAAAAGATTGTAATCTGTAGTCGTGGACGGCAATAAAGCATTTTTTTTTATTTTTTATTCCATATTTCCACACCTTTGAATTTTCGTTTTCCTATGTAATTTTCAATAATAATCGAATTAAACAAAATTTAGCCTAGCGACAGACCTGAACCCTATGCTCGTGCTGGCAAGGGACCCCAAGGCGTCAGTGTCATTACGAGCCCACTCCATCAGAAAATCCCAAAAGTCGGAGACACAGCGATATTGTTTTTTTTTTGGCGGGGGGGGGGGGGGGGGGGGAGGGGGATTCTGAGTCTTGGTGGATGGGTTCCTCAGGCTTGGCGTACGTGTTGTCGGAACTGCTGGTGGACAGTGGCTTTGCCGTGGTCGGCAATGACTGGACGGGGAGATGACGGCGACTTGACTTGCTGATTTGGTATTTTGTAAAATTATACTCTTCTGGGTCTATGGAAACCAAAAAGAAAACAGTGCAGGAGGAATGGATGGTGTTGGTTCGCCATTCATTTGGGGTTTGAAATCGTGGGCTCTCATTTGAAGCTTCAAGAACGAGGTTCACTTAAAAGAGTGAGGATCAACAAAAATGCAAATCCAATTGAGAATAGAATCTGGGACTTATAAATTTAAGTAAGTTTTTTTCTCCCCTTTTTTTTTTTTTTTAATTTTATCGAGTTAAATTAAGGGGCAAGAGACGTGCAAGGTTAGAAATTGTATTTCTTTCACATTACCACCAATATAACAAGGTTGCAAGACCAAGCATCTGCCGAGTTGAAATTCCCACCAATATTTTAACTCTCCCAAATTGGAGGAGCTTTATACGATTTGGTAGGAGGAGGAATCGCATATCTCCAGATGTCCTGCCCAGACGTGCGAGGAGAAGAAAATATGCAAGAGAGACATTAAATTTCTAGATACACGTGTCAAGATCTAAGAGTTTTTATTTTTATTTTTCTATATATGTATATATTAAAATTGTAAATATTATCTTTTACTGAGGCAAACCCTCCTCCGTTACCTGTAGGCTGTAGCGTCACCAAAACCCAAAACCCCCCGAAGAGCCGCCCGGGCGGGGAAGGCCACAAAAATGTCGCACTGCATCTTTCATTTTATCCCTTCCTCTTCACCGGTTACAAGCCCAGCAACTCATTTCCCCCTTAGTATTCCCTCTCTCCCTCTACTTCCCTCCTTTCGGCACTACAAGGTGAAGCTGCTGAAGCAATCCAAGAGGAAGCAACAGCAGCAGTTGCTAGTGTCGTGTACGAGTTATGAGGTGGGTGGAGGTTATTTGGACGAGAAATCGGGTTTACAAGAAGGAAGAAGTAAGACCCAAGAAGAGTGGAACGAGAAATTGGACAGTTCCCAGTACGAAGCTTTACTCAAAGGAGGTGAACAGGTCACTTCTGTCCTCGAAGAGATGATCGCCCTTGTGAGTTTTACTCTCTCTCTCTCTCTCTCTCTCTCTCTCTCTCTCTCTCTCTCTCTCTCTCTCTCTCAAACGTGTGCTGATTTTACATTTAAGAATTTGCACTATAGCTTGGGTATTTCACAGTCCATAGATTTTACATTTTTATTGAAATCTGGAGGATTCCGCTAATAGTCCTGGTTCCTTATGCTGTCTGTAAAATTTATGTACGAGGTACAGTTAGAAGATATGAACACGGATGAAACATCAGAGACTGTGGCAGTGGAATTGGCTGCCCAAGGGGTCATAGGAAAAAGAGTTGATGAGATGGAATCGGGGTTTATGATGGCTCTAGATTACATGATTCAACAAGCAGATAAAGACCAAGATGATAAGGTAATGTTATTTTCATACTTTCGTCAGTTGGTGTGTTTTTTCCATCTTTATGGACTGTTCGCCTACTGTCTAAAGTTCTTTATATGCGACTTTGGGGCCCTGAATCTGCTAAAATTGGACGGTGGTTGCTTTTAGGACTTGGTAGTTTATGCTTGAGAATCAGAATTGATTTTCTAAATCCGCTGCAGGGATGAGACCTTTGCTATGATTTGAGTTGCTTCTGAAATTCTGTTGGCTTCTGGTCAATTAATGGTTCTTATCAGTTGTCTGTTTCAGTCACATGCTAAGCCAATCGACCCCTTCTGCTGTAAAAAGAGAGTCTAGGAAGCCAAATCTGTAGACATCTTTTAGGATTGTGTCACAGGTTTTGGTGCACGTCTAGTAATTTTATGATCATATCAGGCCTTCTTTCAGGGGTTTTATAGATGAATTTAATTGCCTGTTTCTTTAAAGTTGGGCTTAATTTTTGTTCTTTGGTTAAATTTGAAACCAAGGGTTGTTTGTGCTTCCTTATCATGTTTGGGAATTTTTTTTCTTTATTATGCTCTTGTTGCACATTTATAATATCCTTTGCCTGAAAGAATGGCCTTGACATTGAAAAGTAGCTTTTTAACAGTTTATAAATGGTTTCTGTTCAGCGTAAGTCACTGTTGGAAGTTATCAAGGAGACTGTATTGTCCCATCTTACAAAAAAGTGCCCCCCACATGTAAGGATACTTCACAAAGATAGTTGATTCTTCTTCTGCCCAGTTGTTCATTTCATCTGTTACAAAGCATTCAAATGATAATGCATGCCTCTATTTTCCCCATTTCTAGGTTCAAGTGATTGGCTTGCTGTGTAGAACTCCCCAGAAAGAAAGCAGGCATGAACTACTACGTAGAGTTGCTGCAGGTGGTGGTGCCTTTCAGAGTAAGGAAGGGACTAAAGTTCATATTCCAGGAGCAAACCTGAATGATATAGCTAACCAGGCAGATGATTTGCTGGAGGTGATTATCATACCTTCCCCTGTGATCAACTGGGGGCATAAATTCCATGAGCCAAGGCCCATATAACTTTGGTTTCTGGCCTGGGCTTTGTTTGTTTAGCAAATAAGTTGGGCCGTAGTTTGTGGTTTTTTTTAGTTCAAACCACATTTTACAAACTACACTGTGCAGTTTGGAGGATAAATCAATTTGAATAATTTTGGTTAATTGGTTATACCTGATTATTGCCCACTAATCAAGTCTTCTCCAGGAAATGGAAACGCGACATGTTGTTCCAGATCGAAAACTACTTGCAAGACTTGTTCTAATCAGAGAGGAAGCTAGGAATATGATGGGAGGTGGAATACTAGATGAAAGAAATGATCGTGGTTTTAGCACACTGCCTGAATCTGAGGTCTGTATTTGGATTTATTGTCTTTAAAAAAAATGACAATGTATCTTGCTGAGAATGAGAGGGTTAAGTCTATTTGTTAATGCTAGATGTTGACAAGTTCCTCCCTGCATCACAAAGAATCGTATCTCAAATTGGACATCATTGGTAATTTTAACCATTTGGATGTATGCACCCTGTCAATGCAGGTGAACTTCGTAACCAAACTTGTAGCTTTGAAACCTGGGAAAACTGTTAAAGAAATGATAAAGAATGTAATGCAAGGGAAAGATGAAGGTGCAGAGATCAATACAACTGAGGGGGCAGATACTAACAATGAAAAGATTTCTGGTGGAATCGCAGGAAGGGTGTGTTTGATTTCATTGATTTTTGATCTTCCTGCCTTAAATATGCCTTTGTATCTGCATGTGTGGGTATAAATATGGAGGAGTCTGTGGATGTGCTTGTAGAGCTCTCTTTTCACAATGTCCTCCTAGATTTAATCTGCTTGTATGATTTGCAGGGAAGTGTTACTGGAAGAAAACCACTTCCAGTGCGCCCTGGCATGTTTCTTGAGACTGTCACCAAGGTATTTTTCCTTTATGTGAAATACTATTAGTGATTTCTTTTTGCATGGTTGCCAGCTGATGAAACTGTATCAATGGACCTTTTAGGTTCTTGGTGGCATATACTCTGGGAAAATCTCTGGCATTACGGCACAGCATCTAGAATGGGTAAATTCTTTCGGACCTCATATAGCTTAATACTGCACACTTTTTGTGCTCTCGGAGGGGGCTGTGGCTTGCAACGATGATTTGTCTGTTCATATTTGTTGTGCAAAATCTTAAATGGAAACTTTTTTCATGACTTTAAGAAGAATTTTGGCAACTATGCTATGGCTCATTCAAATGAAATTATTTAATTTGATTAGTGAAAGTTGATGGTTAGCTCTGTGTGAAAAAAATTGCTATTAGACTCGATGATGATTTAGCTTTAATTATCCACTCATTTAGTTTATTTTTCTGTATCCAGGTTCATCAAAAAACACTTGAAGTTCTGCAGGAAATAGCATTCTAATTTTTCTTGTGAAGGTAACAAAATGCCCACTACTCAAAGGACCCAATCATGGTCATCATGTGCTCTTGGAAGAGATGATAGTTAAACATTGTGAAACTGCTCTCCAGATAACTGAGATTCTGGCAATTGTTCTGGATAGCTTGTGTAGAACTTCTACAGCCATCCTGGCATGACAAGACATGCCTCCGACCATTGATTGAAATGCAGGTAACCTCTCTTTCAGACAAATGTTATTTCTGAAAAGTGTGGTGCCTGCTTCTGCAAACAGGTGAAATATCTCAAACCGGAATTCACAAAGAAAGATCAAAAGACTCAACAGTATAGAAGCCTGCAAGTTTAGAAGATTGATCAAGTTGTCAATGATATGTGATTATCACATTTGTTTAACCTGTGATCCAATATGTAGCATGATGGTTTTCTTCACAAAGTCAACAATTTTGGAAATCATCATCAGATCTTCAATGATGAACAAATCAACCCCATATGTTGCTGGAATCATCCTTTTTTGGCATATTGAATGAGATAACAATGATGAAGTCTCAAGTTTTGGTTAACAAGAGTGGAATGCCATGTGGGGGAATGGGCCTACATATAAATGTACCAGTGTGAGAAATGGGATCAGTTTAGACCTTAGGTAATGATTTGAATGTTGTGAGGAGTAGAAGCAAACACAGCCAGGATTGCTACATATTACCCTCAATTATTTTCCCTACTCCCCACAAACCCCAACTCTCCAGCCTTTGGTTTTGCCTTTCTTGAAAAGTAAAACGTGTGTCAATAAAATTCTTACCACACCAACTTGGATTTTGCGTGACGGCTTGTCCAGTATCTATGTTTCCGCATCACTTCTCTCTCTCTCTCTCTCTCTCTCTCTCTCTCTCTCTCTCTCTCTCGGCCCATGTTGCCGCCTCATACCTTGTACAATTTATTGATTCATAGAATAGAAGATGAGTAAACCTTGTACAATTCATGCTCTAATTTTATTTCCTGATAAAAAAAAAAAGATCTTTAATCATTCGTAAAAAAGGGATGTGGTGCTAATTGCTTGGAGACAACGATATGAAATGTGATAACGATAAGGATCTTTTGGTTCGCCAAAAGCTAAAAACCCCCAAGTAAAAATCAGCAGTTCTCTTTCTTTATACTTGTATCCTACCATTTGGATGCTTTCATCTGGACCTGGATAACTTACAGATCATCATCAGAGTGTGATTGCAAGAAGCAGATTTCAAAAAGGTTAAGTAAGCAATCTTTTCAAATTGGACGGCCTGTTTTCTACGCATTCTTCTTATTCTCATGCAAAAAGTCACACAATGAAAACCAGTGCGAAACAACTCTTAGCTGTGCATTGTTCACGGATTGTGATGGTAAATTTATGACCAAGGCACATTCATAAAAAAAGTTAAAAAAAAAAAAAAAAAAGCACTTATACTGGGGAGAGTTGGGTGTAGAACCACACCCAACCTTACCAAAAATAAGGCACCTCCTTTTTAGCTTTCCATCGCTCTCCGGTCCCTCCACACATGGGTGTTTCTTTTGCTTAATGCCTCATTTTAGAATCATGAAAGAAGTGAAATTTGACAAATAAAAATTATGCATAACGAACGGAGTACTGGTCCAGCATGCATTCAGTGTATTAGTTTCTACATGTGCCTTTTTCCTTTTATTTTCTTTATAAATATTATAACGGTTTTTTTTAATTAATTAATTATGACTGGTATTCGTTATTAAGGATTAGGTGAGGTCATTTTTATGAGCATTTATGTAGGAAAGCGTGTGTTTATATATGGATTTTATTTTATTTTTTGTTTATTAATTTTAGAGAGATGGAATCACAAAGCTCTATTTTTGACACGGTCCAGTTGGATTTAAACGTTTTTACTTATTAGAATTCATCATGCATCATTTCCAGTTAACTGGAGAGAGGTCAAAGAAGACCGTTAAGCTAGCAAACTCAAAACCCGTTTTTTTTTTTTTTTTTTTTCAAATTTGGGGGGGGGTCTTGATGGAGGCTTGAAGTCTTTCCCAAGAACTCAAAACTTTTTAAAAGCAAGCCAGCTTTCTTCTCGTGTGGTGGGCCCGCCATTTGTTAGTTGGGCATATCGTCCTCTGATTACGAAATGACAATATTAACCCCATCGAGGCGACATTACAACAATTACTACTGGTGGGTGTTTTATTTAATGTAGTAGATACATAGACAGGGTTTGGGATTTAGAAGTTGAGAAGGTTTTTATTTTGCGAAAAGTAAATTTGGGAAAGCTGCCCGCTACAATATTATTATTACTCATTTGTTGCAAAATGCGTGACCGCTAGGCGCCAAGGGCAAAATGCTACTCTTATGTTCTGGTTCGCCTTGGCAGCTGAGGATAGATTGGTCAGAAAATTTCAAATCAAATTCATAGACGCCAGGGTGGGTCCCGTGAATCCTCCCAAAATGGACCCCACATCCGGTTCATTCAATTAAACAACGGTCATCGTCATAATTTGAATTCTTTCGAACGACCACTATGACAGCTCTACAGCCGTCCCCTCCACAGTATTTTTTTTTTTGCTTTCCCCCCTCCGACTGAACAAAACACATGCCCAGAGATGGCCTTACTAAAAGTATAACTGAATAAAAATCATAAATACACACAGCACAGTCTCTCTCTCTCTCTCTCTGTGGAAACGTGAGGAGAGAGACAGTGAGAGAATCTTAAACAACATTTCTTCGTGTTTCCTTTATAGTTGTCTTTAGACAAACAAAAGTTGAATTCAAATCAGTGTTCGAGAATTCATCAACGTAAGGAAATGTCTGGTTACGTAGGCATCCTCGTATCAGATCCATGGCTTCAGAACCAGTTCACTCAGGTCGAGCTTCGCAGCTTAAAGTCCAACGTAAGTTAGTTAATTCGCAGTTTCTCTCCCCTGTTTTCATTTTCTTTGGTCTCTATCCCCTCTTTTTTTTTTCCACGAATTTATTATTATTGTTATTATTATTTATTGTGTGTGTAACAACTAAGAAACAATTGGAAAAAATAAAATAAAATGAAGTTTATGAGCATGAGGAGAGAGAGCGGGAAGCTGACTCTGCGGGACTTGGCATCGAGGATGTCGAGGCTGAAAGTGGTTGGAGAGAATCTGACAGAGGAAGAGAGAGCCTCTGTTATTCAAGATTTGTATCAGAATCTTGACGAGGAGGTTGATTTCGAGTTCTTTCTGAAGGTCTGCTTTTCTTTCACTTCCTATTTTGAAGTTCCAGATGATTAGATCTCCTTTTGTTATGTACTATGCATTTAGCAGATTTTGTATTTGATTAAATTTGAAAGCAATTGGCCCGTGGAAAGAAAGAAAAAAAAGAAAGGAAATGAAAAAGAAAGAAAAAAAAAAGAAAAGGCAAGACTTGGCTTACGGGATGAATAATGAGTTAGGAATTTGTGTCTTGTTTAAGTTAATTAGCGGATCAACTTACTGGATTAATTATGCTTTGGTTTGATCTTCATTATTATTTAATTATTGTGGAAATTTTAAAGGTTATATTCGTATATTACTGCAGGTATATTTGAAACTTCATGCACATGCAAGTGCAAAGACAGGAAGTGGTACAAAGAACTCGTCTTCATTCCTTAAAGCTGCCACCACTACGTTGCTTCACACCATCAGTGAATCCGAGAAGGCATCCTATGTTGCTCATATCAACAACTACCTGGCAGGAGATGAGTTCCTTAAGAGATACATCCCTATTGATCCTTCAACCAATGATCTCTTCGAGATTGCAAAGGATGGTGTCCTCCTTTGGTAATTATGCTCTGGTGTCATTTCTGTTGTCTTCGTCTGTTTTTCCCGGATTTTGTTATATTGCAGTGGCAAGTGAAGCAATTAGAAGCTTTTTTCACTTTGGTGCAGTAAGCTTATCAATGTAGCAGTTCCTGGTACAATTGATGAGAGGGCTATCAATACTAAGAGAATACTCAATCCATGGGAGAGAAATGAAAACCACACGCTCTGCCTCAACTCTGCTAAGGCTATTGGATGTACGGTCGTCAACATAGGCAATGAAGACTTTATTGAAGGAAGGGTATGTAGGATTTTTTTCTTTTTTTCTTTTTTTTTTTTTTAAATAATCTGTAATGATCAACATGATGATCGTACATTCTTTGGTTTCTATTTCAGCGGCATCTTGTGCTTGGATTGATTTCTCAAATCATCAAGGTAAGGTTCCTATGTTTTTCCCTCTAAATTAGAGTGTTGATTGGAAATATGTTAAATTGTGATTGTAGCATTTGAATTATTGTCCATATTATATGAACTCAATCCTTATCTAAATGTTGAAAATGTTTTAAAGCCTCAATGCATGAAATTAGTAGTGCATGCAATTGACTGTTTGATGCTGCATGGGAGACATTGTTTAACCTTCTAAATGGCCATGCTACTCAGATACAACTGTTGGCAGACCTGAATTTGAAGAAAACACCTCAGTTGGTGGAGTTAGTTGGTGATAGCAAGGTATTCAGTCTTCTCTTATGCCATTAATTCTTCAATGTTTGGTGCATGTGTTGCTACCTTTTTCCTGACGTATGCTCCCTAAATATACAGGATGTGGAAGAGTTGATGAGTCTACCACCTGAGAAGATCTTGTTGAGATGGATGAACTTCCAACTGAAAAAGGCAGGATACAAGAAAACAGTCACTAACTTCTCTTCTGATGTGAAGGTAGACACAAGCTGCATTATATGGTTTATTAGTCTGTTTCCCTGATAACTACATTTTTGGTTTCATTTTGCTTCATTTTTCTGCTAAAGCAAATATTATTCATTATGTTCATCAAAAGATGAGACAGTGTTATCAGGATATAGAGGACAATTATTTGTGATTTGTGATGGTGATTTTGCTTGGAAGTGTGCCCCATTATCATCTATGGTTGGAAAAGAATCATTTTGTTCTGTTTAAGTGTGTTACAAGTTTGCTTAGGGTATACTGTACAATTCTTCTACTGTCTTAAACTATATTTTATGCATAAAGATTGACTGATTGAGAATCCTTGGCCTTATATTTGTTGAGACTGAGTTACTAAATTTGATCACATTATCAGACATGGCATATATGTGGGTTGTTGTAATCAACTGATGGTTGCAGTGGGTTTCAAACTAAGATTTGTTTGCCTCATATTGTCAGTTACTGAACCATCCTGGTTTCATACTTTCCTGTTTTCCTTCAGGCAGCAATACCTGTCCATCGACTATAGTTTCATGTCTGCTGATATTAACCTCCATAAGATATTCCTACTGAGATCTCTTTATAGACTGGTACAGAGTTTATGAGTTTTCTTTAGTGAAAAGAATAAGAAAGGAGTGCCATTATTAGGTGCAATGCCATGTTGTAATGATTTCTTCTTTTTATGATACCCAACATTTGGAATATGCTTGTACTTAATGGATGAATCCGGTGCCATGCAGGATGCAGAAGCTTATGCTCACCTTTTGAATGTTCTTGCACCTGAGTATACTAATCCCTCCATAATGACTGTGAAAGATGTGTTACAAAGAGCCAAACTAGTACTTGAACATGCAGATAGAATGGGTTGCAAGAGATACTTAACCGCAAAAGATATTGTTGAAGGTTCCCCAAATCTTAACCTTGCCTTTGTGGCACATATTTTCCAGCATAGGTGGGAATGAAGCTTTTCGCAGACGATGAATTCCGTTTGAATTTGATAACTCGTTTACATGAGTTTTTTCTGTCGCTTATATCCTCTAGGACACAAAATTATAGAAGCTAATAACCATTTTCCTTGCAGGAATGGGTTGTCAGCCCAAACACAACAGATATCTTTTCTTGAAACTCTGCCAGATGATGCTCAAATTTCTAGAGAAGAGAAGGCATTTCGTTTTTGGATCAACAGTCTTGGAAATTCTACTCATATTGACAATGTATTTGAAGATCTCAGAAATGGGTCAGTACAGATTGATAAAAATTTTCCAATTTGACACCTTCCCATACCATTTAGACACAATTATATGACGTTCTCTTTCCCTGTCATTATTCTGGCTTGACACATGTTTATGCATTAAATTTTCTGTTCAGAATGAGTAGAAAGTTGAAAGAATGTTTTACGTAGTTTAGATCTAAATATAAGTTTGCTCAAATTCATTTTCAACACTAGTGACTCAATTCTTCTGTTGCCTGCAGGTGGGTGCTTCTGGAGACCCTTGACAAAGTATCACCAGGGATTGTTAACTGGAAAATAGCAAGTAAGCCCCCTATCAAATTGCCATTCAGAAAGGTGGAAAACTGTAACCAAGTCATAAAGATAGGAAAACAACTAAAATTTTCCCTGGTCAACATTGCTGGAAACGACATTGTGCAAGGAAACAAAAAATTGACATTAGGTATGCATTCTGTCTGACTAGGATCTTTGATTTCACTGTGAACTCATCGAACCTCAATGGATGCTTTCATGTCATCAACATCTGCTGCGTAGTCCTATCACACTTCAACTAATCTTTGCAATTATTTGTAGCTTTTCTTTGGCAGTTGATGAGATGCAATATGCTTCAACTTCTAAAGAACTTGAGATCCCATTCCCATGGAAAGGAAATCACTGATGCAGATATTTTACAATGGGCCAACACCAAAGTGAGTGAGTCAGGAAGGCAGACTCGAATGGATAGCTTTAAGGTACGATTTTATGCCAAACTCCACTAAGTTTGATATGAAGCTACTATCACTATTAATATGACTTTAGCATTCTGGTGTTTTGGATCAATGTCAAATTGGTTGACCAAATTACAGATGATGCTCCTTGGGATACTTTGTGCAAATATAAATGTAGTGAAGATAAATTGCTTATATTTATCACAAACAATATTTAGCTGTGAAGTACAGCAATTAAATGCCTTTGCCTCACTTCTTTGTACAATCTAGTGAATATACTGGTGCAACTGTAACTGGCACTGATGACACATACAATCTAGTGAGGCAAATTTCTGCCATATGGGGCCAGATTAATAACCGAATTTTGTTTGGGGTGGGGTGTGGGGAGAGAGAGTGTGTGTGTAATGATGGACTAAACATCAACATTTCCTATCCATATTTTTCAGGATAAGAGCTTGTCGGATAGCATCTTTTTCCTTGAGTTGCTTAGTGCTGTTCAACCCAGAGCAGTAAATTGGAGTCTAGTTACAAAAGGAGCAACTGGTATGTTTCTTTCTCTTAGTGTATTCCATTGCTGCAATCTCAAAAGATGTATCGTAACGTTGATTTTCCTTCTCCAATCGAACTTATGAATAACGCAGCTGAGGAGAAAAAGATGAATGCCACCTACATCATAAGTATTGCAAGGAAGCTTGGATGTTCTATATTTCTGCTTCCCGAGGACATAACAGAGGTATTTCCTTCGTCAGTGACTTGGGGTTTCGAATTGCTATCCCTGCAAAGCATAGACATTGCCTTCATTGCTGAAACATCCCACGGATAGATACTTGTTTTAGCCAGTTGATGTCTGTTACATGTCCTGCGCTGTTTTAAGTACCTGAGATTCAGAAAGTATTACATTTTTTTTTTATCTGTTTTGAGCTCAGGTGAATCAGAAGATGATGCTTACGTTGACAGCAAGCATTATGTATTGGTTTTTGTTGAAACAACCAATTGAAGAGAAACAATCCACTTCAGATAGCGAAACCCTCTCAAATTCAACTTTGGATGATTCTGCCTCTGAGTCGTCATTAGAAGATAATGGGAATATGTAAACAGCGATTTAACTGCGGTATAAAGTTGCACATTGTATCCTATTCCCTACCCCCCTTTTTCTTTCGTTTATTATTATTATTTATTTTTATTTTTCCTGTGTTTCAGGATCTTGTGGCATTATAGAAACTCGGATGCTTTGCCTGCAATTTTTGATGAAAGGATTCCAATGTGTATAGCTTCCCTTGTGTCAATACCCTCTTTTGCCATTACAGTTAAATCAACTTTTGCTTCTTTAGCCGCCATGCAAGATTGATCTTTCACGGTTTTTTATCATTTTTTGAACTTGGATGTTGAATATCCGGTGATGGGGTCGCGAACTGACCCAACACCTCGAAAACAAGACGAGAACCAAAGCTGAAGGTCGGGCGTCTAGGGTTCTTGAAGTTGGACGATGAAGGAGCGGGGAGAGAGAGAGAGAGAGAGAGAGAGAGAGGTGGGTTTGCAGTTATCACGCATTGAAGTCCGCGAGTATTCCGCTGTCCATCACTTCGAAAAATCGTTCGAGTAATTTACCAAGTCTCGCAAGCCTTTAACTGCGTTTAATTCACCCTCTTAAAAAGCTCCGGATTGATACATATGATGAACAGCAAGAAAAAAAAAAAAAAAAAAAAAAAAAAACAATTTCTACTATTGCGGCGTTGGAGAAACCTTGCGTCCGCGTCAAATGAAAACAAACGGGCTCATTCAGGCCCACGATGACAATAATCTGAAAATCGTTTGAGCTACATTAGTCGGATTATAGCATGTAGCTGTAAGTGAAATTTGATATTAAAAGAAATTAGAGTAAAAATAGATGATAATCCTCTTTCTTACGTCCGAAGAATTCTTGAAACAACAGCCAAAAATGTTGCTATATGAGTGAAATTGGATGAAAATTTTGATGTCCAAAGAATTAGGGAAAGACACGGAAGATATTCCTCCTTTGCATGTCCCGAGAATCGTTGAAACGAAAGCCAAAAATGTTGCTAATTATATATGAGTTGAGATATTCTCTACGAAAAAACACCTAGTTCGTTTTTTGTTGAGGGTGACAACTCTTGCTGAGTAGGATGCCAACTAAGTAGTGGTCCTTTACTTGCTTAACAAAAGAAGCCTAAACATGTGCATCCTGCTTATGTCTAAACACCAAGTATAAATTATGAGTTAGTTAAAGAGTCTAATTCTAAAGCTTTGTTGTGCGTCAGACCATTGGCTAAGCTTAGGCCCACCATGTTCTTCATTCTTCTCTCTCTTTTTTTTTTTTTGGTAACATCTTTCTTCATTCTTTTGTCTTTGAAGGCCAATCCACAAGATAAAAAGGAAAATGATACAGTTGGGATGAAGGTTTGAAATATTAGGATAAATGAAATTTATGTGTCATGCAATTTGGGGAAAATCCAGGGCGATGTCCAATATATATTATCAAACTCAAGCTGCCAAGTCCGTCCATGTATAGCTCCCATTTAAGCCAAAACATCTCCTAATCGGCCATCCTAGCTTTGCCTATCATTTTCCTTACCAATGGGCGCTTCTAGGCCGATATACCATATATTAACCCCATTATCTCTCTCTCTCTCTCTCTCTCTCTCTCTCTCTCCAATTACTTATATGACAGGTTATGTGCATGTGATACAGAAAGCTGATAAAATTTAAGTGGATATGGTTCGGCTGCTAAGTGAACTTAAATGTTATCATCCTCCAAGCTGTCACTAACTGAAATTTGGTTTGCAAAATTGTCACTCTCCCTAACACATGCCACTGGAGACAGTGGTCCAACGGGAAAGCAAAGCAAAATACTATCTCTCCCTCAAGAGGGCAATTAATAATATCTCCTCCCGACTTGTAATGACTCCGCGTATACATCAAAGTTGAAATTAAGCTTGGATTTGGCTTTTAGCTATTTAGATTATATATATATTCTCTTGATGATGTAAAGGACAACAAATGTAAAAAAAAAAGGTTATGGTTATAAATCAAAGAAATTCAGGAATTTAAATTTTAAATCCCATTCATAGTTAAATATTTTTTCTTCCATTGTTAATGATAATTAAAAAGAGAGAGAAAAGATCGGCACCACCAATTAACCACACCTAAATGGGGTGCATAAATACTGCTAGGCCCGTCGGCAGTGATTCATCGGTCTTCCATATTACATCACACTGGAGAATTAATGGCGAAAGAGCTAGATGACATAAATCTGTTACAGCTAGTGGTGCTGAATGTATTATCAATGTGGGTTGTGGCCAATATCTTCTCGCCGGCCTGCAGCCTCCCATCACCATCGCCATCACCGCACGGGCATGCAGGCACCAATTGTCACTAACATCTGGTTGCAGACCAAAAGGAGGCGAAATTCGAATGGTGTCAATTTGAAGAATATTAGCATAGATCCTTTAAAAGAAAAGGATTAAAAAACGAGAAAAATCAACTTGCCAAGAAGAAGCCTGTTTGCGCGTAACCAAAAAGAAAATGGGAGGAGAACAAAATGTGGTATGGGGGAAGAAAATGAGGGAGGACCCACAATATTCCAAGCGGTAAAACGGAACCATGTGCGATCATATGGTGGTTGGCCTGTTGCAGGCCCACAAAAACTCCACTTTTCTATCTCAAAAACTCCATCGTTCTCGTATACCTGAAAATGAAAGAAGAAACGTATAATACAATATTACAATTATAATTATAAAGGCTTTGATTCCCCCAAGTCTCCTTCCTCTTCACACCTCCCATTTTCAATCCTTTAATTCTCACCTCCCATTCATTTCTTTCACATGTTTTCCTTCTAAACTTCCCTGCCTTCTCCCTCTCTCTCCCTCTCTCCCTCTCTCTTGGTTTGGTTTGGTGTTATATTATAGATTCTGTGTCAGAGAAGCCGCAACTAAATTCTCCTTTTGTCCTTCTGATCTCTGAACAAGAGAGGCCCCCTTGTGTCAGGAACAAAATCTAATTCTAGGTCCAATCACCTCTTGTTTGTTTTCTCTCGGTCTATGTATCTAATCCTTACAAAGCCAAAAGCAAAGAACACAAGTCCAATCCCCATATCTTCATCAACGCTCTCAACTAACCCCACAAACCCTAGTTTCTCCCAGAAACATTCAACTCAAATTCTGATCTTCATGAATCCTCAGAACCTGTCTTTGAACCCTAATTCGATAAAATATAGGTTTGCTAACAAGTTCTTTCGAGCTTTGGAAAGAATAAGTAGGCAAAGACGACCCGCCACCTGGTCTTCATGTAATAATCCCAGAGAGATACTTCAAAGATACCATAGGGTTAAAGCAGCTGCTGATAAATCCCTAGCCTTTGCTGTTGGGTCAAGGAGAGCCTGGAGCCGGGCAATGCTTTGCAAGATTCGCAACCGGAGGCATGGCTTTGTAGCGAGAAAAAGGATCAAAATTAATAAGGAGTCGGTGACAAGGGATGTTGCAAAGGAGAACAAGAAGAATGATGATCAAGAAGTTGGATTTGGTCAGGCCAAAGAGCTGAGAAAGCTCGTGCCGGGCGGCCAAGCTATGGATTTGTGTCATTTGTTGGAGGAGGCTGCGCATTACATAAAGTGCCTTAATTCCCAAGTACAGGTGATGAGAAGCATGGCAGATTTCTACTCTACTTGAGAGGTAAACACATGCTTTTCATAATTATATGTTAAAAAATGAAAAAGAAAAAAAAAAGAAAGAAAGAAACATCAAATCCAGAATCAACACAAGGGGACAAAACAGAAAAAGGAGACGAGAAAGAAGGAAAGATGGTTATGCAGTGGTCATTAAATAAAGTTTCTACTTAAAAAAAAAAATAAAAAAAAATGTTGCTTAAAATGAGAAAACCAGTGTTTTTGTTTAAGAAAATATATTATTGTTGTGTTACTAGTTGCATGGTTTGGAGCACCCTCCGTGGCTCTATGCAATTAAACAGATAGATGCAGAGTTAATATTTGTGAATATTAATAAAAAGTTGTGTCTGGACATCTGGTCTGTAACTTATGCTCCATACTGTTACTAATTATTATTATTATTATTATCTACCTAATTAATATCCTAAGCTAGTGCTTGTTTGCAAATAATTTAGTTTGGATTTTACACCCCCCCCCCACTCCTTCCTTTTTAGAGTGAGAGGAAGAAATGGACCGATAACTAGCTTAGCCTTGCAGGTCTATGTAGAATTCAAGATCTATAGTCTACACTATATATATATATATTATATATATATATATATTAAGGTAAGGTAAGGCTACCTTGAACTTTGCACTCTTTCTTTCAAGAAAAAAAAAAAAAATAAAAAAAGAAAAGGCATCTGTTAATAGAGGTACCTGGGTCCAGCTAACCCATCATTGTGCTTCCTTCCCTAATGAAAAAAACCCATCACCCACCCAGGCACATTTCTCCGGTACTCAAAGGTTTAGGGTTGTCACTCGGCTGCTTCAAAAGGTGCTGAGCTGACCGAATCATTCCTTTATCCACACATGGCCCCCCACCATTCTCATATCTGTTTCCCTTGTGGAATGTCGATAGAGTCTGATACCAACTGAGAAAATTTTTTCAGACAACCTAATGTTTTGCCTTTATTGTTCAACGAAATCGAATTTAGAGATGTGCAAGACCACACTTTTTCAGTAGTTTAACATCCAAAACGACAAACGTCGACCTTGTAGTTCTTCTACTCGATGTTTAGATTGCCAAATGTTTATCATAATATCAAAGGCCAAATTACGAAAAGGATGACATAGAATAAAGAATTAGACGACGAAGCAACACTCCTTGGGTACGACAGAACACAAAGCTAGCTAGACAACTGTGTTTTCTAAACAACTAAAGTCACGAGTTGCTTAATGTTTGCATTAAATTTACTCGAAAGCAAACAATAATACGCCCCTTAATGCTCACCAATATGGATCACAGATCGAATTTGTCATATAGTGGTTCTTTATATCCTAGGCAAACGCATAGCATGAACATAAATACGCAACATGCACGATTGACTTTATGTAACACGCCTTTGTGTGTGGAGTCATGATTTGGAGTTTTGCCAATAGAAATTCATAACATGGTTGGTATCTCAAAGAGATTACTGCTCTTAGTTTCCTACTATGATTCTTCACTACTAGCTAGTATTGTGAATTTGTTCATCTTCCATCAACATTGTCATGCAATTGTGTTTCTGTTATAGAGTGGCTGTATTGACCTTGCGTCTCCAAACTAGCTCTAGCGAGATACGCCCCTAAGTGTGATCAAACGCCATTTCCTACATATTTAGAAGAATCTTACATTCTTGTATCTTCCCATTAAGTGATATAATATTAATATATATATATATATATATATATATATGCACACTAATGCATGAGAATAAAAGAAAATGTAAAAACTATATAAGGAAAAAACGACTATATTACTAAAAAATAAAAATATAATCAAATTAATGTAGAACAAAAATTAAAGCATAAAAAATTTGAATTCTACGAGAAAATTGTACAATCAACTACATACCAGAAACTGAAGGAAAGAGAAGTCGATCACACACATACCCGTGAATTCTTCTCAAAAGCTACATTTCCTCCTCCTAATATATAGCTTGTAATTATTTATTAAAAGTATATATGCTTTATCATTTTCTTCATGGACAGACGGCCTGAGTTTCCATTTCTAGAGAAGATTATGTGTAGGATTAAAGAAGATGTAGGTTGGAATTTTATGTGTTAGTGTATAATTCCATCTTGAAATTAAATAATAGTAAAATCAATATTTAAAGTAATTTAAAGTGCCTGTTCATCTAAAAACAAAGTTAAAACAATGGTTTTCTAATTTTCATATACCCAAAAAAAAATATTGAACCTACATGAAACTTTAGTAGCTAAGACAAAGAGATAGAATTTTCAACCTCATCATTTTGGATAAATTTTAACAAATGAAGATGCAACTGGAAAGCGTCAAGTATAGAGATTCCAGAACGTAGGTTTGAATTATTAGATGTTGCTTTTTTTTCAGGTTCAATTAACCATTTTAGCCTAATACATAAGGCCAAATATGCTGTATATGCAATTGCGCACTAGAGCATATAAAAAAGTATTTTCCGAACTCCATATAGTATTAAAAAATGTGAAAACTATTATTTTCTTTCCATGATTGGAGTATGGGATAATAGGGCTAGTGTTTCTACAAGTTGGAATACCCGTTTACAATGAGAGATCGATGCACATGCCATACTCACAACGATGTATATTGATAATCCTGCGCATGACCATAGTTGCTTGCAACAGTGTTTCTTAATTCTCCATATTTGAAATCAATGCTACTGTAAACATTTCTTTTTTCAATAATAAGGTTTAATCAAAGAAAAGGAAAGAGTATGCATAAAAAAATTTAAAATAAAAGAAGAAAAAAAGAAAAGGAAAGGGTAATATAGTATGTACGTGTATATATATATATAAAGTACCGTAACTGCCTGTGCGACGCTACTTGCACGCCACTAGCAGTTCGGTTTATTAGAGAATGATAGCCAAAAAAATAAAATAAAATTGGAGACAGCACATGATGAACAAGGAATGCAAATGCGGATGCTCAATGTTGCCTCACCTGTCTTTAGCACAAGACTAAACCATCTTGTCTACAAACTTCAATCCACCAATCGTGCGGTTCCTTTGCATAGTACAGTAATCAGACACCTGTTTGATGTCCTCTTTCTGTTGTCTTATCATCAAAGGCAATTATCTAGGGAACGTCCTTGTTTTAGTAGGGGGCCAAAAACCCCTACAAATAGATTCAAAACCCAAAAGAAAATGCACAAAACAACAAGAAAAAAACAGGAACTTATTAGAAAATCTGGTCCTATGGCAAAGGGTCTCTAATTCCCTGATATATATATATAGATTTTTAGCTTATATAATAATTATTTGTCTTCATATTCGCGTCTCATTTCTTTTCCCCAAGTCTTTCATTTCGTTTCTTCTTTTAAAAAATAATGAAGGAGCTAAAATCTTTCAATGGGAGCTTCCGATATAGTTTCATGAAACCAGAAATCAAGACTGATAAATATAACTATACAGTATCTCACTCTTGTTTGCGAAAACGGGGTCCTTCTAACATTTCCGTACATGTTACAGCATTATATGTTTGATCTGTATCACATTTGAGTGCTGCGCCCAGTGCTATGTAGATAAACAGACGTTAAATGTTCAAATTCTCTCTCTTTTTGATGATTGTATTGTACAGATTGAAAGTGTCCCACAGTGCACATGCGATGTCGTTATGCAATAGGAGTCAATGTAATTGTGTTGCACTTGCTAGTTTTCCTATGGGCTGGGATGGTTTCTTGGGTGTGGATGCAGCCATCTATGCCGCGCTGGCTGCAGTAGGAATGTCGACTAATCCATCTATACGTCTACAAAGTAATTAAGGGGCCCTTTCTGATTCGTGATGGAACTCGGAATCGACCTTGTCTTTCTATGTTTCTTCAAAAAGCCTGAGAAACCCTAACTACTAACTTTGTAGATATGCCGATCAACAATCTTCAACTTGCACAAATCGACTCGATGATCTACGGGACATTAGGCCTAAATCGAGATCTCAGTGACAGCATTTAGACGGTAGATCAATGCAACGTGTACTCAGCTGGAAAAAGACCAAAAAGATCGTTCCTAATCCAAACATTAACTTTACTAATCAAGGAGGAGGCAAACAGACACGGAAACAAGAGATATTGCCAGTAAATTGTAATTAATTTGTATTATTTACGGAACCTAAAAATACACAGAAGTATGTGTCACTGCAAGTATACTAACCCGGAACCTCCAAAGCGTGACGGTTGGCGTCTGGCTGATCCATATGTGCGCGCAGCGCGCGCTCTCCGGCTCCTTGCTTTCCTGGGGGGAGGGGGGTGGTTTTAAAACGGCCTATTTTTAAGCATGCAATTTGTTTTTTTCTTTTTCTTTTTTTTTCTTTATAATAATAATAATGATTATTATTTTCACTTTAGAAACTCATCAGGAGGCACCAGTCCAGGAGGGTTGGGTTGGTGATTGCAAGAATCTTAGATCTTGGTTCATGGAGTGGCATTTCATTTGCTCAATGCCTAGTGCGCAGGGATAAGATTTATGGCCATTTGGGAAAGGAAACAAAGCAAAGGTCTTTCAAAGCACTCGAAATGAAGCCACTCACCGTATTTGTAGCCCTTAATTGCGCTTCAATTTGGAAAGGGAAACCAAGCGTCCTGGACCCCTGTTTTGCCCTCTTCCTATGCTTGACACGCGTGCGTGCGCTTGAAGACTGCCCAGTCGTCATGTTCATGCATCTTCCACTTGTGTTATGGGGTCCCCCACCATTGATGTCACTGTTCTCTGTTTTCATCCGTTCTTCGCATCTTTTGCATCTCTCGGAAGCGAAATATTCCCGTTGATGTCACTATTCTTTGTTTTCATCCCTTCTCTTTTACTTAAAGGAAATATTTCAAAAAGGATGAAAGCAAAATCATTTGTGTCGTTTGTAATGGCTGTTTTTTTCTTATATATTCTTCTTTTTCTCATTTAAAATCTCAACATATTCGAATATCAAAACATTTATATATTTCTTTTTTTTTTTTTTTTTCTAAACACCAAAGTTCATATCGATATTCGATACTTCACATTGGAAAGGAAAACGGCTATTTTACATGGAGTCACACCCACGTACTTCATTTGTTTAAACTTCAAAGACATGGACCATTCTCCGTCTTCTAATAAACAAAATCGTGGGCTAACGCTGAACAGCCACACAAAAGCAAGCATTCTAATTTTTAACGAAAATTTCGCAATCAGTACAGCTCGATGTATACAGTAGCTAACAAGGTGAAGCTGGCGACAACAGCTCTGTTGACCATACAACACCAGTTACGCAGCCTTGGTTCCCGCTTTCTATATAACCATCCCTGCTCGGTCTATTTTGATGATACTTTATATTGCTCTTTCTTTTTTTTTTTTGCACCTTAATTGTTGCTACCATCTGTTGTATGTCCTAAAATTAGCCCAATCCTGGCCCCCATGATCATCTCAATTGTTGTATGCTAAGCATTCACGCTAGAACCAAATTGTGGGATGAGATGACATGCCATGTCCCTTATCCGGTAGCTATTGCCCCAGAAAGACGCAAGCCAGAGACCCATGATTGCCATGGCGACTACCGAGCATGCTGGTGGAACAGCCTGACCACTCCCAAGGAACTGCGTGGCAAGAAGCCCTGCCAGAGTGGAGCTTTGCATTCCTGTGCATAGTGAAATTGTCCGGCTAACTTCTTCCTCTTGCCTGCGTGGATTATCAGAAAATTTCATCTCATATGCTTCGACTTACAAGCACTAGAATTTGGAGAGAACAACTTGTTTATTTGACAAAATCTAAGAGTGGGTATAACAATCAGAAAATCAACAGATGTTATTGAGGACCTCCGGCCTCAATATTAGTTTGCCAACATGATTGATTTCTAAGAGTCCCAGCTGCCTAAGGCAATATAAAGCACCCAGTGTAAGAAGCTTCTCTTCATAAATCACAAAGGGAAGATCAGATATGGTCAAGGCATCTAGTGTGGGAAGCAGGTTCAGGAGAGAAAGCAACTGATGGTCAGCAGTAGAAACTGAAAAAAATACCATAATAATCATATATGCCAGACTTACTGCCCAAATTACACGGCTTTTAGAATTTAATGCCTCCCAAATTTGGAAACGTATAAAGGAAACAAAGCAATTCAGCAATTAATTTATACCATCTAAGTAAGCCAATTACATGCTGATTACAAATTGCAATCTTGTTTAAGCCATCCAACCAGGACTGATGTGGGGATACAAGAATACCTTGAGGCTGACATTTGAGAAGGAATAAAGGCCAAAATGAAAACAGTTGGGCGAGTTCAACATTAGCTGGCAAAGCCTAATATGTATGGAGCAGGTGAGATAGAGAAAAATGGGCTGCATACTCAGTTAACATGAATCCAAAGAACTATTGCTTGATGAATATAAGGGACATAGTTCAATATAAACAGGGCAACAAAAAAGGGAGCTTGAATTTATCAATTCTATGTAGTTAACTCATCCATGAAAAGGCACACTGTATGACATATAAATATGGCATTACCTCAGTGATGGAATCTTGGATACCCAGTATCCCAGTGTAAAAGCTGCTGCATGAAATGTCAACACTGGAAGAACCAATCTAAGACCCTCTGTGGACAATATCTGACTCTGGTTTATTGCTAGGGGGCTACCAATACACATCGAAGTGCAAATCATAGCAACAAATGGCATCACAGGCTGAAGAAAATTTACCACCGGCTTCGCATAAGTATTGAGAACAAGGCCAAGTGTAACTGGGACAAGAACAACCTATCAAAAGAAACCCCCCAAAGAGAATATTATATTGAATCTAAGCAAGAACAAAAACAAAGAATCCAACTAGGGCATATATTGCCTTAAAAAGTGCTCTATTTACCTGCAATATTGACTTGGACATGGCAATTGCATCAACTGGAACAACAGAGCCAATAAGAAGGCCAGTTAAAATAGGTGTGACAAGCACTGAAGCAATGGTGGTACAGCTTGTGAGAAGAATGCTCAACGCCACATCCCCTTTGCTCAAGAAACTGGCATAGCTAGACAGCTGAGCACCTGCAACGCAAGATGTGAGGACAAAACCCGCATAGAACATCTGAGACATCCCAAATGCCTTTGCAATTAAGATCCCAAGGGCTGGTTTAAGAACATACTGCGCGACAAACCCAATAGACAGTGGTAAAGGTCTGCAACAAATAGAGAAAGACAGAAACTTGGGAGCACATTCAAGATTATTAAAAATTGAGTAGAATAATCAGCACTTTAAATTATGCCAAAGCATATCACCTTTTGAATGCAAGAGCAAAATCATTGACAGAGAGTCTAATTCCAATTGACAACATGATCCCACCAAGAGCTGGGGCATATAGCTCCTTAGATACCCTGCATGAATTATGAAATGAATATATTTTCTTGTTATCTTCTGTATGCCCTGCTACTTCAAAAGAAATATTCTCTGTCACTTCAAAATAAAAGGACACAAGCTGTATTTCTGCAATACCAAACTTGCAAAGATAAATCATACTATAAACTGCATAAACAAACTAATATATATTCAAGACTATCTTTTGAGCCTTTTATCAAACTTGTTGGAGCATCCTAAAATCCAATAATTATTTTACGCGTTTTTTTTTTCCATTTGAATCCAAATTTTTAAAACAGTAGAAAAATTACTGGCACATTAGCTACTAAATAAATAATTATTTTCAACTGAAAAGGAAGCATTAGACAAACATCATTAGAAACACAATTGTAATGGTTTAAAGAACAAAATTAGTGACTTTGTTGCGTTTGTCCACATTAAGAGCCACTGATTACATAACTAAGAAACCTAGGAGCGTACAAGTGATTAAACCCAGAATAAATACAGCAGAAACAATCCCAAAGTTGAATTCTACTCCCGCAGAAGTATTGAACGACGAGTAGAACCAAATCCACTCATCACCAAACTGACCAAGTAAAAGTGGCGGGCTGGGCAAGAGCAGCAACAGCAGTGGCAGCAACGACAAAGGGAAGCATGGCAGAGAGGACCTGAGAAGAATCGCTCTTAGCTACCTCTGCGGCATTCGGGTTGAACCCGAAATACAATATAGAAGCGTTGCCTTCTCTTCTCTGCAACCCGACCCGCCCAATAAACTGGGAAGTGGAGCATGCAAATGTTGACAAAGCTCCGTTCTTCCAGCCATTTCTGCGCAAGGTAACTGAGGAGCAAGCTAATGAAGAGGGTAAAGAAACATGGGCCGGAGGTGTTTTACTAAAGACCCAGAGCCTTGGTGCTGCGATAATGGCGGTTGTGGCAGGGACTGCGAGAATTGATGCCATTTGGCTTTTTTTCCTCGACAAAAACAGATAAAAGAAGAAAAAAAAATATTTATGTGAAAAGATATAGAGGTGGTGATATTTGGCGGTTGTGGTTTTCCTAAGGTGGTTAAGGGGAGGAGCCGCCGGACAGACGTGGATTCCGGCGGACGAAATTGGGGGAGGGAAACAGAGGTGTTGAAGATCAGGGGATGGAACGATTGGTGGCAACTTATGAAGGGAATTTTGATATGATTATTTTTTAAAAAATATTTTATTTTTTAAAAATATTTTAATTTTTTAAAAAATAATTTACTTATTATCATATAATAATAATAATAAATTAAATTTATTTAAATTAAAAATAATAAAATAAAATTTTATAATATAAATTATAAATAAATTATACCCATAAAAAATATAAATAAGAAATTTGATTCTTGACGGGCCAGTGGGATTCTCAAGTGTTTTAGCAACAGATTGGAATTAGGTAATTTGCAACAGATTGGAATTGGGTAATTTGACGGTCAGGAGGTTGCTTTTGATGGAGAACTCCGATTTTTGAGCGTACACGGTGCTGGTGTTCGTCCAGATCCTCAATTTTATGACGCAATCCTCCACTTTTTGCCTATTTAAAGTTGAGTTTCTTTTTAGTTTCTGTAACAATTAAATTAAGTATGCAGAAATCCAGTCAAATAAAACATAGAGAAGTTTAACTAAAATTAAGAAGTCGTATCGCTCTCTCTCTCTCGTCAACAAAAGAAAGAGATCTCTTTTTTGGATTTTCCATACCATACCATCGTAAAGAAAGCCAATGGCAGAGCACCCACTTGTCAATAAAATACATTCTCAAACGGTATTGGCTGTCGTTGCATGCCATGGGGTCTTGCAGATTTTAAGTCAAAAAATAATAATAATAATAATAATAATAATTTTAAAACATCGGGGGAATAATCTGAAAATATTATATATCAAATATCTCTTCAGTTCCTGCTTAGTCATTGTTCCAATTGCAACTAATGGCGTCAAGAATCATTTGATCGATGCGATCCTTCCCACTGACCTATTAATATTAAAGGGACTCGGGTTGGCCGTGCCTCTATCTAACCACTGTTGCACGCGAACGATAATGGGTATGCAGTAATCTCCACAGGAGGTTCATGAATTAGTCATTTGGCATTCTTTTATTTCTTAAATTTAATTTCAAATGATAAATATTAAGTAAGTGTGAGTTTTTAATATAAAAATAAATATATTAAAAATAATCATAATTATCAAATGAAACATTTATAATCTCTCTTTGTATAACTAATAATTTTCATTGCACTTTTTGTAAACTCACTTTGAATTTAAGTATTAGACTGCATTTTGAAGATGGATTCGACCCATCTTCGCTCCCGAGAAGTCAAACAAACGCACAAGATGGGGGCGAGAGATTCATCTCCGCACTTGAAATTTTCTCATGCGCATTCTGACACTGTGGCCATGCTCTACTAAGACGGGAGTTTGTTTAATTGGAAAAAGACTTTTCAACTGCTAAATAGACTATGGTTTTGATTTCCGTATTTCAATTCATATCCATTATCAATGTGATGGAATCTGAACACGCATTGCTGTCGATCAAATCTCAATCCAAATAGACTCTTTTTTTTCTTTTTTTGGGAAAAATAAAAAAGGTGTATGCCCTGCAAACACTTTTGGCACAATTTTTGACGTTGTTGGCACAATTTTTGACGTTGTTGGTTGAACAGGACGGTGATACAAAGTATTCCGTTGGAGATTGGAAACAGAAGCAATCTCTTCAATGTACCTCCGTTAGAATGCTAAAATTACTGGATATTCCGTGAAATATATTAAAGCTAAACCACTGATCATTACAGTAGTTGGGTCACTTTTTTTTTATTCTAATCTCCTTATCGTAATTTGATGTACCGAAAACGACGACGTTTCCTTCATAATGAATGCCCCCCTTTATACTCCGGAAGGTCGTCACGCCATTTTCTGACATCGACTTTGATTTTTATTGAGAATTCAGTAAGTGGAATTGCACCTACAACTGCCGAGGGAAAGTTACCAGTGAATTGATGGTGCCAACTTTCCACAAAACTCCGTGACTTAATCGCAGTTCTCTCCTGTGGTTATATTCCTAACAGAAAGGCAATACAAGCTGTCATTATTAACTAATATCACGTTATTGTCGCATTGATGGGCAAGAAATCCCGATAATGTTTTTATTTATTTAACAACAATAATAATAATAATAATAATAATAATATTTTATTACTATTATTTGAGGAAATGTAGGTTTATACTGGTATCAGAAATTTTGTCATTCATCCCACTTTTCCACTTTCCCTTTATTTATTTACCCAATGGCGTCTTTTTTATAGATGGTTGAAGCACGGAAGAGTGAATCTTGAAGTTTCTCCTCAAACGATTATCACAAGACGTTACCCATGTTCATGAGGGCGGATGGCACTTGCTTGGAAATGTAGACAGTTGGTTAATTTTTCAACATCGAGCCAGCTTCTACCGTTCATCTTCGATCCAGTCCGGTGACAACCAGGTTCCCCTTCATATAGCAGGCAGAAGATTTGACAATTATTGCTTCGCCAACAGCCGCACGTGTAATGGCCAGCAATTGCCTTAACCGGCATCACCAAGGGTGGGTCATTACAAATTTGCCGCTCGTATGGCCTACAGGTTACTCATAATTTAGTAGATAAAACGGTGCCTGTCACATGCAATGCCAGGCAAAGAACAAAATTCTGACAACTGCTTCAAATGGGATGTTCAAGTAACTTCTGCATTAAACAGGGAAATCCAGTCAGCAATCGGTGTCGTTCAAAACCATACCTAATATGGAAGTAGCGAAGCAAGGAGCAGATTAGGCTAGTCAATTTTGACAGGCATGAACCCTTTAGTCGTGGTTGCAACTAGGTGTCCTCTTTGTTTGAGATTGAAGTAACAGGAGTGTAATCACGAAACAGTCGATAATTCCTTGGTAAAACCTTTCTCTGCTTCCTTTGTATGCCATGGGCTACATAACGAGTCATTGTCATCCGTTTTCTTTAAATCCCTCCATCCCAACTGGGGATGATTCTATGAGCCCATTACAGGCATACACACCAACAACAGTCTCCAAGCCTGCACTATGGTATCTAAAAATGGTGCCCATTGGGTAGGTAATATTAAAGCTGAGATGTGAGGAGTTCGACAGCAGCTCTTCTCCCAAAACTGTTAAGATATACAATCCCAAAACCAACAAAAAAAAAAAAAATCATGATATACCAGTAAATTGATATTCCTGGTTAGAATCTCGAGTCAAGTTCATCTTCTCATACAACAATCTCCGTCAACCAAAATTTCAGTCCCCCTCAAATTACTCCGCCATTGATTTATGCCACTCTTCTAAAATGAAAGAATGGCAAATGCTACAATTCTAAAACAGCACTGAAGTTGATAGTGTTGTCAGTTGTCAGGCATGCTATCATATGGAAAGCGAAATCAGGGAAAAATGAAAGGAAACAGAAATATGAGTAAGAGCAAAAGTCACACCAGAATACCAACCTTCAAGTTCATTTCACCCACCTTGCCTAACCACAAAACACAGTGCAAAAGTTGCACATGAATATCAACATCCAAACAAACCTCTACCAGCTTGCCTACTCACACAACACATCCCCATAAACCACAAAAACAACCATAGGAAACAGGTTGGCATTGCAGAAATATACTTTCATGGCATCAATTATCAAACATTCTGCTCGGTTTCCTGACGGTAGAAACACAATTTACTGAGGTTTATGCTAAACTAAACTGCATATACGAAGACCCTTTAACAGGATGCCAATTAAATGATGGATTCTCTAATATTCCCTTCATTATCATTGCAGGTCTAAGTACAGTATTAACCCAACAACAGAGAAATTTCTAAAAAATAAAAGTAATAAAAATAACAATAGTGTGTGTGACAGTGAGGTTATTATTATGATTATGATTATTATTATTATTATTATTATTTGTGGGGAGGAGGAGGAGGAGGAAGAAGCTGTTGGGGGTATTTTCACGGCTTTAGAAGGAAATCTTACAGCAACAAAGACTTTATTCTCGAAATTTTATATATCACGAATATGTGCATGCCTCATAAATCAACTTATTCTACAAAAAAGGGACTCAAAATGGCAATCATATTTGATAGCTGTAATACAACAAATGAACAGAACTTTTCTCATATTTATGACCTGAAATCACCTCAAATGAATGCTCCTGCCTTGCATTGTTTTCCATGGACATTTCAACAAACTATCATTCATATCACTGTCTTGCTAGATTTCCCTCTCAACTGCATCCACAAGGCACCCCAGCTTTGACTGGCTCATCTAACTTGCATACTCTTTACCATATGGGAAGAACGATGCAAAGCACGCACACTGGATGGAAGCATTCAACCTGCAAAATAAGGCTCTGGAAAAAATTTACAAGGGCTAACACAGAACTCAAGGCACTGATTCATCTATACACATCTGAAATGGCACTCTCTTGCACCCTTCACAAGTCATTTCTCCCAAAATTTTCTTCATCAAGCTGATATCTCAACTCGGCAGATTGACTCTGCATAGAAAGTGGCAATTTACACCATCAAACAAACGCACATAATTTAAGAATATCAGCCATTATAGAATTTCTTATTCTCATTAAGCAAACACTCAATTCAAGATGTAGCCACATTTCCTGACCACAAAATAAAACTTAAGCAAAATAATGTTCAAATTTTTTGATTAGATATCGTTGACAGGAACACAGGGAATCAGAAAACCTTTTTAACCGCCGACTGCCCCAGTTGTTCATTCCACTAAACAAAGCTTAGCTCACACACAATAACAAAATAATAAAAACAAAGAAATTGAAGAAAGCGAGTAAATGTATAAACGAAAGAAAGGAAGATCAAACCTTGGAGACGGCCTGAGCTATAAGTCTCCCAGACTGGATCTCCTCTGCCGTCCCATCGCGAGCAGTGGTGCATTCCCTCGGCGTTTCGAACAACGAGAGAGAAAATTGCTTGCGTGCAACGCCGACATCGAAATATATAAGCCCCGAGGTCGGTATATCCACCCGAATCCCCTTTACCTTGAACCATAGGAACAACTCTTGCGCCGAAATCCCCGACAACTTCTTGATCTGTCCGTAACTGAGAGTCCCAGAGACGTTCCTGTCGTAGTGCAATTGGCTCTCGAACTTGGCGTTGCAGGCCTCATCCAGGTGGACCTCGAACTCGCCGGCCTCGTCGACGGTGAACTCCTTTACGCCCTTGGGCAGCAGCCCCATGGGTAGCCCGTGGGCCTTCAACACCTCGTAGATTGAATGAGAATCTTGCTGCTTTGAATGAACATCTCCTGCCATTGAGATCGCGAGACAGAGAAGAAGCCAAAACAGAGGTGTTGCACTTTCAGAAAGCATGCTTTCTTTTCTTGGGCCTTTTTTCTTCTTTCTTGATTTTGCGTGCGCGTTAGAAGATGAATTTCAATTAAAGTTTTAAGAATCGTGACGATTATGATTATTCGCACTAGAGTGAGATTAGGTTTAGGGTTTTAAGGGACAGCTAGTGGTAGAGAGAAAATGAAGGAAAGATGAGCTGCTGCTGGAGGGACTGGACGAAGAAGGACACGCCAGACTGTGCCAGCTCGTGGGGTCCCTTTCTTGTCTGCATTCACCGTTGTTTGCATCGCCATGTAAATTTAATCAGAGGGCGATTTTGTAATTTTAGGCCAAAAGCACCGAAAACCATCTTGGTTTTTTAGCACGTGTGTCCAGGCCACGGTAGAGATTACGCGCATATGAGGAGCGTGACGACGAGTGACGTGCCAAGTAGTTGCACAAATGAGGGATGCGGGAGTTGTAACGACCAGCCAAAAAAGGTGCCTCCCGCTATGGTAACAAGTAGGAGAAATGAACGCAAAAAAAAACAGGTAGAAAACTGTAAAAAAGCAGCGTCTCCTGCCCCACCGTACCCACGAGATATCATGATAAGATCACGTAAATTTTTTATTTTAAATTTTCAATTTAATTTTTAATTTCTATAAATCAAAAAAAAAAAAAAAGGGTGTACCCTAACCCGCTCGCGTTTAGATCCAACCCCAGAGATCACTGTTATTGCTACTTTCTTTTATTTTACGTTTTTTTTTTTTTTTGTTAAATGTAATATTTACTTAATCAAATCCCAAGTAAAAATGACGGCATAGATTAAGCGAGTAATCAATGGGAGAGATGGGGAGGGGGTGGGGGCCACATGAATGGAAGGCGATGTTTAGGCGTGAGCATGATTATGATTTTGTCTTCACATTGAAAAATAGACATTAATTTCAGTCGGTATTACTCATTATTAGATGAGCCTTGACCACGTCTCCATGAAGTATTCTCCCAAAAAAAAAAAAAAAAAAAAAGATCGACAATACCATCATTTTTGCTTCAGAAAATATCTTTTTCTTAACGTTGTACATCATTAACATCCTTACAAGTTAATAATATTGCTTGTGGGCTCCTTCTACCGAAGACGGTGAATATTACTGTGGTATTACTTTTCATGGCAAATTAATTGTTACTGTTGTTGTTGTTGTTGTTGTTGTTGTTGTGTGTGTGCGCGAGAGAGAGAGAGAGAGAGAGAGTGTGTCTCTTACGTGATTAACGAGTATTGTTCTATTTTGGGCCTTATACGCTGTTCTGTTGATTATTCTATACTTTCGTAGGCAGCCGTGGGCTAGGAACGGATTGAAGCCCAAAAAATGCTAAAAGGGCTCGAAAGTTGAGAAGGAAACTCATTAATGGAAATTTAAAGTTAAAACTCCAACTCTATTAATTGGGTTATTATTATTATTATTATTTGTGGTTTCTGAGGTTGATCGGCTCCGGCCACAGGAAGTCGAAACCTTCAATACAGCCCACCCTTAATTTTCTGACAATCTTTTCCATGTCTCATTCCTTTTTTTTCCTACTTTTTGGACGCACCGACTCGCATCTCTCGGCCCTCGGCTACTTGCTTAGTGAATGGCTCCATTCCACTAGAAATTTACCAGAAAAATGGGCCCAAGTCCACTAAAAGTGGCGCTTTTAAGAACCCCTCCAATCCGTCAAACTCGGCCTTTTGCTCCGTGCTCCCCATCTCCCGCGTGACTCTCTTTTTCTTATTTCTTTTATTTTTTCAAAAAATGGAAGGATAAGGTTAAAAAAGAGAAAGAAGTACTGGTTAAACTTGCACGAAATCAATAGACGTCTATTTAAGTGTTGTTAGAACAGCGTCATCTAACGAAAGTGCATCGTCAGTTATTTAATTAATTATTTATTTTTTTTAATAAATATGAGTATAAGTAATTTTTTTTGAATTCTTAAAAATATATTATGATAATTATAAATAAAATTTATATGTAAACAAATAAAATGTATTTTTGAATATATTTTTTAGTATTATTTTTTGAGAGTCAATTTCTAACCATATATCACAGAATTCAGACGAATAGATAAACTTCAAACCTATAAATATTTTCCGTAATTCCACAGCAAGAGTTGAGGAAGCACCAATATTTGGAACAAAATCCACCAACTATCTAACGATTTTCCCAGCACCCGGAAAAGCTGAGTTGTCATGAGATTCCCGTCAACGTTTAGGGTGACTCTCTTTCAATGCCAGTCTAATTCACGTCCGTCCAAAGTCAAAGAGTTAACAATGACTATTTTTACAACTTTTGGACTCACATCCCCGGGGCCCCCGGCTAGTCGGCTTAGTGAGCGGCTCTAATTCACTAGAAATTTACCAATAAATAAATAAATAAAATTGGCCCCCTCCCCCCTAGATATTTTCCAAAGAGCAAACAACGACAAAAAGACAACGCAAAGTGGTGGGGGCAAAATGGCAAAAATGGAAAAGTGGTCTGGTTACTTGTGAATCCATCAACGACGCAATCGATTGGAGTAGGACCAACCCAGCGGGGTGCTGTTCTGATGGACCAAACCACCAGAAACCTCACCGCCACCTGAAATTACGAAACACGAAACACACAGTCCTCAAGCTTTCCTGACTCTGATCCGGCAATTCTATTTATTTTAATGACCCCAATAATATTTTTAATAATACAATTTAATTAATAAAAAATAAATTTTATATTATTATTTTATTAAAAATTATAATCTTAAATTTAATTTAAGTATTAATGTATATATTTACTTTAAGTGATACCTTGATTCACGATAAAATTCCATGACATTATAGCTTCCACGAGTTTCACGCATCCCATCGGAGGACTTGCAGGGCAGAGTACGCATGCACTTTCTGTTCTATCTTTTTTTTGGTTGCTTGAAAGCGAATAAAATCTCCATAATTTGCACACACCATCAGTATAAATACTATTCAAGGGTGAACGTATTGAATCTCGTATACAGACTTTCTAATTCCCATTTTTCCTTTTCTGATTTTTATTTTTTATTTTTGGGTAGAAGTAGCCATGGCAAAGACCAGTCCTAGCTTCTACGGCATAGGTTGCCTGTTGTTAAGCCTTTTACTATTGGCTCACTCGGCTCCTGAGAGTGCTGTTGTCACTCAGATTCCTGGCTTCTCTGGCACTCTTCCCTCCAAACACTATGCCGGGTATGCTTTTTAATTTTTCTTGGCATTTGCATGTCTGTTTTTGGGTACCATGTTGAAGGAACTTTCAAGCTCTTTCCTTTCTTATTCTCCCAAATTCCGGGAATTTGGGTTGCTCAGAAAAAAGTTATGGGAAATTGAGAATTATAGTTTTTGTGCTGAAAAATTGTTTTGTTGGAAGCTGATGTTTTTGTGGGATATATATATTTTTTTTGAAGATATGTGACTGTTGATGAAAGCCATGGGAGGAGATTGTTTTACTATTTTGTTGAATCAGAAGGAAACCCATCAAAGGATCCGGTGGTCCTCTGGCTCAATGGTGGA
Source organism: Rhizophora mangle (assembly GCA_037832345.1). NCBI lineage: Eukaryota > Viridiplantae > Streptophyta > Magnoliopsida > Malpighiales > Rhizophoraceae > Rhizophora > Rhizophora mangle. The sequence goes on along the minus strand of JBAPLJ010001678.1, from coordinate 1,983,119 downwards.
CCTGGATGCTCCAGCTTCGATGGATTTATTTACGAGCATGGTACCAATTTCACCATGATTCTTTTATGTTTTCTGTTTTCTTTGGCTATTTTCTGTGACTTTTAAAAAGCTGTGCACTGATCGATTGGGACGTAATCTTGATTACCTTATCTCGTTATCTGTTGCATTGAATTATAGTCCTTGAAAATGATTCTGTCTGCCTGCTTGTGGGACTGCTGGGGTTAGGTTGGGTTATTTTTGTCTGAGATTTTTGTTTTGCTTAATTTCCGTCTGACTCCATTGCAGGCCCTTTCAATTTTGAAGCAGCAAAGAAGCAGGGCGATATGCCCAAACTGCATCTCAATCAATATAGCTGGTCCAAGGTTGACTGCACTTTGTATTGAACAGTGCTCATTTTTCCTTATCTTGGCACTTGGATGCCATCAGTTTATGCAATTGTAACTTATGTATTTGGTTACATTGTATTGTTTTATTTTTATTTTTATCTTTTTTATGCATTTTAGGTTTCCAACACGATATATTTGGATTCTCCTGCTGGTGTTGGGCTTTCTTATTCCAATAATGAAACTGATTATAGAACTGGTGATTCAAATACAGCATCTGATTCACATGTCTTTCTCCTCAAGGTATGATGGGCAAGCAAGGGGTAATTTAAGTATATTTACAACTTTTTCCATAATTTCCAAGGTGTACCTATAGTATTGGCAATCTAATGTCATGCAACTAGTGGTTCGAGCTATACCCTGAGTTCCTCTCCAACCCATTCTTCATTTCTGGGGAGTCATATGCTGGAGTATATGTGCCAACTCTTGCTTATGAAGTAGTGAAAGGTACTTCTAGTTATTTCTCTGTTGCATTTGTTGTGATCCAATATAAAGTTTAAAGAATCAGTTTGCTCCTTTTACAGGAATTGATGCTGGAGCAAAGCCTGTTCTCAATTTTAAGGTCTGTTTCTAAAAAGCTCTAAAGCCCTACAGGGTCTGCTTGAACCATGGATGGTTAATAAAATTGCTTATGTTCATCCAATTGGAAATGAAAGGGAAAAAAATTTCATGGCTGCAACTGCAATTCATTTTGTATAGGGATACCTGGTAGGAAATGGAGTCACAGATGAGGAGTTTGATGGCAATGCTCTTGTTCCATTTGCACATGGGATGGGCCTGATCTCAGATGACTTATTCAGGGTCAGTGGAGTTGACCATTCTGATATAATGCATTTTTGGCAACAGTTTCTTCTGCCTATCATTCAACTTTTTGGTGAAATTTTGCTTGTTTGTGGTAGCATCATCAAACAATTGCATGGTTTTTAAATCCTATGCTATGCTTTTTTTTTTTTTTCATTATATTTCAGGGAAATTGATTAGAATTCTGCACTTCTTATGTAGTCAAATTAACAGAATATACTTTTCCATAATTTATATTGCACACTGCAGGAGGTAAACAGTGCATGCAGCGGGAATTTCTACAATCCACAGAGTGAAACTTGTAGCAGCAAGCTTGCAAAAGTTGATGAAGTAATGTAACAGCTTTATCAATTGTCAAATGAGATTCTTGGGCAATCTTCATAATCTTCTTTGTCATTTAGCCAAAAATTTTGATTGATCTCAGGATGTTGATGGTTTAAACATCTATGACATTCTGGAGCCATGTTATTATGATGCAGCAACAAGACACATTTCAGATGCTAAAATCAGGTTACCATCCAGTTTTCAGCAATTAGGTGAAACTGATAGGCCTTTTCCAGTGAGGAAGAGGATGTTTGGCCGTGCCTGGCCTCTAAGGGCTCCAGTGAGAGAAGGAATTGTTCCAACTTGGCCACAGCTCCTCAATAGCAAGGGTGTTCCATGCACTGTGAGTCAATTAAATAATAACAATTTTACCATAACTGGTTACTTGTATTTGTAAACCCCTCTTGAAGATTGTGTTGCTTTGTTTTGTTTCTGGAATTTTTATATGTTTCTGTTATGGAAGTGGATGTTTATTTCTCTTTTGCTGGCCATCAATGACAAGGATGTTTATCTATCATATATAACTTTCTCATACATCTTTATGGGCTTCAATAGGTGGTAAATGATAAACTCTTTTCAAGAACTCTTTGGTTTGGAACATTTTTAAGATGAGGTGCCTCTGGATTTGTGTTATATATAAGTGACTTGCATTTTCAATAGAAAATTCATGTGCTAGATGGAGAGTATATTGTCATATGCTACATTGTATTTCCTTAAATGGTTCTTGTTAGTGATGTCAGAGCAGCCTCTTCTGTTGTCTGCCTGTGCCTCAGGCTTTTTGAGCTTATTTTCAAACTTTCTACTCTACAGGATGATGAAGTTGCAACCTCATGGCTGAACAATGTGGCAGTTAGGAAAGCAATTCACGCGGAAAATGTAAGTTTTTTTTTGTTGCAATGGTGACTCGGTGTGTTAGAGGCACCTGCCTTCTGAATTTTGTGACAAAATAGGACACTGTAGCTGGTCATTGGGAGTTATGCACAGATCGAATTGAATTTCGGCATGATTGTGGAAGCATGATCAAATACCACAGGAATCTCACTATGAGGGGATATCGGGCACTCATATTCAGGTTTGTGTACTTAAGTTGACTTCTTTATTGTAACCTAGCGGTTCATTCTTTAGCTATTGCCACTGATAACCAAAGAGCTAACAAGATGAAGAAATTATTAAGGAGGAGACCGTGCAAGGGAATGGTATAATGGCTCTGCCCTAGGGAAAACTATTGGCAGATCTAAACCATTCTTTTAAGAAAAAGCTTGGGAGTCAACTCTGGTGGATTGGCTTTGCAAGGGACAGACTTGAATTTTTTGGATTCAATTCCTGCTAGTGCTGGATGCAAGTAATTTGGAGCACTCTGGGACTTTGCGCATACCTAGAGGATTAGTTGGGTTGTAATGTTATCAAATAAATGAAAAGACTGAGTAGTTGGTAACTTGAATTGCATTGACACATTAAGCTGGTAACCTACAGCCTCTATCTCCTTTAAGTCACATTTGTCATAATTGGTTATATTGATCTGTTTTCTTGCCTGACTCCTGGTCTGTTTGACATTTCAGTGTTCCTGTTCACTAGCTTATTTCAAATGTATCACTTAGGCTTGTCTTTTATAAATGAAACTATTTCATATCAATTTTTTTTTTTCCTTGTAGTGGGGATCATGACATGTGTGTTCCATTCACTGGGAGTGAAGCATGGACGAGATCCATGGGATACAAAATAGTGGATGAATGGAGGCCATGGACTTCCAATGGACAAGTTGCCGGGTACTTTTGCAACCATTTTTGATCTACATATGAGTCAAAAAGGAGATTCCTTGTTCGCTACACATCAGAACCAGTCTCATGTGAATGAAATTCAAAATTTTTCTTCCTTATGTTTTCCCTCTTGCCTTTCGCACTGATTGTAAAGACTACAAGGGTCTTCATGGATTGTTCTTCTCTTCTGTCCTTTTTTTCATGAAAGATACTCACGTGTACAATTGGTTGCAGATATACACAGGGGTATGAGAACAACCTCACCTTCTTAACCATAAAGGTATGCAAAGGGCTGTCTCCAGGTTAATTGCAAATGTTTTGGTGATTAGGTGCAACTACTCAATTTCATGGCAATCATTGTTATTTACTGCCTTTACTCGAAATCGGATGCAGGGGGCTGGACATACTGTTCCTGAGTACAAACCAAAAGAGGCATTGGATTTCTACAACCGGTTTCTTCAAGGAATTCGAATATAAACAAGCTATTATCCCCGATCGCAGGAGCAATATCAGTCATGTCATGTTGTCTCTGACTGTCTTTCTCTTTCCTCTTTCCTCTTCCTCTTCAGCGTTTAATGGTTGAAGGGTACTAGAGAATGATTCTGATTGTATTCAAGATAAGGAATTGTGTTAGTCAAGGATACTTTTATTTCTTGACAAGGCAAAAGAAATCATGGAGATTTCTGATACTCAATTACTAAAAGACAATCTAAAAGAACACGGCGTTAATAAATTAATATCCAAGCCACTTGGTTTTGGCTAACACTGAAGTCTTTATATGGGGTAATGAGCCTTGTAAATTTGCACGACCCATGTTTTGCGGATTCGGCATTTCTATGGAACAGCATTTCAATGCCCGGAGAAGTCAAACGGGCAGCGGTTTCTATGACGGGACAATCATTCTGACAAGTAATCGAAACAACTTCACGTCAACCTTTTCCTTGCAAGAAAACGGATCAAATAACGTAGTTGAGACTGGCGTCCACATCGTTGCAAGCTAATGGAGAACAACTCTAGATTATAACCCCAAAGAGTGGGGAAAAAAGAACACCCAACAAAAAAGAGATTTTTGTTTTGATTTTTCTAGATGTTTTAAAGGCAGATATTACCTAGAGGGCCCAGTCTAGTTTTATAGCATGAGGCCCATGGGCAGCCCAATGTTTACATTACACAAAGGGTGGCAGGCCCAATCCGAAATGCCCAAGTCAACCTAAACCGGGAGGGTTTAACACCATTACCATTTACCGGATATTATTCAAAGGCCCATTTTCTTTTTTATATTGCATACATGTGAGGCCCATGAGTCGTACAGGGCCCAGCCTGCTCTTTTTTTTTATTATTTTTCAAATACATTAGGACCATGGGCCGCCCCCAAAGATTTATATTGCCACCGGCTCCGGCGACGCAGAGGAAAACAGAAGAAAAAAATGGCGGCTTGCGCTCCACCGCTGCTGCGAAGGCGGCTATTTTGCACCCAAGTCTCAAAAAAAGCACAAAATCGCCTACAATGGAGCGTAAAACAAGTGAAAAATTCCAACTTCGCGGACTCTCTCTCCGAATTCAAATCCCACATCTCCGGATGTGATTTCGTGGCCGTGTCGTTGCAAAAGACAGGCTCTTTTTCCGCCCCTTGGCACCGCGTGTCCCCTTTCGACACGCCTGAGACCGCTTACTTCAAATCCAAGTACGCAGCCGAGCGTTTCCAGATCCTCCAGTTCGCTGTTTGCCCCTTCACTTTCAGGACCTCAAAAGTCACTGCCCACCCGTTTGTGCTCCTAACCACAGTCATTCTTTCGTTATTCTCTGTGTCCGGTTGCTAAAAGTTTTTTTGAATAGAAATTTCTTATTCTGCGATTCGTAGGAATTTCAAGTTTGTTAAACCGGTTCTCTTAGTTGATGAGGGTATTTATATTTTGCTCAACTGATTGAGTAGAAGCATCTTTTTTTTTTTTTGGGTGCAGATATAACTTTCATCTGTTCCCTAGGGATGAATTGAATATGGGGATGCCATCTTACAGTTTTTCTTGTCAAACCTCGTGTTTGACATCCATGGCTCGAGAAGGTCTTGATTTTAATGCTTGCATATATGATGGTAAGTCCTAATCTTGAATTGGGGGCGCCCTGCTGACTGAAGCCTGGTCCCTGAATTTGTTGGTATGATTTTGGATTTCTTTCCAATTTGTTGAAACCTGTGTCTGAGATTGTTTCTCCTGGAATGTCAGAAAAATGGACAGTAAGAAATTAATTTTCTGAAATTGTATTAAAATAATTAGGTTATTTTTGAGAACTTAGTTCTGGTTTTTAAACTAGAGCATTAGAGAATGTGGTATGCAACTTTATGAAACTTTCTTCATTGAATAAGCTTAATTGAAAGGAATATAGAAAAGTTTCAAGTGGCAATTCTGGCCTTTGTTTTGTAACTTTCTTACTTGATTATTTCCTAGATTCATTTTCCAGTTGAATAAAAGGGGTTGTTTTTGTTATCTGTTTTAGGCATTTCATACTTGTCCAGAGTACAAGAATCTGCTGCAAAGGTTCGGATGCAAAATCCTGTGCCTGCTTATGATGTGGGAAAATCCACTTTAGTCCCTTCTGTTGCCGATAAAGTCTTCGTTGAACGGGTTAAATCTCGTGTTAAGGTTTGGAAAAATGCATGTACAGACTCAAGTGCAGGGACAGAAGGTAAGAGTTACGAGTTTAATCCAGGTTTGTTCCTTATTTTCACTTCCAACTGTCTTGTGTTGTCATTTTCAGAGCCCCTGGTCAAGTGCCTAAGAAAAATTGTTTTAGCAAGTGAAGAGTTTAGATCAAGGCCAAGCATGACTATAGAAGTTTGCAGTGAACGCCAAGTGGAACTTACACTGGAGGTATACTCATGCATTAAGGTTTAACTCCTTTATTTGGTGATCATGCTTCAGGGTTTTCAACCTTATTGCTGATATGGTTTGCTGACTACAGATGTTGCAAGGATTTGCTGATGACATATTTCCTTTAATAATTCCAGCCAAGAGTGGAGGAACTCAGGCAGTTCGTGTTGTTTTAACCAGTTCAAAAGAGGACAAAGATCTTCTTCGGGTACTATGCAAATTTTGATCGTTTGAAGTTACAACCCATGATTAAATTCAAAAGATTCAGATAAATGATGCAGGAGTGGTTTTGATTGGCAGAGAGAGCTCGAGCCTGGAAGAGGAACGGAATGGGAAATTTCGTGGCTTTCGAGAGGTGATCGATTTGATTTCTGCTTCACAGAAGCCTGTTGTCTGCCACAATTCTCTTAATGGTGTACCTCTGTATTGTAGAAGTGGTCATTCTAAAATCAAATACATATCTTTGCTGTTTCTATTTAATGGTCACTCATATGATGTTGTTTCTGCATGCAGATTTCACATTTATTTATTCAAAATTTTTAGCTCCCTTGCCACCTAGCATGGATGAGTTCATGCACTACTTGCGCTTAGATTTCCCCAAGGTAATCGATGTCAACCACTTGATGAAGGAAATTGGACCTCAAAGAAAAGTGACCAATATACCTCTTGCTATGTCTTACCTGAAGAGTCGGTTCTTTGCACCTATTGAATTGGAAATGCCATGCCAAGGTCAGTTATTCTTAGTTTGTGGTGAAAATGTGAGACTCAATTACTCATAGATGCATTCTCATATTATAGGTTTCCTCTTGAAAACTAGTGTACTATAAAATTCTCCTTTTTCTTTCTGTCATTCCCCAATGGTTAGCATAACTTTTGCTAGTAGTAGTACTTGGTTGTTCTGTTTCATAATAATGTAATGCAAGCAAATCGAGTATTGTATTGGCAGTTTTTCAGTTAACCGTTTGATCTTTTTCTTGTGTTGTCTCCATGAGGTGGCTGAGCTCAACAAATCGTGTTTTGGTTTACTGTGTGTCTGATTGTATTTTTCTATGTTTCCAGCCATGGAACATGGAAGCAATAGTCACGGGCATAATGTTGTGAGAATTTGTCAATTGTTTGCAAAGCTGTGCTATGTGCTGAAAATTGCCCCTGGTGTACAACATGTTCATGGCAGAAATCTGCCTTCAGCTCTTGAAGCTTATTCTAACATTTTCAAACCATTCTCTACTGGTCCTCAAGAAACAAGCGATGAAGAAATTAGAATTTGGACTAACAGCGGAAGAAAAGTAAGCTGTGAAGATGTGGCTTTCTTGTGGGGATTTAGGGGTAGTATGACCGCTGGAATGCTGAAGAGCTTGCTCCAAGAGTCTCACAAAGTAAAGTCTGAAGACTTTGATGTACGATTAGTGGAGAGGAGCTGTGCCATTGTGGTTTTCTGGCAATCTAGCTCATCTAAAACATTCCTGGATGTCATGAACAACAGCTCAGATATCTGTGGACCTTTAAGGGAGATGGTCACAGAAGGTCTAAAAGCAGGGGGCTATGAGATTTATAGTAGAGCTTGTAAGTTGGGTTTGTGGCAGGCAAGTTTAACTGATGCCCTAGACAAATCTTTGGCAGACCCTGGCTGCCCTCCTGAATCTGATTCCAAAAGTGAGTCATCACAAAGCCATAATGAATTGATGATTGACTTAGATGAGCTTTAAGGTTTTGGCATTCTACTGCTTTAGCACAACACCTGATGTCCTGCATCAGCTACCAAACCAGTGAAACATACAGATTTTCTATGACCTCCAAATTAACTTGACAGCAACGCTATGGAGAGCCAATCGCGTGGTCACAGCCTAGAAACAAGTTTCTGCATTTTCAGGCTTCAAGTTACAGGCCACTTCAGAAGTTGAATTGCATCGACGCAATGGTGGATGGATGGTGGTGGCTACAGCATGACACATTTTATATAATATGTAGCTGCTTTGGCTAGATTTTACTTTGTCCGTGTATTTGATACACAGAGGAATTACACATTTTTGTTGCGGGTCTGTGGAACTAGTTGTGCTTTGGAAGTTTGATGTTTGTGAAAGGTTAAAAAGGATTGTTCAAGCCACCCTGTATGGTCCTCAGTCTTAATGCTATTCTTTTTACCATGTTGATTAAGTTAACGTGTCATTTTTATTCTTCCCAAAAAAAAAAAAAAACAAGTAACAGAAAAATCCATGTTGGGATCAGATGTCTGACAGCCATTGTCTATATGAGATTTCTGGCAAGCCATCAACTCCCAACACAAGTACTACTTTAAAGTTACAGTTTGCTGACAAATTTTACAGAAGGCATGGAGATTCTGCTTTGTAACGTTAGGTTTCAATTAAGGAGCCCTTTTATTTTACATGATTTAATTTAATTTCAATCCTTTCAATTGGTTTTTTTTTTTTTTGGGGGGGGGGGTCTTTCCTTTTATTTGTTCTTATGTAACCAGTCCTACAATTTTTTGCACATGAAAAAAAAAAAAAAAAAAAACAGTCCTACAATTTTAGCTATGAGTTATTGGATTTTGGGCCTTTCTTGGAATATCAATGGCAAGCCTATGATTCAACAGGTCGGGACACCTTGTAAAATCAAAAGGTCGATAGTGGGTCCACATCTCGCCCCCCAATAAGCCCAAAAGAACGAGACCGTTGGTAATCAAAAGTTGGGCAGGGTTTCAATAGCTACAGCAGTACTCAGCAGCTAACGGCCGTCTAAAGTAACGGCTTTAAGCCATCTGGCAATTTGATTTCTCCACCTGTTCCTAACTCTAGATCAACGGCTAGAGACGGTCTGTGAGAGTTAATCTTCACAGACGTCGTATCCGTATCTCATTCATTTTCAGTGCTCCTTTTCTCGGGCCTCTCTCGTCTTCACTCTTCTCTGCTGTACTGTGCCTTCATTGCTGTAGCGATCGCTAATTAAGTTTGATCCCATTCGAATATGGCCTCCGTTTCAATATACTCGACAAGCTATAGTCTGCGTACATACGACGTCGTGCCATGTTCTTCGTTAGGTACCTTCAAAGCAACAAACTTCTTTGGCTGCAGATTGCCTGTTAAGCCGCTGCTTTCACTGGCTGCCCGTAACACTCCCAGGCTCCGACCCAAATCCGTTATTTCGGCTTCTACTCATACTTTCGATGTCGTCATCATCGGTGCAGGAATCATCGGGTTGACTATTGCCAGGCAGTTCCTCACCGGGTCGAACCTATCCGTCGCGGTGGTTGATAAGGCCGTCCCTTGCGCCGGCGCCACCGGTGCAGGTAGCCAAGTTATTGAACTTTATGACTATTAATAATTAGTTTTCAACTTTTGGTTAATGTTTTTTTCCCGAAATCCTTTATGTGTGTCTGGCAATCGAGGGGCTTGCCAGGGCAGGGATACCTATGGATGGTGTATAAGTCGCCGGAGAGCGATATATGGGACCTTGCAATGAGAAGCCACAGACTTTGGGAGATGTTTGCCGAAACCGTTCGCGATCAAGGTCTCGATCCATTTCAAGCATTGGGCTGGAAAAAGAATGGTACTTTTAATTGCTCTTCTTCTCTCTCGTTTTGAATTGGTGTTATTTCAATGAGAATAAATTTATTATAGTTGAATTACTATATTGTTTTTCTGACCTTACAAGTCAAATATAGACATTTTATGGGGAATAGAACAAGGGGATACAGTGATTGATATTATAAAGTTTTGAAACTAACGGTATGGCATTTGGTGTTACAATTTGCAAGGAAGTTTATTAGTAGGTCGAACCCATGAAGAGTCGGAGATGTTGAAGAGGAGGGTGAAGCTGCTATGTGAAGCCGGGTTGAGAGCAGAGTACTTATCTAGTGGTGATCTCCAGTCAGAGGAACCGGAATTGTGGGTTGGAGAGGAAGGTGGTGCTGCCTTTGTGCGAGATGATTGCCAGTTGGATGCTCTGCGTTCTGTTGCCATAATTGAAAAGGTTAGTGAATTTTTCTTTGGTCTTCCATATTTGGCAGTATTTGCCTAGTTTATCTTGACATACCTGTTTATTTGTCTTTCATCCGCATGCTTATGGGGTTGATGTGTAGGCTAATAGACAATATGCATCAAAAGGAAGATATGCTGAGTTCTATCATGATCCAGTGACAAGATTACTAAGGTTTGTTTTCATCCTTTTTTCAGTGCCTTGAATCTTGAGAATCATGTTGAAACCAGTAGCCAGTGTAGGGAATTTTGCATACTCAATCAAGGTGACATATTTCTGAGTTTAACGAACATGACTCTCATGTATTGTCAGATGTAGTGGCAGTGGGGAGCTTCAAGGTGTTCAGACATCGAAGAATGTATTGTACAGTGATAAGGCCATTGTAGTTGCAGCTGGTTGTTGGAGTGGTTCCTTGGTACACAATCTATTCAGAGAATTAGATGTTGCATTGGAGGTGCCTGTTAAGCCTCGAAAGGTTGGAACTAGGATACCCTGTCAACATTTAAATGCGCTTTATGTCAACACTGAAGAAACCATGAATGGAAAAGAAAACAAAGCATGCTGTTGTGTTCCTAGGGCCAATATTAAATTTGCAAATAAGATAATTGCATATATTTGCGATTTTGATTCAAGGATAGTCTATGTTGTTTTCTTGTGAGATGTGATGCATAATGTTATTTTCGTGTGGTGTTGTATTCGATCTTAAGCATGGGGGTTGGAAATTTGATCCTCACCCTTCTAAATGGAGCATTTCTATCTTTCCCTTTGTTTATTTATGTATGTAATACCCCAAGTGAGCTCTTTAGCTTCTTATGTTCCTGACAGGGTAACTTGCTTGTACTTGAGAACTTTAGCTTTCTTAAACTGAATCATGGATTGATGGAAATGGGTTATGTTGATCACGTAAATGGAAAAAATTCCGAAACCTCAGCTTCAGGACCAGCTGATCAAGCAAAAAACCTATCTGTTTCCATGGTAGCCACTACGGACACAAGCGGAGGCCTTGTTCTTGGTAAAATTTTGAAGTCTTAGCTCTGCTTTCTCTAGTATTGTTGATATTTTTTCAACTTTACTGGGAATGATGATGTTGATTACATGACTGCTTTGCTTTGCAATGTGAAATCTGCGAATTCTTGTACTGACCATTGTCTATTTTCTGTCTTTTTAGGGAGCAGCCGTGAGTTTAGTGGGTTCAACACTGAAGTGGATGATTCTGTCATTGATTGTATATTGAAACGTAATGGAGAATTCTTTCCCAAATTAAAAGAACTGTCACACAGCGATATCACAAAAGGCAGAAAAGTGAGAATAGGATTACGCCCTTACAGTAAGTCCATGTACTTTGAAACTTCTGAAATAGGGAAATTGTTTCAAAACACTAGGGGATTTTGAAATTTGCAAAAGACACATCTGGCCACCACTTCTAAGTTATGCAATAACCTTTTAATGGTTCCAGTGCCTGATGGGAGGCCAGTGATTGGACCTGTGCCGTGTTTACCAAATGTGTTCTTCGCAACTGGCCATGAAGGCAGTGGCCTTTCTTTGGTAATACTTTTCTCTACTCTATCCACTGAAGAATAATTAGTTTCATCTAAGAATCATATTTCACCACTGTACTCTTATAAGTTGTCATCTGGTGTTATTTTTCCGATTCTGGAGTAAACTAATTTCATGTTATCAGTTATCAGTATTTATCAAATTCCACGATGTGATAAAATCTCATTTGTTTTTATTTTGTTTTTTTTTTTTCCCCTCAAATTCAATTTTCAGGCTATGGGTACTGCTGAGATGATTGCTGATATGGTGTTAGGCAATCCTAAGACTGTTGATGATGCAGCATTTGCTGTTCAGGGTCGTTGTTGTTAATAGAGTGCAGTCCAGTTGGTGGAAACAAAGAACATTTGTCAAGATTTGTGGACTGATACTTAACGGGTTGAATGTCAATGTGTTTGGGGATGGGGGACAGTTTTGTTCTTGGGACGTCTGGGGTAATGTTATCGAGGAATCAATGTGCAGACCCACTGGTCACCCCTAACCCAAAATTTTGGGATTAGGGATTACCAACTTTAGTCTCCACAGCGTTTACTCAAAAACGACCCGACCAATTTCTCATATAAACTTGAATAGATGAATTCTTAAGGTACCTTTTTCCATTTCTTTGATGGCAAATTTGAGATACCTGGTTAGGATTAGGACAAGCGAGTGATGTACCACCTTGTATGGGAAACCGATTTTTCCTTCTCTTTCCTTTTCCCTAATAACCATGGGAAAGAAAGAAAGAAACTGTATTATCAAGGATATAATAATGGATAGAGAGTTAAGGCCAAGCAACGAAACAACGTAGGCTTAGGATGCAACTGGAAATTTTTATTCATTCGTGTACAGATGGTGTAAATGTCGTTGTACGTACAGGTACAATCTGCTGTACAATAAAAATGTGCTAAATTGATATGCTGTTTGGGATCCCTTTACCCGTGATGCCTGCTTTGGATCCCAAGTTAAAATTATCTGGGCGAAGAAGATTGTATTTTATCCGGGCAGGGCCCTGTCTGTTCCTAAACAGAGGATTCCTATTCCTTTGAAAGATTCTAATCTCAATTTCTCGAAGTTCTTCGTTGAATTTGTTGTTCAACTGTCGAACCTCTATATTGTCAATCCACTCGGATGACCTCTGCCCCAAGTGCTGTTCATCAGATGTGTGCCGTGACAATACCTCAACCAGTGTTATTCCCAGGGTCGTCTCAAATCGGTCTGGCAACATGTTGAGGTAGTACTTATCAGGGTTTACGAGGAAATTGGCAAATTCATGTGTTCCTTCCTTTGGAATGAAATTTCTACATCTTGTTGGACGGTTTGGAGGGTACCCTGCATATGTGTATTGACCAAAGTTCACTGAAGCATGGAGGGCTGATGCAATCCATATGAGAGTCGTTAGAGCCTCTATGAGTTCTGCCAGAGTAGTCATCTTATACCACCATGTCTCATTGCGCTTGTCACCATGACCGACATTTTGGATTTCTGTCCACCACGACTGGATTTCTGTGTCATTCCTGACAGAATAATCATGTTCGTAGAAAAGGGAGCAATATTCTCTAACCCATTTCTTGATTGCAACCCATATTTCAAGCCCATCTGCACCATAGGGATAATCCTGGAAGAGTAGTTGAACGCCAGCAAGGTTGTCTGGATCTGGATCTTCCAAGGCCATTCTTCTGAAAAGGGAAATACATTTGCCATGAGGAAAATTCACACACAGCTGACCAGGTTGAATCTAATCTTCCGTGTGTATAACATAGCTTTTCTATTTAGAATGCGTAACCTTTTGAGAAGATCTACAGGAAAGGCTTGCTCGTCAAATCTCCACTCTTTATAGAGTTCAGATGACAACTCCATGGATATTTCTCCTGTAAACAGTGTCTTCTCCAGTATTCCTCCAGAATTAATGAGGATACACCGTGCCAGTGCGTTTATGTGCATGGTGTCTTTGAAATGAGGATCCAGCAGCCGATGGACTGGGTGCATCACACTCAGTTGCCTCCTTGTCGCAATGATGAAGGGCTCAATGACAGCATGTGTGTGCAACCTAGACAAACCCGATTGTCAGACCAAAACTTTGTGCGTAAGCATGTAAGAAACGGGGCTTTAACTTTGCAAATCTTGTGGGAAAATCAAGGGCAGGAATGTCTGCGAGTGATTTTAACTCACCAGTGGCTGACTAAATGATGATAAGCAGAGTCATTGGCTGCAACATGAGCTTTAGCAAGTTGCCATAATGCTGCTTCAGTGCCTTCGCTTGCTGGAAGGAATATCCTGCTGATCTCTTTGTATTTAGATTGGCCAGGCAAACTCAGCTCTATAACCAAGGGTTTTAGCGTTGCATCACTTCTTAAAAACAGAATTGTTCGTGATGCATAAGCAGAAACACCACTCTTGTTGTTAATTCTGCTTAAAAATGGCATGAGGTAGTCATGGTGATCTAAGATGAATATCCTCCATTCTTTCATTGCCTGTGATGTGTTTCAAGCAAGACAAAAAACGAAAAACGTAACCAAAAGAAAAATAGAAGATTCTTATTTCAGAAATTTGCAGCCATAAGCCCACGCCAGAAAAGATATGTAACAGTTCTTTATGATTCTAGCTAAATACAGATCTAGCCTACAATTGGCTGTTCACCATCGAGTCAGTGTTGATATTGTGCCTGTTGGAACTATCGGAGAGAAAAGAAGATGGTTATGTTGTTGCAGTACCTGGGCAAGAGTCAACCCATCAAGGGAGCACTCAATATGTGATGCCCTTATTGTGCTCACTCCATTTTTGCCTTCTGGTGGGAATTTCTGTGAAAAGTAGAGTCAGATTAGAACATGTGACATGTACATTACCTATTCATTATTCATTAACAGAAAAATTACACGGGAGTGTTGAGAATGGCAAAACATCTGTGGTGAATATGCTCTTTGTTATATATAGCTGTCTTGTAAGAACATTTAACCCCTACTCAGCTTTGATTAATCAGATAAAACTAATCATGGTTTAAGCTAATGACAATTCTAATGGTCTCCATCAAGGTTAGGTTATAAAAACCTGCAAACATTGTATTCTTGTTGGATTAGTGCCGGCAAGCATCTGGCGTCCAAACTCCTCATCATTCAGCCAGGCCAATTCGTTGTCTGAAGAATGACGTGCCAAAAATGAATACAGCAAATGCTTAAACAAAGAAATGAAATTAGCTCGTGAGCTCAAATTGAAAGCTGCATCACCTGCTATGATTTGTGGCAATGGAAATTTGAGGGGTTCCTTTTTACCCAAGTGCATAATTTCTTTGAAAAGGCTATCTGGCAGTATTTCCTTTAGTTTCTGTGTAACCGTTTCCTCAATTGCTTGACTTGTGTTGTGAGAGTACACGTCTCGTATCTCGCCAAATGACTCGAAGCTTCTGGAATCTTGCTCCAATATGGACATGACCTCAGGAATAAGAAAATGCACAGAAGCCTGGATTGAATTTGATGTGAACTCTGATAGCTTCTTGCGGCTAAATCGCTCATCTGGAGGAACATGTATGTCCAAGTTAAAAATTTTTGGATGGCTTTCAAACGAGGGATCTGCATTCAAGCAATCAAGCAGTGAACAATCAACAAAAACCGAATTTTGCCTCTTTTAAAAGCTGGGATGGGACAGCAGAGCCAGAAAAAGGGCTATCACATAGATTTCACTATGCGGAATGAAAATATTTGGATACCTGTTTTGGTAGGAGGTTGACCTGTTTTTCCCCTACGAGGATATGGATGCAGACGTGAACCTCCCAGGACTGGTCTAGCGTGACCAAGATCATTGTAAAGATCATAGTCATAAATTCGGTCCCATTCCTTCCACTCCCTAGTCTCATCTCCTCTCAAGTTCCTTAGTTCTGAATTTCGTAACTCCACTAAAGCAATTGGTGTTTCATTTGGAAGATAACACTGTGAAAGCAACATCAAGGCATTGTGTTTTCTTGCATGGTTGTGTTAATAAATGCAAATGTAGAGTACCGTTGCTTTGTTACTTACTAAATTTGAGAAGAAAAGCCGAGCAGCTTTTGTTGTTTTGAGTGGGTACACCCAAGACCTGCAATCGAAGTGGATGATCTGACTCCTTGTAACTTCGAGAGTTGCAGATTCAAGGAAGAATTCTTGCTTATGTTCATTTGTTATCAGAAATGCTCCTGGAATACCAAAGTTTGGCTCGACATGTAGCTTTATACGGTATGTCGTTATCTTTCCCCCATCATGTTTCATGCTCTTTCCCCGCTTGAGGCAGGCCTTTTGGCTCAGCTTCCCTTTTCTGGTGTCTGCAGATGCAAATATGAAGTCAAAGAAGAGGAGAAAGCACTTCTTGTGTTCCAATAAAAGTGAATTGCATTCATCATTGTCTTTCAGAAAGAGCAACAGTTTGTCACTTGAGGGAGATCACATGTAGTGAACTTACTGGGGTCCATCTCGGTGGCACTATAAATCTGCACAAATGCTGATTTTCCGGGGCCTGATTGGAAATCACTATGAGCAACAACAATACATCCCTTGATGATATTTGGCTTGGCATGTTCAGCATGCAGAAATCGGCGATTTGTAATTTTCACTTGGACTGCTCTTATGCAATCTGACAGGCTAGAAGATGGTCTGCCATGTTCCATGTTTTTCTTTGTTGGTTACCTTGTTTCCTCAATGTCCGGAGCCTGGGGAAGTTTGGGGTCATAGTAAAAAATTAGGATCCTTCCTTCTGGCTATGCATATGTTCCTCGCTTGGGCTATTAGCTATGCATCCGATCCATTGCCTGCCTTCGAGGTTTCTTCTTTTTGTGGTCCACAAAACTCATCCTTTCTTGGTACACAGAGTGCCTGCTTTTGGAATGATAAAATTCCGGAGTTTGAGTTGCAGCAGTTCCTACCTTTCTATGGTCTGAATTGTGTAATACTCCATGCTTGTAGCCACATTATGGATATTTCAATTTGTTTTCTATTACAATTGGCTCAGTGTTTTCAATTTTTGTTATAATGTTACCACAAAGAAAGAGCAAGGACATAAGTATGTTGTAAATAATTTATTTTTGTTTTTTTTTTTCCTGTTGAAGCCCTATTCAAACATTATAATTATGTTATAATAATAATCTAAATAATTACCAAAAATCATATGTATTAAAATAATTATGACAAAAAATAATTTAGGGCTACATTATATAAAAAAAGAGTTTAATTAATTAAAAAATTTTAAAATTAAATATGACTTTTGATTAAAAAAATAAATATAAATATTTATTATTAAACTAATAGTTTAACGATATTTTAATATATTTATTTTATTTTTATTTAAATTTAAATTTTTTTTTAATAATATTAAGTTATAGACATATTAATATTAAGTTTAAATATTAAAAAAATTATTTAAAAAATTATTCAAATACAATTTAAAAAAATATTAATTCATATATATAATAAAAAAATTTCAATTTATAAATATATTAAATCTAATAATAGAATGTCTCAACTTATAAATAGAATTAATGTTTCTCTAAACAAAATTGGTTAGGTTAAAAAAATTATAAATATTCAAATAAAAGAAATAATAATAATAATAATAATAATAATAATAAAAGGAAAAGTATTGAAAACCGCAGGAGATACTGGACTGCCCAAACCAAAAACAAAAACTAGACGCAGGGAAACTCTACTGGCAGGATCACAAAGGCATTTTCACCGAGCGACCGCGCTCCAAAATTAAAAAAAAATGGCGATATCGACTCTGCACAAATTCTCCTCCCAGATCCACCGCCTCCCCTCTCTCTCTCCTTTCACCCAATCCCTCCTCATCCGCTCCTCCGCCACCAGCGCCCCCGCCCCCTCCGCCTCTTCCGCAAAAGTTGCCGACAAGATCGTGAAGCTCTTCGCGATCGACCTCGACGGCAAGAAGCGCGAGGTTGTGGGCCTCTCCGGCCAGACTCTTCTTAAAGCTCTAGCCAACCACCGCCTGATCGACCCTGAATCCCACCGCCTGGAGGAGATCGACGCCTGCTCCGCCGAGTGCGAGGTCAACATCGCCGAGGAGTGGCTCGAGAAGCTCCCGCCGAGATCTTACGACGAGGAGTACATCCTGAAGAGAAGTTCCAGAGCTAGGGTTTTGAACAGACACTCCAGATTGGGCTGCCAGGTCGTGCTCAAGCCTTCCCTTCAAGGTATGGTTGTCGCCATCCCGGAGCCCAAGCCCTGGGATATCCCCTAAAATTGCCGAAATGAAATTAGAGTTTTTGGTTTTATCATGATGTCTTGTCTGGGATAATCCAAGATTGAATAATGTGAACACTTCCTGGTTAAAAGGATTATTGCCCTTGAATTGGGTGTTCTGGAACTTTATTGCTAATGTACCTTTTTATTACTGGTAAGCTTTCGTTATTTGAGATTGGGCCGAATTCAATGTGTAGTTATCACCACGTCGTGCTTTCTGATGTTCTTCTGCTAATTCAAGGGTTCTTCGTATGGTTCAGATGTTCTTGTGGTTTTAAGTGCATATGATGGATCCTGTAACTTGCAGTTGGGTAAGATAAGTGTTCATCGATGAATTATCGCTTCTCAGATTCTTTTATCATTATTGGGGTCAACGATCATTCCTCTATTTAGTGTCATGCCATTAGAAAGTTGAATTCGTGAAGCAACCAAGCTTGAGGTCATTAATGTAGATGTTAGCCTTGGTTTAAAGTTTGGCTTGAAAATGCAATCTTTCAGAGTCTGGCAATGGCGATAGCGTCAGTTTTAATTGTTGTTGGCCCTGGGAAAATTGCTAATGTTGAAGGTTAACACCTATAGGGCTTTATGGTTGGCAGTAAAGGTGTCATCACCATTACTTTCAGGAGTCCCTGTTTGGTGAGCAACTATGCAGATGATTTTGATATGCTTAGTCCTCTTTCAGAATCTGTGAAATTGATTAAGATGCAGAGTTAGGATACTTTGTAGCGTAAAGAAGTTAAAGATTCGGACAATGTCGTGGGCATTGATGTCCCATTTGTTTAGGAAATTCTGGATTTGCACCATTTTGATTATCAGTCACCATTTCATGCCATGCTATCTGGTATCAACTATCCTTTCCTATCATCATGTATCCATTGACAGGCATATTTCACTCTTCTGAGTTGGCTAGGAGCTCATAGCATATGATAAACCACCGCATGAGATAATTAGCAACAGATTCTTCCTTGCATCAAAATCAAGGTAACTATGCTAGGCAAACACGTACTCGTTGGCATCTAGTATGTCCACGTGATCTTCAATACAGCTGTTAAGTCGGGAATGTGTCCCAGAGAAGATAACTTATTCATGAATAAATGCCAAAAGGTAGGGTGCATTTACTTCATATTCATAACATTGCCTTTTAAGCTCGAAAAGATAATTCAGGATAAGCACGAAACAAGTTCGGAAAGTATTCGGAATTAGTAGCAAGTTTACTAGGTACTGAATAAATGCGTGTATCTTTGATTCTATTTGAAACTGTTGAAGAAAGCTCAAGCGCATCAATTGAGACTATATTCTCGAGTCACCATTACCAAGAAGGTGTACGCACGCGTAGTACACGTTGCTATACTACATTGGTGGGTAACGGAGTCTCACAGCCCAATGCACGTTCTGCTTCTTGACAACTAGAGTTCAGTTTACTCCACGTTTCGGGGGCAAGTCTACAGAACTTCCCTACGCTTCCCTCTTCTCGTTTGTTCCAATATGTCTATCCTTTTGAATTGCTTGCAACGCATTCCTTCTCCGGGCAAGTCTTAGGTTCCTTTTAGCGTTGCAAAGTTTGGATTTTTTTTGTTTTAGAAGATATCGAATCTGCAAATGAATACCCAATGTTGATCAAGATTTTGCAATTGTTGGACTCCATGCCATGGTCCCAATGCAATTCTCCTTATTAGAAAATTACATTTTAAAACCAAAACCATAAATAAAAAGGAGAAAGAGCGTTACGTCTCCTTGTGTGGGTTGAATCTAGCTTGTAGCCCGATTAGCCTTGGCGGGCCTGCATTAAGCCTCTTTCGCCCATTAGAGGGCCCCCTATGGGCCCGTATGCTTCTTCTTTCTAGTTCCGAAGATTTGGGCTGGAAGGAAAACAAGTCGTGTGGACAACCCAAGAAAATTGCATAGGCAGTAGGTAGACCACCACCGCATATCCGATGATGTCACAAAGCGAAACCCTAAAATCGTATCTTTGCTGCTGCTTTCCACGATATATATCAGTATATCGCAGTATATTCTTTTTCTTTATCTTCTACCTCTCGTTTTTTGCAAGATTGCTGCGCTCTGCTTAACAATCATCTCGGATTTTGTATTCCTTTTGCTAAGCTCTTATTTTTCACTCATTTATGTTTTGTTGTTTTCCTTTTCATTTCTTTTTTTCAATACATTTCGTTTTACAAAATATATATCAATTCAATTTGGAAAGCAAGTCAGCTTCTTGACTGGGATCCTGAGAAATTGAATACGGCCCAGTCAATTAAAAATCACGAACTTGCGATATTGAAGAACATAGCCGGTATCACTCGCCTGAATCTGATCTCTCTTTTCTTGAATTTTCAGGCCCTTTTATTACTGGCATATTCCTTTTCTTCATCCCCAGTTTACGGCATTGATTTCTTTTTTCTTTTTTTTTTTTATTTAAAAAAAAAATTTCTCTTTTTAATTGCTACTTTTGAACGGGTCATGTAAAGCTAAGAATGAGCCGCAAACGCACTCTGTCCGGGAACAGCTATCTATGTTCTGAGGCAATTTCTTCGTTTGCGATATGAAAGCTCGTGCTTTGTATCCAGCAAACTCGCCCGTGTGATCTTTCGGCTTTAGCCCCTTGTGATCTTATTGGGCACATGGTTGGATTACATCAAGAAACAATTTCATTTTTGTTCAATCTCTTTTTCTTCTGTCACGTCCGTTGTTTTTTTTTTTTTTTTTTAAAATAAAATAAAATTTTGGAAATGGAAAGCTGTGTACCCATTCGCCTTAGAAACCAATGGTAATGGTGAACTTATTCTCTAAAGCATATGGGCATGACCTTATTCGTTATGTATCTTCTTGGCTAGGATCCTAGTTGCTGTTTCGACTTTCAAAGTTAAAAGGAAACGCCAATGCGAGAACGGGATCCAAGAAGAAGGTTCCGTTTTCACGCAATGATAGGAATCTTGCTTCCACAGATGTGTTGCGTTTATGTAAATTGCGGTGGATGGTTCATAAAGGATCCTCCCGACACATGATCGACCTTCCTCTCCTTAACCCGTGCTTCTTTCAATTCGCTCTTTTATAAACTTAAAGCCCTTTAATTTTGACACATCCAGTTGTGGAGATCCTCTGATGCTTTTTTTTTTGTGGTGGGAAGCTCTGTTCTTTTCCCCACGGCTTTATCTTAATCCCCCTGGCTTTCCGTCCCCTGGATGCAGTCACGCAGCTCGTTCAACCTTTTTGATTGATTTATCTATTATATATTATGAGCCTCTTTTAGTCTATTGTTATCATGGAAAATTACAAAGTCAAAGTTAGTGCTGACTTCTTTTGGGCAGTGAAATTTTACATTTATTGATACTCAGAGAGGGATTTTTGGTAAAGTTTCGGTTGGTTTAAATGCTAAACAGCCGGGGTTTGTAAAATTAATATAATTCTAGTAATTAAGATCTTAAATTTGTGTTTTTAAAGATCTAAATTTGAATTTTTTTTAAAAAAATAATTAGATTCTATATATAAGAAAGAACTTGGCGATAACTTCAGCAGTACAATCGAGTGCTTTTCCGCAAAATGGCAGATGATGTGCAAAAATGACAGTTTTGGGGACCTGAAGGTCTTCTGATTTTGCAAGTCCGTTGAACTGAACAAGTAGAGATCAAAGTGCGGACCAATTGGCCTGTTAAAGGAAAAACAATTTGCGCGCAAGCTTGACCAGGACCATGACAGCGCTTCTGAAAATGACTCCAAACACCATCGGTCGAGCCACAACAAGGTAGCTCGTTAGTTTATATAACGGGGAAAGATTCACGGTTTATTCAGCTTATGCTAGTCTACGCTGACCCCTCACCTCACCTCGGCGACCTTGTCTTTGCCGCCTATCTGAAACTATCAACAATTCCCTTTAATAATAATAATTAATTCCTTGGAAATAATACAACTAAGAATCTGAGAAAACTATTCTCTGTGGCCTTATCCCTTTACTTACTTTCGACTTTAGCGATATTTGGTCGATTTTTTAACCAATATAAGCAGCGCCGGCGGGCACAGTTAGTTGGACTTGTTCAAGCATAAAGACCCATTTTTGGACAACTACCAATTTAAACAGTGTACTAAACCCCTATTTAAATCAGTTGCCAACCGCCTGTCTCTAAACCGTTTTCTGCTGAGGGTGTCCATTCCTTTTTATTACCAAACTTCTTGTTGCATGCATCTCTTTCTTTCGATTCCGCCATAAAAGTTTTTTGTTTGCATATCCTTTTCAAGAATTTTTCCACCCTCCATCCTTTTCCCCTTGGCATTGAAAAAACAACTGCTGGCCGAAACTTAGGATTACAAGTTTTGCAATATATATATAGTGTTTTTGCTTGTCTTCTTCTAGTTTCGTGTATATGGATTCGGCGGAGCAACGCCGGCTTTTCCAAATGTTTGATAAAAATGGAGATGGCATGATCACGCGGAAAGAGCTAAGTGACTCGCTACAAAATTTGGGTTTTTTAACGTCGGACGAAGATTTGATGCAGATGATCGAGAAGATAGATTTGAACGGAGACGGGTTCGTGGATGTTGATGAATTCGGGGCGATGTACCAAACTATCATGGACGAGAGGGACGAGAGGGACGAGGAGGAGGACATGGGGGAAGCGTTCAACGTGTTTGACCAAGATAGAGATGGGTTTATCACGGTTGAAGAATTGAGGTCGGTTTTGTCTTCCTTAGGACTCAGGCAAGGAAGAACCCCAGAGGGTTGCAAAAGGATGATAAGTAAGGTGGACGTGGATGGGGATGGCATGATCAATTTCAAGGAGTTCAAGCAGATGATGAAAGGCGGTGGATTGCCGCTCTAGGCTCAGTCAGGTTAATTGTAGGTAGTAGTACTAAGTCAAGGAGGTCTTTGCAGGAGGCCCCAAGTTGTATAACGTCAATTACATTGATACATATGCTTTTGTGATGTAGTGCTTTGACCTGCTCGTGTCTTTTTCTTTTTCTTTTTTTTTAAAAAAAATTTCCCTCATTTTTCATAGAAATATTATCCAAAATATTGAGGCAATGGATGATGCGTTGTTGTTGTTGTTGTTGCAATTTTGTTGATCTGATCTCTCCAACAACCTATGTGATTCTGAAAAAGAGATTATATATTTTAGTTCCTTAATAGATATTAATCGCACTTTTTTGGGTGGGGTCATGTGACATAATGAGAAAACCTATAAAATGACAAATTATTTAGTTTAATATATAGTTTAAAATTAAAAATTTAATGTTTTGTGATAAAATCTCTTGAATTTTCATTTTTAATTTCAGAGTTAGATCCTAGTTTCTCCGACTCAAAAAATTTAAAAATAATAATAATAATATGAGAAATCCGAGCACAATTTGCAATTCGATCAACTGCGCGAGGTCAACATGATATAAAAATTTACTTATTTTATCTTTTTACCGTTTTACTTTTTCACATATTATTTTCACTTCGCTTCAGCACCCTCTTCCCAATAAACGACGCCGTCGTGTTCTTCTTCTTCTTCTTCTTATTCTTTCTATTTGCTGGCGACGCAGACGGAAAATAGTAACCAAGGAATAATCGGTGAGTAGGAAATGGTGGGAATGAAGAGGGTCTTACCATCGGCAGCGCTTCTTCTCTTCAAATCTCACCAATCTAGCAATCTTCTCTTAAACCCCTCTATAACCACATCGATTCCCTATGGAAACACTACCAGGTGTCTCTCTCTCTCTCTCTCTTCTTGTTCTATCTCATGCTCAATTTTATTTATTTATTTATTTGGTAATTTTGTTATGGGGGATGCTTGAATTAAAAAATGTGGCTGGGTTGTCTTTATTTCACAATTCTGATTTCTGGTTCAATAAAGTTTTAACTTTTTTTTTTTTTTTGAAATTTTGGCTGGAATTGGTTCTTAGTGGAGCGATATTTTTCAAATTTCTGCTCTCTCCAATTTAAAATTTTGATTCAACCTTTTGTATCCTCGAAAATCTTCTTTGTTAGTGGTTTAAATGTGAAAGGCTAATTTTTGTTGCGAATCAAGAAATATTCGATTATTTTCTTGTTATATAATACTAAGGACTGGAAAGCTGATAGAAGATATCTGTAATTGTTATGGTAAATTCAGGATTCTAGATTAACTCACGCTTTAGTAGCTTGGTTGATGTTGTACGCAAGGCTGTTGCTCTAGGACCTGCTTTTGGGGCATTGGATGTCATTGGAGGGCTTCCTTTTCTGGGATATCGGTGGATTCACTCCAATTCATCTCCAACTGATGTTAACAAAGTTGTGGAACCGGCAATCCAGGCGCAGAAAAGTGCTAGTGTTGGTTGTGATAGTGGTGTTAAAGTGAAGAGGAAAAAGCTTAAAGGCAAACGAGCAGTTGTGCGGTGGCTGAAGTTCTTTAGATGGAAGAAGAAGAAAGAGTTTGAAAGAATGACGGTGGAAGAAAAATTATTATACAAGTTGAGAAAGGTAAGCTTCATCATTGCTTTTTGCTCACTGTAATTGGGATTTGCTTGTTTGGATACTCTAACTCAATAGATTGTGCCTTGCTAACTTGAGTTACATTAACAGAGCATATAATTGCTTGTGGATCTTTAGAATAGTCCACATTGAACTACTTATTTATTTTCTTTTTCCTTTCTTTGTAAATCAAAATCTATGTTATTTTGGATCTGCCTTCAATATGTTGATGACATATGCTGGTTCTTCATTTAGGCTCGAAAGAAGGAGGAAAGGCTTGTTCAAGCTTTGGCAAAGATTGAACCTGCAGAATCATCAGGAGCAGCTCATGATCCTGAAGTCTTGACTCCAGAAGAGCATTTCTACTTTTTAAAGATGGGCCTGAAGTGCAAGAATTATGTGCCTGTCGGAAGACGGGGAATATACCAGGGTGTGATTCTTAATATGCACTTGCACTGGAAGAAACATCAGACCTTGAAGGTGGTGGTAAAGACTTTTACACCAGATGAGGTCAAGGAGATTGCTTCTGAGTTGGCACGATTGACTGGAGGGATCGTGTTAGACATTCATGAAGAGAACACAATTATCATGTACCGTGGAAAGAATTATTCCCAGCCACCGACAGAGATAATGTCACCCAGGGTCACTTTGTCCAGAAAGAAGGTTTCTTCACTTCTTGTGCTTTCCTTTCACAGGAGCCAAGAATTTTCCCATCTTATTACTTTCTTTTAACAGCATTCATTAGCAATCTGGAAAAATTGATATTCTGTGCCCAGCCATCTAGCCATGCTTGTTTTGGTGAACTATCGTTGCATGCATGCAAAACAATTTTGCCTTTTTCCCTAGAAATTTAGAAGTGTTTTAACATGTGTCTCCTTATGGTCCTGTGAAGCTGTTGAGAGGGCAATGATTAATCAGTTTGCTTACTTATAGGGTCTGAATATCTTTTGTTGGTTATTTTTGAAATATGTAATAATTAAGAAGAGCATCATATTGAAAACACCTCCACCAATGAGAACATTGCAAAAATGTGCAACACATGCACACGGCTTCTTTTCTTTTTGAGATGATTATCTTATGTTTTGAGTATAAAATAGATGGCAGAAAATCCTTTTATTATTACTGCCCATTCCCGAAACCCATTGTTTTTTTTTTATTTTTTAAATCCCTCTTGTGCAGGCCTTGGATAAGTCAAAATATAGAGACGGACTTAGGGCTGTTAGGAGGTATATTCCGAGACTTGAGCAGGATTTGGCGTTGCTGCAAGCACAAGCTAAAGGAAAAGCTGAAAAGACAACCGATGAAGTTGAAGAAGATACAACCAACAAAGTTGAAGGAGCCCCAAAGACCTGTACTGACGCCACGCAATCTGGCATCAATTCAACCTTGCCATCAAAGAATTCAGCAAAACTGAAGGAAATTATAGATCGAAAACAGGAATCCTCCGAGGATGATTCTGCTTCAGACATAGAATTAGCATCAGATTCGGAAGACCTGTCTGATATGTTCGAGACTGAGTCTGATACGGAGAATAAGGAGATGGCAAAACCTCGTCTCTATTTAGAGGAGTTTGAAAAATTCCCAGTTCATGACAGCGGAGAACCTGAAGATTTTGATGAGTATCTGCGCCAAATATCTCTGAAATCAAGAGAGGCACAATCAATAGAGAGAGATTTTAATTCCCCTACGTTTGATGAGGTTGATCGCATGTTTCTCCGGGCTGCTTCACTTTTAAAGAAAACAAAGAGATAGGTAATTCCCCAGGAAGTCTCTCGTGCGTGCGTGAAGCTGCTAAATTACTGGATGGTTGAATTGTTGGTGCAAGTCTTAGACCAAATAGAAAAGAGTCATGCCCCGGGACCTCAAAAATGCTTGAAATCTTAAACCATTGCCTCTGTCGTTCATTTTCACTTTTCTATTTAATTTATTTTTTCGTTTTCCCTTTAGACTTTCTTACAATCGTAACACATTTTTAATGATAAGTTTGGAGTAGAATATTCGAGTTTCAGAATTTTTAAAAAATAAAAATAAAAATACAGAGTACAAAAACAAAGCGAGAAAATTAGAAATCAATCTCTCGTTAAACAGGAATGCAATTTAGTTATCTTTTTCATCAAAAGGATAAAAACAATATATTTCTCTGATTTCCAAAAAAGAAAAAGGGCATAAATCCATTGGGCTGGGCCGGATGGATGAAGCGGGGCCCAGCTCCGAAGATGCGCCGTGTGGGTGGCACGATCTTATTGGCGTCGAAACAAATAGACAGACCATTCAATGCCGTGCTCGATCATTTCCTGGTCGATCCCTGCTGTCTCTGGTCTTCCGGGCAGGTGCTCTTCTTCAATCTTTGTGGTCCTCCTAAGAACACCTTCAACGCTTTGAATCCAGAGTTCTAACTTCCAACTGCCGAAGTACCAACAGAACCTTTGACTTGCGTCTTTCTCAAGTGGGTATCTTTTTAGCAGCTCTCTCTCTCTCTCTCCTTCTTTCTTTCATTTTTATTTTTTGGGGGTTTTGGTTCGGGTTTTTTTGTTCCTATATAATTCTCGTTGATTGTGTTTTTGATTTATTGTTCGATACTTCAAAAAGATATGTATCTATGTTTTGTGGGTTCCCTTTGATTTTGCAGATTTATTTGATTAGTTAGCCAACTTAATCTCTGGGATAGACACGGAAGCTTTATATTTTCTCTTTCTTTATTTGGGAAATTGAAGTGGAGAAATAGGATCAGTGTAAATAGATGTGCCTTTTGAATTAGTTTTGCGAGGGAGATACGGTTTTACAGCGGACAGCTGAGATTGAACTAATTAATTGTTTTCTTTTTTTTAATTCTGGCAGTGGATGAGCAACCGTCAATGAGCGAGAATGGGGACATGAATCACATTATGGAGAGTTCTGAGGGGAAAGAGTTAGTTAGCAGTGAGGGGATTTCAGATGTGGAACCATATGTAGGTATGGAATTTGAATCAGAAGAAGCTGCCAAAGTTTTCTATGATGCATATGCCACGCGTTTGGGATTCATCATGCGTGTTGATGCATTTCGACGTTCAATGCGGGATGGGAAGGTTGTTTGGCGACGGCTTGTGTGTAATAAAGAAGGGTTTCGTAAACTAAGGCCTAGAAGAAGTGAGAATCGCAAGCCTCGAGCAATCACAAGAGAAGGGTGTAAGGCGGCCATTGTGGTGAAGAAAGAAAAAACGGGAAAATGGGTTGTGACAAGATTTGTGAAGGACCATAATCATCCTCTGGTTGCTGTGCTTGGCAGTGGTCGTCGGACTGTGATTTTATCTCAGACACCAGTGAGTACTTATGCTGAAAGGGGAAAAAACTTTTTTTTTGATTTTGCAACACTGGATTCCTGCTTTCATGGTTGTTTGTGAAGTAGGCATTATTGTTTCCTAGTTCATTGGATATCTACCTTTTTTTTGTTTTTTGGTTTCTGCAATAGTACACCAAATCATCGAGAAGCTTTAGGTAAGTCAATTTATTTATTGAAGTTAGAATCGTGTATTGCAATCTTCACACAGGTCTTCTTTCATGGCAAAAGGTTTTCATGCATACGACAATTATTAAGCGGTGACTGGTTTTAGGTTCTTGTCAGTCTTTGATAGAGACAGAGTGTGGTCAAAATGGTTATCAATTAAGAATGGGGCATTTGGTTCTCTGGAAAAGTAAGCCAGCTTCCTTAAACTCAGAAAAATCTTCTGGCAAAATGAGGAAACAAAGACAGCATAAATGCTGCCACGAATGCCTATCTGACATGTGAACAATCTCTTTACAGTTGATATTATAGGTAATCAACATCAAGTCGTAAAAGGCAACTGGACAGCACTTGTTAGGAAAGATTCCTAGATTTCTACATGATTTGTTGTGGAATATTTGCTTTTAATTGTGCTTCTGGGCTATTACAATATGAATTAGGGAATGTGTTAAGAAAGTTTTCTTAGCTGTACATCACTAGAACAATATAGTCCAGGTCAGGGGATCCTATTTGATGGGTTTTGTCAGGTGTTTGTCTGTGCTGATAGCAGTAGGAGAATTTATAGTGAAAGAAGCAAGCTGGTATGCAAAGCCATTGCCACAAGACACCTAACCAAATAGCGTGATACTACGTGCATTAAATGGCTCCCTCAATAGGAATTTTATCATTGTTGTTGCCATGCTTCGTCCAGCTGATATTTTTCCAGTATTCTTAAGAGGTGGGGATATAATCTTTTGGTATTTTCTGAACTAAATGTCAATACACCTTTCTTGCTTCTACTTTGTGCAGGATGAAAAAGATGTAAAGATTCGAGAATTGACTGCTGAGCTACAGCGAGAGCGCAAGCGATCTGCAGTTCTCCAGGAACAACTAGATATGATTTTGAGAGATATGGAACATCATTCCAATCACTTATCCAGAAAGGTAGAGGACGTAGTTCAAAGTGTGAGGGAAATTGAATCCAGAAGGTAGCTTCATTTAGATGTCAGATTCCTTACGTTCCAAGTAGCTTGTCTTAGTACAATTTCCTTGAGATTCTTTTGCTTGCTTTTTAGATGTATAATGAACTTGCAATCGGCACCAATTATCTTTGTGCTTTGCATATAAAAGTATTGAGAATTTGTTGGTTTTCAATTAGTGCTCGTGTAAGTGTGGCCTTTTCATTTCACCTTCTTCCCCCAGTCAAATAGATCTTAATCCTGTTTGTAATTAACATATCAGACCGGAGAATATTGATGCAACTGACCTGTTATAAGAAGTCAACATATTACTTCGTGGATTTACATCCGCTTAATATTGTCTGGAGCACGACCAAAGTTGCCTTCAATCTTCGCCTAGCGTATTTTGAATTAATTCAAAAATTAAGCAATCTCAACCATAAGAGCAATGGCCAAGAATTTAAATAACACTCAAAACCCCACAACAGATTGAGCGGCTAAACGCGACAGGTCGCACCAATCGAACATTCTCAAGTTTCGTACAGATCTTTTTTAGTTCTGCAGCGCTGTTGTGCAGTGCAACACCACTTAGTTGAACGAACGAAAGCAAGTGAATTTCAGTGCAAGAACGCATAGAGAGCAGTGGAAATATAAACCAAGAGAGCAGAAAACACCAGGAGGACTAAGGCCGAGACCGAATGAACCGCACTCTTGCTTCCGCAGGACAACACACCCAACCTAATCTTGATCACATTGATTATCGACAGCACCAAGAAGATGCAGCCCATCACCGACCCCACCGCGGACCCCATCATCCCCAGCCTCAAGAGCTTCAGATTAATGTGGGCCCTGAACGCCTCGTCCACGTCTTTGCTGTTCAACAAGTTAATGGCCAGCTTCAGGCCCAGCGCGATCAGAGAAGAGAAGAGGAAGAAGCTGAAGGAAACCACCTCGAAGACGAGCAGCTTCTTGGCCACGTCGATGCCGGCGTCGCAGGCGGAGCGGTTCTCGAGGCTGTGCTGGTTCGGGGTGGCCAGAGAGAGGCCGACGAAGACGCCGACTGTGAAAAGGGAGTTCACGTTCGCGAGGCCGTCCAGGGCAGTCACGTGCACGCTGGTCGTGGAGGAGGCGGAGCGGGCTGATACTCTTCTGGTGGCGCCTTCATCGTAATATGAATCTTTCGGGGATCTGAATGGAAAAAAAATAACAAAACATGTGAGACGATTTTCAATAAAGAGAAAGAAAGTAAGAATCTTGATATGAAAATGGAAGGTAAAAAGCAATTGAATACTCGGCCATTGCTTAATCTTCTGCGAATCGTTGATGTAAATGTGCAGAGTTTATGTCATCTGCAACGGGTTCGGGAGAGAGGGGCTATATCTTCATGTAGGAGCTTTTGTACCGTTTAAAGGATGAGCCTTCCCTTTTTGTTTCCTTGTTGGATATTACCTTGCTTGTGGGGTCTTTTACTGAGCAACTTGAGTTTGTTTTAAAATATGATGCTTTCTTTTTGTTGTTTTCTTAGATTGTTGTTAATGCCTTGTAGTACAGAAGGGATGTAAGAGAATTGGTTGTGAGGAAAGTGGCTGGAAAGCACGCAAAAGGGTAGCTTGGGGTTTGTTAGCAAAGGATCTGTGTCTTGTGGGAGAAGCAGACTCGGACTTGACAAGGACCTTCACCAGCAAAATGATCAGATTGCCCCGTTTCAACCGCCCGAAATGTTGTTGGATGACTTGGCTTGGCGCTTGGCAAGGTCAAATTAATGGAAGGGGATATGTAAGTATTTGAACACAATCAAGACTTCAAACTATGATATCTCGGTGGGCAAAACATTCTGGTAATTCAGCGTCCGACTTTACAAATTGAAGTTATTCAAAGGCTTCAAAGAACAGTGTACTATTGTGGAGATGCTAAAGTCTTATGCGAACAGATTACCATGGCAGTTCAATGAGGAGGCAAATTCTTGCTTCGATTGCTTCTGATGAATGCGTGAGCCCTCGTCAAAATTTTTGCTTCTGGATGGCCAGGCATTAGTTTGATCAGAGGATAGAAGAAAAACTAAATTTCCAAGAAAACCATTGTTTCAGGCTCTTTAAACATGTCCATAGATATTCAGAAATGAGAAATGTGCGGTTGTCATACACAAACAACTAATCCCAACTTGGCAAATATACAGCGACAGAGGGAAAGAGATGGAGTAGCAGAAAAACATGGAAAATTTTGATGACCCTCTACTTCACGTAGTAAGGAAGGTTAAGGACATAGAGCAGGAAGTATGCCCAGATGACTCCACAAATTCCACCAAAGAAGAACCCTCCACTGAACTTAGCCATCCATCCGCAGTTTGCAGCTGGTCAGGCTCCTTCTTCCTTCCAGTTAGGGTTAGACTTGGGGCAATAGATGGGTCTCCTTCATTGAATTGTGCAATTCCATACATGGTCAAGCAAATGCTCAATATCACTACAAGACCACCTGCTGCCAGTGACCCTGCTGCACCTGCATATTCTGTGTTCCTCAATGGACCTGCCTTGACAAATGGGCCTACAAGGAGGAAGCCATGTGCCAACCCGACCTCAATTCCCCGGAGAAGTGGGCTGACAGCTGTCCGGTAGGCAGGCAGGTTGGAGAGATACCATGCAATCAATGGGCTTGATGTTATTGGAGTCTCAAGGCTTCCGATGAAGGGATCACCATTGATCGGTTGAATCACTTGGTAGGTTGGCTGTGCACCAACGCATGAAACATATTAATCAGCGTTGTGATCTTGTCATTTGCATTTGACAATGTTTAAGTTCACAAATGCAAGCCATTTATGATCTTAAAGCATTCATTCTCGTAAGTTGCCATAATAGGCATAGTGGATAGCAATTAGAATCAGAGAAAATAAAATAACCAGATAAATGATGCATTAATCTGTAATGCGATGGCGTTGTGAGAAACCGGTCTTCTAATTATTTTGGCCCAAGTTTGAAGGAATTCATCATTGAACTATCTCTAGAAATGGGTCCAAGAGAATAAACGCCTGGAGAGCAGCCAACAGAAGCGGAATAGATCAAGTATCCAATTTTCTGTGATGCAATCGTAACTGTCCAATCAATTGGCCCATCTAGTTAATCATTTATGCTTACTGGGACATAGCATCTAAGTTCCATGATGATTTTGAACAAATAGACACCCCTTTTAGCCCCCACTGCTTGATTAGTATGGGCCTGAAAATGAGATGCAAATGCCTAAAAGCTTCGAGCATGCAAAGAAAACTTTTGTGCTGGATAATTAATCGCCTCGCACCCATTCCAAACTCAGCTATCTTTAAATTAAAGGGCAGTAGAGAAATGGAATCTCTCTTACCTTCTCCGACTGAATGGCTTTGACAGTGAAGCAAGAAGCTCTCTTGGTGGATGAGACTCTAAATGTAGCTCCGGATATGCCTGCAGGAATTGCCAGCCCCCTTGTCGTGGATGAGACAAAGCTGCTCTTGAGCTGGCTGGCCATTGGAGAAGCCGCAGTTGCCATTTGATTGCTTTTGTTAAAAGAACCTTGATGGTGGAATTGGAGTGTACTAATATGTAAGCAAAGCAAGAGATGTTAGTTGAGCTTAGATTCTCTGACTAGGCTACCAAGTATCTCTTGTCCACAAACTTGTGGTAGTCATTGATGAGGTGTATAACTTGTCCAATCCTCATTGGCCAGTAACCTTATCCATGGCTTATCTGCTACTGCAAAACTTTTGCTGACACGGTGCAACGAGCACAAAAATAAATAAAACTGGCATGTCCTTAAAAAAAAGAAAAAAAAAAAAGAACAATAAACAAAAGGAGATATAAAGAGGATAAATTTAACAGTAAAGGAAAAACCGAAAAAGAGAAAAGGAGACAAAGAACGCCGGGGAAAATGAAAACAGCAAGTCGTTTTATGTACGAACATTGCTATTCTTTTATAGGTGAAAGTAGGGTTTACCCTTTGATCTATGTAGACGGGTTTTTGTTTTCTTTTTTCATTTTTCTCTTTCTGGACATAACGGCTCAATTGAGGAAGCCAACTCTTTTCTTTCTCAAGATCCGATCGACTTGATGTTATATTTATGCAATTAGTCAACTAAAATTTGTTGGTGAGAACAGCTTGTAAATTATTAAAATCATTACAGAATCAGTACTTGTCAGAATGGAGAAATCAAACAATACGTTCTTCACAATAAGCGTAAACAAAGATTGCCCGTGCTTTCAGGGTAAGCTTCAAGCCACAAGAAAAGGCTACTTCAAAAAAATAGACTGGCAGCATCATTTTTGCGGCTTTGATGGAGTAGGAGAAGATGGGGGCTTCAAATCTGGGTACTGCATCCACAAAATTTAAAGCAAGAGTAATGTTATTAGCTTGGATTACATGCACAAACAATGCCATTAATAGATACGCTTCTCAATGATGGTCAATATAGTCCCAAAAAACAATCTTTTGCAATTTTAACAGGTTCAGAGTCTGAACAGCGTGTAGAAATAAACTACCTTGATAATCCAAAATATTTGAAAGTTTTAAGACTTCACTTATTGCTTCACTCTACGCTTGTTTGAATAAACTTTCTCAGATAACGAAGTAATGAATGAAGTCACCAAGACAGCTAAAGATTATCAATTTTGCCAAAGTAAAACCCAAAGCCTCCCAAAACCATGACTCCAAGGGATGCTAGTTTTCAATTCCAAACATTATTCATCACGCTTATTGCACAATGCACATGGGGTTCACATAAGAAATAGAGAGAAAAATAATCGCACGTTAGGGTACGGCGATCTGGAATCAATTTTCACATGAGGAGTGGATTTCACGAGGGTGTTCACATATCCGTTATCTGCTGTTGGGCTCTCTCTTATGGGAAGGCTCACAGAAGAAGTCTCGTTCTTATCTTCATTTTGCTGAGCAACTCCTCCATTCAATCCAACTTGCGAAATTTTAGTCTTTTGCTTCCTGGGGTAGATATGAGTAGAAGGGGGCAAAAGGGTTTCCTGTATGTCCTGCAATATAGAAAACACAAAATCAAAGAAACAAGTATGAAAGATGCCAAAGGGTGTGCCTATATTCATGTAGCCAGAGGCTCCCAACAGTCACATGGATGCAGGCCCAATAGACAGTAGCACATGAACTTTTCTTGCTTCTATTTTTTCAGGTGAGGAGGCAATGGGACAAAAACAAGAGTGAACTGGATATGCTAAATGAAGTCATAGTTGCTCAGAAAATGCAATACAAATAATAAAAGGGAGGGAAAATGGCTCTTATTGCAATTAGGTGAAGAAATTTTGATTATGCCTGAAATAACACATCTAGAAACAAGAAATGCAGAACTATCACAAAGCTCTCTGAACAGAAGCCAAGGTCTGAGCACTCATTTCTAATAAAGGTGAATCATGCATAAAAAAATAGAGAAATAGAAGAATACCAGCCACCCATTTGCCTCTGACCCCACCCCTTATGGCATAAGCCTCTTTGAATCCCTTCTTTACCAACAACTCAGCCACTTTCATTGAATTACCATCAAAACTACCTTACAGGCAAAATGAGGAAAAAGAAGAAATTAAGAACAAATAAATTTGCAAAAGAAAAATATTCCATTTTAGAAACTGCAAATCTCAAATCTGCAACTCAACAGACACTAGAAAGGGCCAAAAGTCCCAAGTAAGCAGCATTGAAAGCAAGAGAAGAGATTGTATTTTAAAATGTGACTGCTGCTGCTAGTTGTTTAACTGGCATCAACCACAAAAGCAACGAGTAGTACTGTGCTAATAAAAACCCAGCCAAAAAGGGTATAGGAACTTCAAATCTGGCTAATTCTTCATCATAATTGCTCTTACACACAATCTAAAACCTTAGTAGAAGACCATAGCAGAAGGCAATACTTCCATTTGAATTGCCAATCAGGCTTTCGCCAAATCCATTATCATGTTGTTGCCTTCAACTCTTTATTTCATTTTTCTCCCTTTAGCTAGAAGTTTAAGTTCTTGGCTCTAAGATAAATACTATGTGCCCAACATTCAAAGTTGAATTATCTACAGAAGATGGACCTGCTCATGCTAAACCCAAAAGCACTGACTCAAGCACCTAAACCCTCATCTCAAAATTCGTTTCTCCCAATTCATCAATAGCAATTAGTTACCAGCCAATTCAAAATTCTTTCAATCGCAGGCAAAGCACAAAGCAGAAAATTGGCATTAAAGCAATCAAAACAGACTATGGCACTCACTTGTCCAGAATACACAGGATGGTATTTGCTGGGTCTTGGAACTTCTCCAACACCGTCTTCTCAAACCCATCTTGGCCTGTCTCAGAGAACTCAACCTGAGCTACACTCTTATTCAAAATCTTCAAATTAGGAGACCCCAGAGCGGCCAAGCTCTTCTTGACCCTAATATCCAAAAGCTGGGCATCTGGGTTGTCCCGGAGCTTTCGAAATGCATCAATGGCAGAGATGAACTTGTATTTCCTTAAGTACTCCTCGGTCAGAGGTATAACAACCAGCCAAATGAACGTGCACCCAGCAACAAAAAACGGGTTTCTGTTAAAGAAGTCATCAATTGAGACCAAGATTGATTCCAAGTTTATTCTGTCGGAGCCTTGCTCGGTTGAGGATATGAGAGTTTCAGAAGCTAGGCAGGGAAGAGAAGCGAAGAGCTGAATTGCAGTGAAAGAGAGGGAGGTTTTAGTCGCAAAAGATTGCTTGGGGAAAGAGAGATGCCTTTGAAGAGAGGACTTTGTGATACAGAGAAAATGGCTTTGATGAGAACAGGTTTTAGATGCTTTGAACTCGAGGGTTTTCGGGTAGTTTTGGAGTGGTGGAGCAGAGGCCAGGACCATGGAAAGAGATTCCATGAGGACTGATTGCCAGCGAAGGGAAACGGAGAAGGAAGTTACCCGATGAGTTTTCCGCTGTTAGCAGACAGGTCGTTAAAAGCTATAGACGACATGTCGGATTCCGGTACTAAGGATGGCAAAGATTTTGTTTTTGTTTTTTTTTAATTCCTTTTATTAATTGAGAAATGCAATGGTGCCGTTTGAGTCATGAATGACGTCATCAACGTCAATTTTCTGTAATTTGCCATCAGACGGTAGGGAGAAAGCTGTATTGATTATCAGTTTTCGCAAAGCATGCAACGCTATGAATCAATATAGTATTTGTACAAAATATGCACATTATGCACAACGTTAATTCAAATTGGCAGCCGAAGATTGGTTCAATTACTGCTCTGCAAGTGAAATTTCTTGTCGCAAGTAGCAACAAAATCTTCCATGCATGCTCTGCACGCCTCCATCCCCGCAACCTTCCTGGCAAGCTCTAATCCAACATTCATCCACTTCTTTGCTACATCAACTCGGCCCAACCTTACCGGCAGCGCTGCTCTATTCCACGCAGTCGTTGCAAGCCATTTCCCTTCTTCAGTAGGATACTCCCCTTCCTTTAATCCAACCATTATCCGATACGCCTGCTTGTACATGTTGTGCACGGCATCATCATCCGAATCCCCCTTGTGAATGCTTGATACTGCAATTAGTCTTCGTACTATAAGGGCAACATCTTGATAGTCTGGCGAGGGAGAAGAAAGAAGGGCCGAAAGGCATTCATTCAGTGCAAAGGTTGCTACCTCCGGGTTAGCCCGTGGACCCTGTGAGGCACTAAGGCCAATTTGAAGAAGGTATTTGGGATTGCATGCCTTTGAACTGGCAAAACTCTTTACAAGGAGGAGCTGTTGTTGGGACCCTAAATTATCACGTCTTCCATGTATCTCATACGCATTGAAGGTGTACAAGAAGAAGAGTTCCGGTTCAATTGAGGTCATTTTGTCATCACCAAGTTGAGTACCCGTTGAGATTAATGTTAGTATCTGCATTCATGCATCACAACTTTAAATGGGGTACCCAGAAACAGCAAATAAAAAGACATTATGGATAAATGGTCGATTTATCATCCGCAACAAGCAGGCAGGACTATCTTCAGTATGCAGAGATCACATATAAAATATAATTGAAAAAGCTAAAAACTAGAATGACATACCTCTCCCGCTTTCTCTAGCAATTCAACAGCTTGTTTCACCTCACTGTCCATTAATGCAGCCTTCTTTTGATTTTCCGAAGCTATCATGGCAGATACAGTCAAAATGAACGATTTACAAACCATAATGCTTATTTCTCCTACTTGCCCATCAAACAGGCCGCCATAAAATTCTGGTACCAATCTCAAAAATTCAGCACATATATCATAGTTCTTCTCCTTCCCACATCTAGTCCCCAAATTCCATGAAGTTACTGCAAACCAATTTTGCTCCCGTCTTCCAACCTCCCCTTTTCCGTAAAAGCACTCAATCCCAAGTTCAGATGCTCGTGCATGTGCCCATTTCATGAATTTGAGGACTTCTGGCTCGCCACCAGGGTTTTGAGTGAGGATAGTGATTAAAGTGCGCAAAACAACAACTTCACTTGTTGGCATGGGCTTTCCTGCAGTGTAGAATTTCAGTAAGTTTGATAAAGAGGCAATAGCAACAGAAAGGGCATGACAAGCAATAGCTTCATGGGCTGCGAGGGAAAGAAAGTCCGGAGAGAAATCAAGGCAAGTTTTCATGGCTTGAATCTGATTGATAGCACCATCATGGTCGTTCTTTTGCAGCTTGATCTTGAACTACACAATCAAGACGAAATGTCAAATCTCTTATAAACATCAATCAGAACGGGAAAAAGTATATAATGTTCCCTATATTAGGGGTACTTCGTCAATAGAAACGATTCATAAATCAATATGTTGGTGTAGGACCAATGTGCATCAACGGAACACAGAGAGAGAGAGAGAGAGAGAGAGAGAGAGAACCTTCAGAAAAGCCGAGGCAATGTTAGGTTCCAGCTGCAAGAGGTGGAAACGCATTAGAAGGTCCGATTCTTCCTGGCCTTTGCACGTTTAAAAGGTACCCGAGTAATAAGTAATTTAGGGACCAAAGCTCTTTTACATGGTTATTTAGGATACCTTTTCAGCCTCATTGATGTATTCTTGAGCTCGATCAAGCTGAGAGAGGCCAAGATAGCAGAGGCACAAAACTCTAAAGCCCTTGGCTCGGAGATTTCTGTTATCTATGTTACATGGAACATAAAGCAAAGATTTCTCAAACATCCCTGCACTAGTCTCATAATCTTTTGACCTAAAAAGACCTGAAGCACTGTAGAAACAAATAAACAATGGTCAAATACAAATCAAGCAATACGTTTTCACAAATAGTCTGTTTGTGATTCATACCAGTTCCAAAGAATGGCGTGCATTGCCATCCTCTCTTTAGCCACCCCCTCACTTGTAAAGAGCGCGAGCACTCTCTCGTCAGAGACAAGCTCCGCCACCACCTTGGGCCTCACCTTGGACACTTCCCCATAACCAACACAATCACCAACTACTCTGTGGGCAACCCTGACTGCAGCGCTGGCGCTTACATGGCACCTTCCCAAAAGTCCTAGAAACACGCCCGTGGCAGTCTCCGCCCCAGCTGTACCCGCCGACTCAAAGTAGGCCTCAACCGCTGAGACCCAGACTCCTTCAGGAATCCCCTTATTTGTGACCATACTTCTCAGCTCTTTCTCTGCTTCTCCAAACCTTCCTAATCCCAACCACGCCTTCATCGCCAAAACAGGGATGCTAGCGTGGTGTCCCCCACCACTTCCCTCTCTTAAAACCCTGACACATTTTATCACGTTCTCGTATTCTCCCTTTTGTAAATGTACGGCTGAGATGAACCTGAGTGCTTTTGACCTCAGTTCCTTCAGCTCCACCGTCTGCTCTGGTGTTCTCGCCGCACTGCACCCTTTCTCACATATTTCCAAAGCTTCGTTCATCAGCTTCAACGCTTCATTGAAAGTGTTAGTCTCATTTCTCGACAATATTTTTTTGCCGAATGCTAAGTATTGATTTGCCAACAATTGGTAGTGATCTGGTGACCCGAAAAGCAAAGATTTCGCTCGATTAAGCAGCGTCACGGCGAGATTTCGGTCCGATACTTCCCACGCAGTCCAAGATCTCGCCAGATTTAGGTCTAAGAGCAGTTTCCTCTCTCCCGCGTCCGAGACTTTGGCAACCTCGATCTTTGAGACGATGTCGGTGGCTCTCTCGAAGCAGCTAGATGCTTGATCAAAGTCTCGTAGGTCATGCCAGACGAGTCCAGTCTTGTGATAGAAGGAGGCGGACTTGATGGCCGGAGAAGGAACACCGGCGACGTCGCTAGCAAGGAAGAGCATGTCGGCGGCCACTTGCCGAAGCTTGGCATGGTATTCGGTGACGGACGCGGAGGTGGAGGGCCGTATGGCGGTGGCATTGGAGATGTCGACGCAGGCATTCCAAAGGCGGTAGCTCAGCTTCCAGATTTGAAGGTTGACCGAGTTAGGGAAAGGAGCGAGTTGACTGAGCTGAGTTAAGGTTTGACGGAGATCGGAGGAGATGGTATCTGGTAAGGAGAGGTCGGAAGTGTTGCTTTCAGTTTGTTTTATTAAAGACTCGATTCGAGAGAGCAGCTGTTGGTGGTGGTGGTGGTGGGATTCGGTTTCTGGCTTAAGTTGCCGGATATCTGCAGACGATATCTCGGCGATTCTCATTTTTCGCCGGTATTTGTGAGTGGCGATGGAGGGAGGGAGGGAGAGAGAGGGTTTGGGAGGGAGGGAGATTTGAAAATTTTGAACAAGAAGGAGCGAAAATGGAATGCAAGGGATCACATCACCGAAAGAAAATGAAAAGAGTGTTACGAGGCCCAACTTCAACAATTGGACTGACCCCTCAGTGACCCAGACCATAGCCAGATCCAGGTCCAGGCTCAGGCCCAAACTAATGTCTTAAGTAAATTACTTGTTAATCATCAATTAATCCACTAATTGATATCAAAAATCACTCATCATGTTTTCTCTAAGCGTGCCCACGTGCAGTTTACAGGGTTAGCCCAAGCTTTCCAAGGAGAGAGCTGGAATGTGGTCGTCGAATCTCTGGATGGTCTACTCCATGCCTTCCTGTATCTGCCTCACCAACATGGAACACAAAGGGAACATTATCTCCTATGTTTATGACTTTAATTAAAGTCAAAAATTGTTGACGATTGGATCAAGCTCCGCGCCTTTTCATTTTGCCAAGACAATGACTTGTCTTTCGATTAATCGCGACAATTCCAACAATGTCGAAATGCACCAGCAGTAACTTCCCAGATTCTCAGACTAACATGAGGTAAGGGGGGCTCTTCGAACAAAAACAAGCTCAACAGCACATGCTGTCTCTCTACAGTGGCTTTTTTTGGGAGCCAAAGGCAACAAAAATCATCACTGCAACAAGAACATAAATACAGAACATTTATTCTCACGTATCCGCGTAATCAACTATCGGCACGGTAATAGAAAGAAAACGTATCCCGTTTGTGTCTCGCCAAACTCCTTGGATTCGTTCAATATTTCATTCTCTGCAGATTCTGACTTAGTTAAAATGAAGTTCTTTCAAGAAGTATATGACAGAAACAAAGCTCTAACATAAACTTACAAGAAAATGAACCAAAAAAAACTTAAAATCATATACACAAGAAACAGAATGCATATATTAGAGGATCAAATTATCTCTTGTACAATAGATTAAACATTAAAAGGACAGCTTTTCTTTTTTTCTTTTTTCTTCTTTTTTTTGGTTTTTTCTCCTCTTTGGATGCTAAATTCATTAATACAACATCAATGAACTGCAGGGTTAAAGCTAACAGTTAAAATGAGGATCATGGTCACCCTATCACCATCTTAACTAACTAATGAAGATACGGGGTCTGGTACTGGTAGCCATTTCCAAAGTAGTTGCCATGACCGTGAGAGAAGTTGTACCCAGCAGAGCCAATAAGTTGAGGAACATGGTTGTCAGTGGGTGCAGGGTAAACATATTGTCTGTCATACACGTACTGCGAGTACCTATCAGCAACTCTAGGGTAGAATGTCTTGTCAGCAATGTTATTAGTGACACGAGGTGCACATCCCACACCAGCACGTGGTCTCTTAGATTGAGGCTTGGCGGCTTCTGTTGCCCGTTTCTTGTCTGCCTTTTCCTTTTCTAGCTGAAGAAGACGCTTTTGAAGTGGGTCTACAGCGTACTGATCCTCAAGCTTATGCTCTTCAATACACTTGATCACGGACTTAAGGGCTGTCAGCTCTCTCTCAATGACATCATTCTGGCCAAAAAAGATTTAAAAAAAAAAAAAAAAAAAATACAAAGACTATTAAAGACATGCGAAAATGTTCGCTGAATATTGCATACGTGCACACATTCAACACTCTAGAAAATTTGCAAATGCCTATTCTAATACATCCCCAGACTAATAGCATCAACAATATAAAGCAAATGTGTGATCTTCCTAGGAGAAGATGGAATTAAGAAGCATGAGACATGCTTCCATGGCAACTTATCAGCTAAACTCCATGATCTCCAGAGCTTGGATGCAGCTAAAAATTTAATGACTAAATGCACTCTAATAGTTATTTGCTATTTCAAATATCGGAATACAAACAATGCGGTTGTAGCAAGTTGTTCATGTAAGAAAGAGCCCACATGGACATGAAAGGTAGCAACCATCAAAAACCCAAACAATAATGGTACAATCTATTCATTGCAGAGGAAGGTAAATGCACACCTGTGCAGTCATAGGAGAAGCATTTCCAGGCTTGACAGGTGTAGAAACCTTTCTTGCATCCTTTAAGTATGATTTCAACAAAGGCACTGGCAAGAAATGCTCGGTCAACTCAAAAGCAAAGGCCAAGTTAACTGCATCAATATGTCTTCCACTGTTGATCAATATTTCAATTACACCTGAAGAATCCAAGGAAAAGGAAAGAGCTAATCAGCAATTAAATAAAAAGAAGTAGAACTGACAACTTGTAAGCAAACAGATAAGTTTCATGAGTGTTCCACTGAATCCATCCATCTTTGTATATGAGGCTAACATTGCGAAGCAAAGTATGTTTTCTCAATGTTACTTGATGCAAGATCCAAGGAAAATCCATGAATATAGGAACATAACCAGTTTTAAAATCACAAGATGAAAATGAATTGTCCATTTACTATAACAGTCTTGCAGTATTGATGTATTGAGATTTCCATTGCACTGATTGAGAGACTAAATACAAAGTGCATTGCTTGCTTCTTCAGTAAAAAAAGAGAACAAAAAAGAAATTTGAACAGCTCTTAAAATTTGATTAGCTTTTGAAAGATCTATCAACTTCAAGAAAAGAAGAAAAAAATCCACTGAGCCTAGGTGTTAAAACCTCACCAATGAAAGAAGACAAACCTGGCATTTTCTCTGACAGTCCGAGGAAACGGCAAAGCTCAGCTGCTTGGCGACGACGAGAAACCATTGGAATTAGCCTGGATAGTTCTTCCTCATCAAAATCAGAAGCAATGCCAAATGTGGCCAGAAGTTGCAGAAATGCATGTGCCTCCAAGGAGTTCCCATTGCTATCTTCCACATCTAGAACATCCAATTTTGGCTTCCATTCTTCAGCAATAACCTTTGCACGCCCCTTAGCATCCTCGGAGATCACATCAGATAAGGATACAAGATCTGAATATGTTAGCAAAATGCTAAGACACTCCATCAACATGATACAGGTTCGACGAAGACCCAAAAGGTTTGAATCTTTCTTCCCATCAACATTTGGCACTTCCATGGGATAGAAATGCTCCAAAGAGTTCAAGACCAACTGAGCAGGGTTAGCTGCAGCCTTTAAAGCAAGTGGAATCTCCTCCCTTAGGACAGCAAGGTTCTTGCGATTGTCTGATATAAATTTGTGCAGCCCTTCTGAGTCCATCTCTTCACATAGTTTGCCCAACTGGGGATAAGACATCACCTCAAAGTTTCCATTGTCAGAAGAATCTATAGTTTCCTCCAAGTTACTTTCAGCAGCCACAGCATTGGGAGGTTGGTCCTCGACAGTTGAGGACTCCCCCAGGTCATCAATTTTCACAGCAAGAGGTTCAACAAATAATACCTTCCTCTGCTTTTCTCGAGCACAAGCAATGGCCAACATGGCAGCATCTCTCTTCTCCTGGAGCCTCTCCAATGAAGCTTCTTCCTTGGCCATAATAGCAGCTTCCCGCTTCTCCAAAATTTCCTGAGCTTTCCTTGTTTTGCTTTCATACTCCTTTTCTTGGTCTTCTAATTCATGAAAGCGCCTCTTCAAGGACCTCTCAAGC
This sequence comes from Rhizophora mangle, assembly GCA_037832345.1. NCBI lineage: Eukaryota > Viridiplantae > Streptophyta > Magnoliopsida > Malpighiales > Rhizophoraceae > Rhizophora > Rhizophora mangle. Next base: position 1,940,209 of record JBAPLJ010001678.1, on the reverse strand, counting down.
CCATGAAAGTGTGCTTCGAGTTCTTTCCATTTCAAGTTAAGTGTTACAGCCCGCTGACTTTCAAGCTCAGCAAATGCTTTCTGAAGTTGTTGTATCTTTGATGTCGTAGAGTCCATTAGGGTTGCAACTGATTCAGTATCTTCCATAGCAGACAAGCTGGAAGAAAAAAAGAAAGAAAGAAAGATTAATGAAATTGCAAGGGAAAAGGGAACGTAATTTAGGTTAAATTTCATAAGGATATATGCATAGCCATCAAATGTGCCAGAGGAAACAGGATGCATTTTCCTTGATTTACAAAACATCACAGTATAACCACAAGAACAAGCGACCAAAAGTGCAAAAAAGAAGACAAATAAAAAGATAAGCACCAATCATCCATAGCTTACCGGTGACTTCACAAGTACCAATCAAACTTGATCCTCTGAGTAAAAGATCGCGCAAACTAGACTAACAAGATGACCAAATACCCTGCAGAAACAAAAATCGCATCATGATAAAACCCTAATAAGGGACGCCCACACAAGAGAAAACAGCCACGTTCCAAACGAGATATTCTACACCAACAGAAACCCTAACAACCAACCCTTGCTTTTCAACCACAACATTTCCAAAAAATGGGTGGCCAGTAAGTGAATCTAAGCTCAGATTACCAAAATTAAAAATCTCCTAGTGAAATGGAGCAAATTTTGAAGAAAACAAACCGACCCCATCTGAAAATAACATTAAACACCCTACAGAAACGTGAGTAACAAAAGCCACAACAAAAATTAATAATAAAAAAAGGGGTTTGGGAGAGAGGGGACACGTACCTGACTGGAAACAGATAAATGAAGCGTGCAAAATTAAAATTTAGGAGAAAACGTATCAATCCATGGCGGATTGATAGGATTGGGTTCGTGCGCGTGTGTCAGTGTGGCTGCTACACGGCAATCCCTAGCCAGGTAAAGAGAGAGAGTGAGAAAGAGAGAGAGAGAGAGAGAGAAGGGAAAATCGTAATACGGAAAAAGTGACCTCTTTCTTCTTTTGCTTTTGCTTTTTCTCGGGCACTCCCTTTCTCTCGACTTGCCAGTCACAAATTCTCGTAACCGGCCGATTGCTTCTCACTGCGTGGGCTTCGGTGAACCGAGAAGTGCCTCCCAAAGGAACCGCAATGTGGGCTTGGCTATTTGGACTCGAGACTAACCCAACAACAGGATGTTTCTCGCTTTAACATGAAGAAATTTTGGTTCGGGCCCGCCTACATTTAAGCCCAATAAATGGTTATTAATTGAGGCCCATCATGGTTGAATACTTCCAATCCTATTATTATAAAATAAAACTAATTAACTCGATACATCTCTTAATAAATTTAAAAATTAAATTTAAATTTTAATTAAATTGAATTAAATAAAATATAAAGTAATTATTTATTTATAGACTAATTAATTCACTAAAAAAACAAAAAAAATCATATAATTTTATGTTAATTCAAGCTCTTTAAAAAAGAAAAAAAGAAAGAAAAAGATTATTTGTATAAAATTGATGAATATCATATTGTAATTATTAGTTTATGATTTTTTGTATTATGATATAATTATTCAAATTAAAATTAAAAATGATTAAAAATGACGACATGAGAGAGATTGGGGAATGAAAAATCCTATAACAGATAAAAAAAATTAGTATTTTGGTCATTTATTAAGACTTTGACTAAAACGTATTTCTAATCACAAAATAAGTGGCATAACGGCAATCCACATTCTTAATAAATAGTCCACTTTTCTGCTTGAAAAATATTTATGGTTGTTCAGATAATTGGATGAGTGATTAATGAGTGAAATCTCTTGTTAAAAAAAAAATTAAAAAATTTCTTTATGGAATAATAAAATGAACTCATTAACGTAATGGCATAAAATAATACTATTAATTGCTTATAAAAAAAATATATCTTGCATTAATTTTAACAATTACATCTATTTAATAACAAAAAAATTAATTTTAAATGATTGAATAATCAAATGGTTAACCATATCATTGTAAATTATTTAGTTTAAATAAAACACAATAAAAGAAGTATTTAATAAAATTTTTGTAATAATATTAGATATTAATGTAATAGTAAATATTTGATCATTTAAAAATAAATAATTTAATTATAAATTAATATATAAATTTTATGAGTTAAAAAAAATTATAGATATAGAATTAGTGTTGGTGTGACTTAAAATTATTATAGTGGAACTAATGACGCCGCTAGATGCATGAATGATCCAATCAAAACCCAATAATGAGGTTCAAACCCAACAATTATTATAATAATAATAATAATTTAGTTTTTTTTTAAAAAAAAAAAAAAAAAAAAAAGGACAGATGACGGCCGGCGGTGACACGCATTGCGAAACCATCAAATGAGCTCTTTTTTTTTTTTTTTTTTCATTTTCGAACAGCATTTTTATTTCTTTATGTTTCAAAAACTCATTTGAAAAAAAAAAAAAAAAAAAATAAAAAATATTTTTTCAAATAAAATTAAAGAAAATAAATAAATAAATAATATATATATATATATATATATATATATATATATTTAAAATAAGCAGCGAAAAAGCAAGTCAAGCAAAAGCAATAGGCAAAGTCGTTGAGGATGCATTGACTTGCCCACTATTTTCGGAGTCTTGGTCGTTGCTGCCGTGCTTAGCCAGCCATTTTCCTTCTCTTCGTGTTTGACCCGATGAGCCAACTCCAGTGTGAGCACTACTCTAGCTCCTCCAATTCTCCATTTTTTTTCCACAAACGTTTGAATCATTCAATTTTATTATGAAATTCACTCCCCTTTTCGTACTTCTTCTTTTGAAATTGCCTTTTTTTTTGGGTTGCTGCCTTTCATTTGATTGGCTTGTGGTTCAATTATGGCTTTGAATATTCAGACCATGTTATGGACCCCTTCACCCCTCCTTTCTTTCCTTTGGACCCCATAATTTTCTAAGGATATATTTATATATATGTGTGTGTATATATATTGGCTTCAACGTCCCATTTTAAGGATTATTGCATTGTCTTCGGTCTGGTTTCGTCTCACGTGGGTCTTCCTTTTCTTCTTCTTTCTTTTTGTCTTTTCTTAGTTTTATTTGTTTTCCGGAAGGTTTTTAACCGTAGCGTTGGTGATTCAGTATCTTCGGGAAGCTGAGTATTCGTTTGAATCTCTTCCCGCAGTTTAGCAACTTCTTCTTCCAGACTAGCATATTCTCTATCTTTATTGTCTAACTGTTCTTTAATGAGAGCATTTTCATGCTTCATAATCTTCAATTCTCTATCTAGAATTTCTATCATTAGCTCGTGTAGTCCCCGTTTCTGGTGTTTTAGTCACCTTTCAATGGCTCCCTTAATTATGTGCGAGGAATTGCCCTCTTGAGTAATGGGAAGCGGGCTAGCCCCCGAAAATGCCCCTTCCTTCGCCGTTGCGGAAGAAATTCTTCCTTGCCTGTTCCTAGGAACTCAGTAAAGTGACCAGTAAGTCAGCGGGCATTGAGTCAGGCAGTCTTGTAGCTGCGATTTTTGTTGAGCTCAACTTAACTTTTTGTCGCCGAATTCGTTTCCTTTTTTGACAATTTGATAACTTTTTGTGTATTGCTATGTACGGATAGACATGTGAGTTTTTGAAATATTTATGTGGGATGCTGCATTTCCATCTTGTGTGTGTGTGTGTGTGTGTGTGTGTGTTATTTTTCAAACTTATTCAGGTTTTGGTATTATGGAAGCTAGGCCTGATAAACTATAGTTCCTTTTCAGCTCTAATATGGAAGAGGAAAAGCGATTTTGAGGGGTCTCTTTTAGCAGAATTCAATGGAATCTTTCATGAACTCGATGCCGATTGGCCAATTTCGTAAGGTTTTCTTGTGTTATTGTGCTGGGTTGCTGCTTAGCTGTAGTTTGTGCTTTGGTACTCCGACTGATCTTGCTTGCCTGAAGGGCATAAAAGATTCACTTCGTGATCCTAATAGTTACTTCACTTCATGGGACTTTCATAACAATACTGAAGGATTTATCTGTCAGTTTACTGGGGTGGAATGCTGGCACCCCGATGAGAACAGGGTATTGAATATCCGGCTTTCTGATATGGGCCTCAAGGGGAGTTTCCCACTTAGTCTCCAGAATTGCACGAGCATTACAGGGATAGATCTCTCGAACAATGAACTGAATGGATCTATTCCCAGTGATATTTCTCGGATGATTGGGTTTGTGACATCTCTTGATCTCTCATCCAACAATTTTTCGGGGGAAATTCCAGCAGGCCTTGCAAACTGTACCTATCTAAATGTCCTTAAACTTGATCACAACCGGTTTACAGGTCAGATACCTGCTGGGCTTGTCTTTCTTGATCGGCTCAAAACAATTAACGTGGCTAATAATCTTCTGACTGGGCCAGTACCAGCTTTCAACAGACACATTAATGAATTCAATTGTGCAAATAATCAAGGACTCTGTGGGCAGTCTTTGGAGCCTTGCCCAAGCACTCCACCGAGCATTCACATTGGAGTTATTCTTGGGGCTAGTATGGGCTGTGTGATAGTTGCAGCGATGGGTATATGGGCTTGGCTATTTGTACTCCAGACTAGCCCAACTAAATGTTTCTCCCCTTATCGGGACCCCAGACCCAAACCACTACCCAATTTAATTGCTGTTTAGGATTTTGGGCATCCTTCGCCCCAAGCCCGAAGAGTTTTTGTCCGGGCCTATGCCCAATAAATGGTTGTTAATTGAGCCCAACTATGGTTTAATACTTTCCATCCAATTTTTATGAAATAAAACTACTTGACTCAATATATCTCTTAATAAATTTAAAAAATTAAAAATTTTGAAATTAAATTAAATTAATAATTGTTTATTTATAGACTAATTAATTCAATAAATAAGTAAAAAATAGTATAATTTTATGTTAATCGGAGCTCTTTGAAAGAAAATAAAATAAAGAAGAAGGCTATTCGTGTAATGTTTGATCAACATCACGTTGCCATTATTATATTTTGATTTTTTGTATTATAATATAATGATTCAAATAAAAAGTAAGGATGGTTAAAGATGATGAAATAGCATGGATTGGGGAACAAAAATTCTTGTAAAGGATAAAGAAATTAGCGTCTTGGGCATTTATTAAGACTTTGACTATAACGTATGCTTGGTCACATGGTAACTGGCATAACGGCAATCCACATTCTTAATAAATGGTTTATTTATTTGCTTGAAAATATTTATGGTTTTTTAAATAATTAGATGAGTAAAATCTCTTTTTTTTTTTATTTTAAATATTTTTTTAGAATAATAAAAAAAATTTATAATAATAAAAATTAACAACATTAACTATTAAAAAATATTATACATTAATTTTAACAATAACATATGTTAAATAACAAAAAATTTAATTTTAAATAATTTAATAATTAAATTATTAATCATATTATAATCAAGTATTTAGTTAAAATAATGTATAATAAAGAAAAAATTTAATAGAATTTAAGTAATAATATTTGATATTAATTTAATATTAAAAATTAATTTTATAATAAATATTTTATTTAAATAAAAAAATAATTTAATAATAAATTAAGATATAAGTTTAATTAATTAAAAATATATATCGATATATAGAATTAGCGTTAATGTCACGTAGAATTATTGCAGTTGAACTAATGACGCCGCCTAGTTGGATGAATCATCCAATCAAAACCCAATCAAGAGGTTCAAACCCAACAATTGAAAAATAAAAAAATAATTTATAAACTAAGAAAAAAAAAAAAAAAAAAGGAGAGAGAACGGCCGACGGTGACGCGCATTGTGAAAACATCTAATGAGCTTTTATTATTATTATTATTATTTGATTTTTGAACAGTATTTTTATTTTTTTATGTTTCAAAAACTTATTTGAAAAAAGAGAATAAGAAATATTTTTTCAAAAAAAAAAAAAACTTGAAGAAATTAGAATATTTATGTGTATTTTTAAAATAAGCAGCGAAAAAGCAAGTCAAGCAAAAGCAGTAGGCAAAGTCGTCGGAGGTGCATTGACTTGCCTACTTTTTTCGGAGTCTTGGTCGTTGCTGCCGTGCTTAGCCAGCCATTTTTCTTCTTTTCGTGTTTGACCCGATGAGCCAACCCCGGTGTAAGCACTACTCGAGCTCCTCCAATTCTCCATTTTCTTCCACGAGCGTTTGAATCATTCAATTTTATTATCAAATTCACCATCCTTTTCACACTTTTTTTCCAAGTGCCCTTTTTTTTTTTTTTTTTTTTTCTTTTTTTGTTGTTGCTTGATTGGTTTGTGGTTCAGTTGTGGCTTTGAATATTCAGAGCATGTTATAGACCCCTTCACCCCTCCTTTCCCTTGGCCCCCATACTTCTATTAGATATATTCATATATCTATTGGCCTCAACGTCCCATTTTAAGGATTCTTGCATCGTCTTCGGTCTGGGTTCGTCTCAGGTGGGTCTCCTTTTTCTTCTTCTTCTTCTTCTTTCTTTTTGTCTTTTTTTTTTTTTTTTATTTGTTTGTTTTCCTGTAGGTTTTTAACCGTTCGTTTGACCAGGTTTTGTGGTTTTATTTGCTTTGCTGCGATCTTTGTTGAGTTCAACTTAAATTTTTGTCTCCGAATTCGTTTCCTTTTTTGACAATTTGATAACTTTTTGTGTATTGCTATGTACGGATAGACATGTGAGTTTTTGAAATATTTATGTGGGATGCTGCATTTCCATCTTGTGTGTGTGTGTGTGTGTGTGTGTGTGTGTGTGTTATTTTTCAAACTTATTCAGGTTTTGGTATTATGGAAGCTAGGCCTGAGAAACTATAGTTCCTTTTCAGCTCTAATATGGAAGAGGAAAAGCGATTTTGAGGGGTCTCTTTTAGCAGAATTCAATGGAATCTTTCATGAACTCGATGCCGATTGGCCAATTTCGTAAGGTTTTCTTGTGTTATTGTGCTGGGTTGCTGCTTAGCTGTAGTTTGTGCTTTGGTACTCCGACTGATCTTGCTTGCCTGAAGGGCATAAAAGATTCACTTCGTGATCCTAATAGTTACTTCACTTCATGGGACTTTCATAACAATACTGAAGGATTTATCTGTCAGTTTACTGGGGTGGAATGCTGGCACCCCGATGAGAACAGGGTATTGAATATCCGGCTTTCTGATATGGGCCTCAAGGGGAGTTTCCCACTTAGTCTCCAGAATTGCACGAGCATTACAGGGATAGATCTCTCGAACAATGAACTGAATGGATCTATTCCCAGTGATATTTCTCGGATGATTGGGTTTGTGACATCTCTTGATCTCTCATCCAACAATTTTTCGGGGGAAATTCCAGCAGGCCTTGCAAACTGTACCTATCTAAATGTCCTTAAACTTGATCACAACCGGTTTACAGGTCAGATACCTGCTGGGCTTGTCTTTCTTGATCGGCTCAAAACAATTAACGTGGCTAATAATCTTCTGACTGGGCCAGTACCAGCTTTCAACAGACACATTAATGAAATCAATTATGAAAATAATCAAGGACTCTGTGGGCAGTCTTTGGAGCCTTGCCCAAGCACTCCACGGAGCACTCACATTGGAGTTATTATTGGGGCTGCTATAGGTGGGGTGACAGTTGCAGCTATAGGTATTGGTATTGGCATGTTCTTTTATTACCGTAGGTTGCCAATGACGAGGAGGAAGAAGAAGGATGATGATCCTGAAGGAAACAAATGGGCAAAGAGTTTAAAGGGAGTAAAAGGCACTAAGGCAAGTTAAACTAACACTTCTTTTGAATCCCAAAAAAAATTCCTGTTTTCCTATTCTGTTATACAATTAAATTCAAATTATTCTTCTCTGCCTTGTATTTTTGCATGGTGATCATTAGAATTTGTATTTCCAGGTTTCAATGTTTGAGAAATCAATTTCTAAAATGAGATTGAGTGATCTCATGAAGGCTACTGGTGTCTTTAATAAAAACAATATCATTGGGTCAGGAAGAACTGGGACTATGTACAAAGCAGTTCTTGAGGATGGAACTCTACTTATAGTTAAGAGGTTGCAGGATTCTAAGCATTCTGAAAAAGAATTTATGTCAGAGATGGCTACTTTGGGGAATGTGAAACATCCCAACGTGGTTCCCCTTTTGGGATTCTGCATGGCTGGCAAGGAGAGGCTTTTGGTTTACCAGTACATGGCTAATGGTAGGCTCTATGATCAACTGCATAATGTGGATGAAGGCAGGAAACCAGTGGAGTGGCCTCTGAGGCTCAAAATTGGGATAAGGGCAGCAAGAGGATTTGCATGGCTGCATCATAACTGTAACCCCCGAATCATCCACCGAAATATAAGTTCTAAAGGCATTTTGTTGGATGCAGATTTTGAGCCCAAGATATCTGATTTTGGCCTTGCCAGATTAATGAATCCCGTTGATACCCATTTGAGTACTTTTGTGAATGGAGAATTTGGGGATTTGGGTTATGTTGCTCCAGAGTACACAAGAACTCTAAAGGCTACATCAAAGGGGGATGTTTACAGCTTTGGAACATTGCTTCTTGAGTTGGTGACTGGTGAGAAACCTACTCATGTGTCCAAAGCTCCTGAAAGCTTCAAGGGGAATTTGGTCGAATGGATTACTGAACTATCGAGCAAAAGTCAGCTTCAAGATGCCATAGACAAATCATTGGCTGGGAATGGTGCTGACAATGAAATTTTCCAGTTCCTCAAAGTTGCATGTAGTTGTGTATCGGCAACCCCCAAGGAGAGGCCTACCATGTTTGAAGTATACCAGCTTTTGAGAGCAATTGGGGAGCAATACCATTTTACCATGGAGGAAGAGATTTTGATGCCTTTGGACACCGGTGATAACGATGATCTAGAGGAACTTATTGTTGCTCAAGAAGTGAAGTGGAACAATTGAAAAGCTACTATGTAGGTAAAGTCTCTTTGCCATATATCTATATAATTATCACCTTTTTTGTGTGTTGTGTCAATAAATGTCAATATTATATGTAGTTATTACATTTCACTTGAGCAATTGATACTTGGTAGTCTCTTTGATGGCCTCAACTCTATAATCTTCGAGCGTCTATATTTAGCTGTTTCTATCTTGTAACACTAGCTTTCATTACTTCTGAAATGACAGCTTTCTTTCGCTTCTGTAAATCTTTAATTTTGGGGACTGGTTGCCCGTAGTTGTACCTGTTTTTTCCTCTCTCCACATGGGTCTGGGGAGATGTATTGAAAACAGAAACTACTGCTAGTAGTCTAGTACTACAAAGCCTTAATCCCAAGTTTAATTGGGGAGATGTATTGACTTGATGATTGTCCCTTTGTCACTGATATCTGTGACAAGAACCCTTAGTCAAAATTTCTTTGCATTTACTCAACTATCTGGATGGTGAAAATATCAATTGAAAGCATACATAACTATAGTAACCAAGTTTTGATAGATTCATAAGCATTCTGCTACATGCCAATTTAGATGATGAGGATGTCTTTTTAAGATGAATAATGAAAAGTGAATTTGTTAGAAATCACTGCAATAAATGGCCATCACAGAATCTGTGCAACTGCTTTACCTGGATGGACTTTCGTGCCCCACGATGCAATCTGAAATTTGTTACTGCTGCAGCTTAATAGCTTCTTTGTGGAACATTATCAAATTCATGCATGTTGACAAGTTGGCAGTTGAAACTTAATGTAGGAACCAATCTCCCAAGCATGCTGTCTTTACTATTGCATTGAAGGGCATTTCTTATGAAATCGAGGTGATTATCTGGACCACTTCTGACTAGAAGCAGAAACCATATATCAGTGCTAGCTAGCCTTCCACTACTGTTCAAGACCATCCTACTTTGGTCTAACTGTTTGAACTGAAAACTTTTGGTTACCGAAATATGTAGTGTATAATGCATGATCTGTGGATCTAGAAGCAATGTCAATTTTCTCGTTTGGGGACCATTTCTGTGCTAAGGGTGTCATTAGCTCTTAAATTCCTTCTGCTTGGTGAAAATTTGAATATAATAGCAAAATGTTAATGCATGATTTAGCAATTACTTCAGATGCCCGGATGATATACAATCAATAATATTCACGGTGTGGTGACAGTATAATACTTTTCAGGAAACTCGAGTCTGCCTCGCATTAACCATTCCTTTGTGTAACATTTTACATAGACTGAATGTGTTTCGGATACGAGATTATACATTATATGCTATCGTAATTGTTATTTACATAATTTTAATCTTTAAATGCGTAATTATAATTAATAATATAAATTACAAATATAAATCTAAAATTAGAACCCAAGTCTCCCTGAGTTGTCTGGCACAGAGCTGGAGGGGTTGACAAACCTTCCATCGCTGGTACGAAGATGGATATATTGTCGTTTTCCAATGTGTTCGGGGTCAATTGTTTGGTCGTTCGCATTTGTCTTCACATTGAAGAGGAAGCATTTCATATCCTGCTAAATTGCTTGCTCAACTTTTGATTTCTTCGTAAAAAAAAGAGATTTACGGTAATCCTTTTTGCTTAACGAAGAGGATTATCGTACAGTATTCTTTGGTATTTTTTTGTTTTTTTCAATCAAATCGATTTATTCATGCGCCTAACATCCTCTTCATTATTCAAATTAGGCAAGAACCAAAGCTGGCTGGAAAAAGCATTCATCTTACTTGTTTGTTTTCTATTTTTTTTCTTTTTATTTTTGTCGTAAATTTACCGTAAAGTGGACATGAAAATTCAATTGTGGATGCAAAAGTTGTTTTATTATTAAGTTCCACCTTCATAAATGGCCTCTCTGGCTAAATTCTTCCATGTGCTTGAGCTCTCCTAAATGGTATTAATAAAACTGTTATCCGCGCAAGCACAACCAATTGAACTAAATGGTATTACTTCGTAAGCAATTGGTTAGACTGGATGCAAAATGCAATCAACTGAAACCAAGGCTTGTAGCAGGATTTTCTCTTCCCAGCCCCCCTCTCTCTCTTTTGTTTTTTTATTTGGGTTTGAGACAGTTTATGCATGGTATAGTGAGTACATCTCCATGGTCTGATTGAAAGAAGTTATCTAATACTGAATAACAGGATTTGTCAAGAATTGCTTCACCTCCTAACATGAGAGGGAATGAGTAGTTACAAATGCGACAGAAACATTTATGTTGTATGTATGTGCCTCTTCCTCGCTCTTGTATAAAGAGCTAAAAAGAACCATATCTGCTTCATCAACGTTGACGAATTGACAAAGAACGTTCCTAGATCATGTATGAAAGATGGAGTCTCCGAAACATCAAGGAGTGGCAATCCGGGAAGCGAAACAGTTGTCTCTGTTAGAGGCAAAAGGAGAAGGCCCCTTTGGACGTGTTAACATATGTCATTGACAGCACAGGACCGTGTGAAAAAAAAATAAAAATTCAAACAACCCCCGCTAGCCCGAACTGCCTTGCCACATCCCCAGTGCCCAAGGCAAGAAAAACGAGCATAGAAGAGAGACACCTGGGCAACCAGAATCATCGAGTTTCTTAATCAAACTAGCCACAGGTTAATTAAATCACTAGTCCCACTTCAAATGTGGAAACATTGCAATTTGGAAATGTCTTGTGAGCGAAAATTATGAAACTTAGGTTCCGTTGCCGGGACTCGAACCCGGGTCTCTCGGGTGAGAGCCGAGTATCCTGACCAACTAGACTACAACGGAGTCTTAGTGCACAAATATTTAAATTTATTTAAATATTGAGATATTTTAAGCCGGCCGCTTTTCTTCTCCACCATTCTTGGAACCCCCACCTGTTCTTTTATAGAAGTACAAATCTTTTTCTTTTGGCCGTAAGAAGTGCAAATCCCATGCCTTGTCTTTTTCTTATTATACAATTCGTAGTAGCGACTGCACACATAAATTTACATATAAAGTCCGAATCTTGCTATGGATTTCGATTCCTCCTCTCCCAGAACCATCCCCGTAGTTTCCACTGTTGCCACTCCCTTTGACAACAATTCTTCTCCAGTCAACGGCCCCTCCAATTCTCAGACCCTCAAGCCCATAGCTTTATGGCCTGGAATGTATCACTCACCGGTGACCAATGCTTTGTGGGAAGCAAGGTCCAAGATTTTTGAGAACATCCTTGACCCACCTAATGACGCACCCCCACAGGGTGAATTGCTCACCAAGACTCCCAGGCAGAGTTGCACTAGCATTCTGTACAATTTCTCTACCGATTATACACTCAGAGAGCAGTATAGGGATCCTTGGAATGAGGTCAGAATTGGGAAGTTGCTTGAAGATCTTGATGCTTTGGCTGGCACCATCTCGTTCAAGGTACCCATGTTCAATGCTTTTGTTCGAATTGTAAATTTCAATTTCTTTGCCCCTTTCGTTTATCCCCTTTTCTTTGCTGGCCCTTGATCCGTGAAGGGTTTTGCCTTTTGTTTTTTTTTTTTTTTTGTTTTTTGTTTTTTTGTCTTTTTCTGATATACTGGCTACTTGTTCAAATTTCCTTTTTTTTTTTTTTAGAATAACTTTGTTGTCATGGGACAGATGCATTCCCTAGATGCAAGCTTCTGAATTTTTTATGATTGGCTACAATAAGTTGAGTAAGAATAAGAAATCTCGTTATTTTAGTGACATCAGGAAAATTGTTTCAAGACTAGCCGACTTCAGAGGAGGGAAAAAAAAAATGGAAAAGTGTGTCCTGAAAGGACACGAGGATTTGAAATTATGTATTTGCAATGTAATTTGGAAGGATTTTCTCTGAAGTGAACATAGCTCCTGCACCTGCCTTTTCTTTTTGTAATTGAATTTTCCGTTTTTGTATTAGCATTGTTCCGATGATGACAGCACAACAAGGCCACTTATGCTAGTCACTGCTTCTGTTGATAAGATCGTCCTGAAGAAGCCAATTAGTGTTGACATCGATCTCAAAATTGTTGGTTCTGCTGTATGGGTTGGGCGGTCATCCATTGACACTCAATTGGATGTCATTCAGTACCCCAGAGGTATTTACTCATGAATTATGTGCAACTTTGGAGAGATGACACTGCAAGTACATTATGATCGTTTGGCAGAATGAATAAAGTGGAAAGGAATACAATAAGTTGGATGTTCTTGAAAGAAGCTTAAAGAAATATATTCCATCACATTTCATTACACTCCTTTATATTCCGCAATAACAAATCCTTTGCAGAAGTGGAGAACCAGTGGGGAAGTGGGTTAATGCAATTATTGTTTATGTCTCTTCAAAGTATGTCAAGTTTTCAATTTTAAAGACTGCTTGTCCGCATGCAATCAATTTTAACTGTTGCATTGTCAACATCAAGCGGTCTTAATGGATGTGACTTGCACATTGTGGGCTTTGGAAAAAGTTCCCATACTGTTGCATTGTCAACATTGCTTTTATTTTTTTGTTCACTACTATTGGCATGTTCTCCTGATGACTGAAGTGTGAGAAATTATTTTCTAGAGGGCTCAGATAGTTCAGACTCAGTAGCTTTGACAGCAAACTTCATATTTGTGGCCCGTGACTCCAAGACGGGGAAAGCTGCTCCAGTAAACAGGCTGTCACCAGAAACTGAACATGAAAGGTTACTTTTTGAAGAAGCTGAAGCACGGAACAAATTGAGGAAGGCGAAGAAGGCCAAAGAGAGAAAGGAATTTGAAAATGGTGGGATCAATAGACTTGAAGCACTCTTGGCTGAGGGGCGAATTTTCTGTGACATGCCTGCCTTAGCAGACAGAGACAGCATTCTTCTAAGGGACACCGGGCTTGATAATTTGCTGATATGCCAGCCACAGCAAAGGAACATCCATGGTCGAATATTTGGAGGGTTTTTGATGCATCGGGCGTTTGAGTTGGCTTTCTCAACTGCTTATGCCTTTGCTGGAATGGTCCCCTACTTTCTAGAAGTTGATCATGTTGACTTCTTAAGACCTGTGAGTACTAGAATCCATTTTCTTCACCAATTGCTAGCTTTGTCCCCTAGGAATTTAGCACATATGGCCGTGCTCTGCAGTATATGAGAGATAGAGAGGAGGGGGAGGTTAGAAGAGAGAGATTAGAAAGTACCAAATTTAACACTGGAAGCTGAAATATATAAAGAGAGGCCTGCAAAAAAAATTTCACCCTAGTTTATGCAGTAAATCTCTTTTGAACAGGTGGATGTTGGAGACTTCCTGCGTTTCAAATCATGTGTTCTGTACACAGAATATGAACACTCAGAGCAGCCACTGATCAATGTTGAAGTTGTTGCACATGTTACCAGGCCTGAGCTGAGATCTAGTGAGGTAGGGCTTGCACTTCAACTTTAAATTTCTCTTAATGTATTAACTCTGTTAGAACTTCTGGTAATAGAATCTGCTACTTGCCAAAGAAAGATTTTTCCTATGTTTGGTGGTTCTTGACACGTCTAGTTGCATATTTCCCTCACGAATTACCACCATTATATTGTATATCTGTTTTTGATTGTTTTCATTTGAAACAGGTGTCGAACACATTTTACTTCACCTTCACCGTTCGACCCGAGGCCAAGGCTACAAATAATGGATGGAGGATCCGCAAGGTGGTTCCAGCAACAGAAGAAGAAGCACGTCGCATTCTAGAACGCATGGATGCAGAGGCCTTGCAGTCAGGCAAATCATAATCAACAAAATGTTGTATTATATTGCCTTTTAATACTAAGACCAACATTTTCCAATAGCCCATCATGCTTGTTTATGTTTACCTAGAATTGGAAAATGGTGTTCAATTGCACTACAAAATAAAAAGCGACTATAAAGCTAATTGCGCATATAATGCAGACTTTCCATTTTCTAGAGAACAGCAAAGCCACGTACTTACTATCATTACTTTAAGTAAGTCTATAATTGAACAGCGTTCCTATGATCAAAGACTCTGACAGGTTACATCACGTCACTGCTAGTTCAGCAAATTACCTATCTTCATAGAAAAAACTCCCCCTATCTGTCTACTATCTATATGAGAAAAGCAATTCCGAAATCTATTCCAACAATTTATACAAAATAATGTAAACTAATTACAGACATTTAGCAGCCAGCATGATAAAGCATTCACCCTGAATAAAGATACGAGGACGCACTCTCATCATCAGAGGAACTGTTCTGCCTTCTAGGATTGGGTACAGAAAATGCCCGTGGCAGTGTTGGATTTACTGGAACTGGCAATGTTGGATTTACGGGAACCGGAAATTTATAAGCAGAACTAACTATTGTTCGCTCATTTATAGTGCCAACTTCTTTGCAGACTCTGTCAAGGATACCTAGAAAGTCCCTGACAACCATGAAGATTCTGAAAGGGTGAGCTTCTTCCTTTGCAGAGTCACCATGGAAGTACTCGGTGATTTCCTTCACAAGGGACAAAGCGAGACTCTCCTGGGCCCGAATCTTTATAATCTCCTCCTCAGCTATTTTCACGGACTTGTTCATTGATTCTGAAAATTTCTGTCTGCTTTCATCCAATCCCATTGTCTCATTTAATTGCACAACCTCACTGATTTTTTCAATGCCTCTTGATAGCTTGGAGACATCAGTGCTAAGCACAACAGAATCAATGGCAGCGGCTTTCTTCACATTGGAGAGCTCCGAACTGAGACAAGAGACAACTTGGAGGCCCACCTTTCTAAATTTGGCATCATCACTTGAAGCCGTGTTTGGAGTTTGGATGGAACCAGAAAGATGAGCACCTTCAGTCCTTATAATTTCCTGTACAACAAAATGCAAGAGTGTGGTCTTTCCATCTGCACTCTTGACATCAACAAGCTTGAGGAGTGTGTCGAGCTTGAAGGCATGAGCATCACCACGGTTTGTCCCAACATTCATGCGGTTCCCTGTCTTGAGCACAGCTTCCAGAAGTTTTAGGAACATCCGGTTGCTTCTCAATTCTTCACAGGCTGTCTGTAGAGGGGGAAAAAGGAAAACCGATAAGGTTTGTGGGGCTAGAATTTTATTAGTCAACTGGGTATAACATAACTAGAGACCAACTTAACAAAGCATTGATCAGTTGTTAACTATGAGAAAAATTATGTGCAAAGGAGAACATTATCCTCATTGATTGGCTCATGTATAGTGATGCCAGTGATGAGATGGCAATCTCATTGAAATGTAAATAGCACAAGTGTAAAATTTGACAATCATAGGCTAGCAGCCTTTTTGCTTGGTCTTCTTCTCTGTTAATCCAGGACACCAGTGAATTAAAGAAAAAAAATGAGGAAGAAATTAACTTTTAGCCCTGCTATTGGGATCAGGCCAAGAACTCAGACCCAATTTATGAATTCCTGCAGTCCTGATAGCAAGAATTTTAACAGTCCAATGACTAATTTGTGCATATATTCAAGTTTTTTTGAAGAAAAAGTTGTTGGCTTGAAGCTACAATCTCAGAAACAGCCCAAGGAAAGCAGTTAAAAGGGCATCAAGGAGAGAGGATAGAAAATATTTCATTTACCTCTAGAGCTTCAAAAGACCTTTTGAGGTAGTCAACCTCAGATTCAAAATTGGCGATGTACAGCATCGCAGCCACTCGTTTAAAAGCGAAAGGTATATCGAGCACTGCCTTGAGGAACTTCTCTGCATGCCCAAGCTTGGTTGGCGAATCATCTTTGGAGTCCTTCAATTTACGCTCTTCTTCCTTGGTAGGAGCCATCTTCATTAGACTTTCTAGAAGTTCAGAGCCAAGCATATCCACATTGCCTGCATAAGGTAGGACTTTATTTTCATGCTCCACAATTCAAAATCACACTTAGAACACACAACATTTTTAGTCAACCGTTTATCCAAGTAGTTCCAAAGACATTTGGTGATCCATTTCTTTTTGTAGGAGAGTAGATTTAGTTTGATGATAATTATGTTGGATCCAGTCAAAATGAATGACCAGGAGTCTATGTGCTCAGTACCAAGTCCTCCTACGTTTAAAGCAACATTGGCGAGAAATAATATATAGGGTAGAAGCCAAAATATCAAATGAACCAAACATGTGGCAGGGGAATGTCAATGCGCCCGGGCCATTTTTGCCAAAACATACATGGGTAGTTACCTTCTAACAGAGCTTCACAAACTTCCTCAATGGTCACGTTGAGTGCCCTAAGCAAGATTGCAATGTTCTGAGCCTTCTTGGGATCAAGTATCCTATTTTCTTGGTTTGGTGATGGAATAACCAAGCGTGGAGTAGTTTGCTGTGGTTTTGTCTGAGGGGTGTTTACAACAAACAGTGTTTCAATCATTTCCTCGTTCAATCTGCAAAAATAGTAAAAAAGATGGGGACAATTAATACTGCAAACCTACAATTACGTGCCCTCTTGAATGAATAGCTTAAAAAAAAAAAAAAAAGGATACAGATGTCAAACACAAGATAGATAATCACAGGTTTAGAATCTCACTTAAAGGAGCTTGACCTCAGATGATCCCACACCATCTCACGATCAGAGCTGGCTCTAACTTTATCCCAGTGCAAAGGTTTTAACTTTGGTTTTGGGGTCTCCTCAACATTGTCCATTGATTTGGAACTGGGCGGCAATTCCATAGGAGATACTCTGGTTGTGCTTTGAATTACAAAAGGCCTTGAAGGGGGCACAAGCGCTGGTGGCTTTGAAATTGATTGGTCTTTCGGTGTTGATTCAATCGAGGAGTTCTGACATCCTTGCAGTGATGGCAGTGGTGGCGGTGGGGGAGAGGAGGAGGCGGCGGAAGTAGTGAAACTGAAATGGGCTGCTCTAAAACACTGCTAATTTTGGCATTTAAGCCCGAAATTCTCGATGATACTCTTGGTGATGCTTCGGGGCTTTTTCCAAAACCTCTGTCTGGAGATGTAGAAGCCAAAGACGCTGAACAAGGCTTCCCACTCCGATCTGAAACATTTGATATCCTCGGTGATATGATCTTGTTTTTCTCCAAACCGGTTTCTGGTGACGTTGAAGCCGAAAACAGTGAAAAAGACCGCACATTTCGATCCAATTCAATGGATAATCTGGGCGATTGGCTCTTCCCCGAAATTATACTCGGAGATGTAGAAGCAGAAGACAGCGATGGAGACCGAGCATTTCGACCCCAATCACTCAATTTTGACGGTGAAGCAGGGGATAATGAAGGAGACGCCGGAAGATTCTGAACTGCACTCGAATCCGGCGTTTCGGGCTGTGGACCCACACTTACTGGCGGGGAAATGCTTACCGACTGAGACCGCGCAGGAGAACCCGAAGTCGAAGATGTACAAGAGCTGGAATCACTGGTTCTTGCCTCACAAACGCTGCCGCACGCGGCTGCGAACATTCCTCTAGAAACGGATTCCGTCCCGCTGGAACTCTCTCTGCCTCCAAGGGACCCTCTTGGCGAGTAAAACTCTTCTTCTTCGTCATCCCCGGTAGACCCCACTTCACCATTCCCAATATTCTGCATGGAAACCTGTCTGTTAAGCGGCGGCAGAGGGTGGAGCTCCGGGGAGTCCAGCTTCCGGTGATCCGACCCAATATTAGCATTGCCACGGCGTGTGCTGGAGCTCTCTTCAATGCTCCGTGAGTCTATCACAGTGCCCAGATACAGAAACTCTGAGCTTCTTGAATTGGTGGCCCTAAGCTTGTTTCTTGAATCTGCATTCAACGTGTGTAGTCTACCACTGTTGTCTGATTCATACGTCTTGTCGTCGGTGAACTTGCGGTTCTGTCTCCAGCAGTAGTAAAAGGCGATAATGCCCAAGACAATGAGGGCAGAGACAACAGCTGAGATGGCAAGGGCTAGGAGTTTTTGGGAACTGGGTTTGGGCTTAGGCGACTCGGGGAGGACGAGGGAAGAGATATTGGCAGGGAAAGAGACAAATGTGGCAGGGGATGGAGGGGGAGGGGGAGGGGGATTGGAGTAGGAAGGGAAAAAGGGGGATTGGTTAGGGAGAGAAGTGGAAGATGGGATTTTGGCAGGTGTCGATGAGGAGGGAGGAGGTGGCGATGGAGAAGGAGGCTGAGAGGGAGGAAAGGAGTCCAGAGGCAAATATTGCCCGCGAAGAATCCTACGGCTGGTGGTTGGGGAGCACGACAAGTGGTGTGTCGCGCAGGACAATATCAAGAATGTGATCAAGAAAGCTGCGGCGGCGGCGGTGGTGGTAGTGGAGAGGGTGTAGGAGGTGGCGAGCATTGTGGCTACTTCTCAGCTCTTTTCATTCAAAAGAGTCAGAAGCATGTGGTGGTGGTGCGTGTGCGTGTGTATGTGAGAATGTGGGTGCAACTAAAGAGTGTGAAAGAATAAGAGAGAGAGACAGGGAGAGAATTTGCTGCCCGTGAACTGTGAGGTTGATCTCCGTTTGCTTGCTTGCTAGGCTACCAGTTGTCTAATGCTATGCTCTGAGTCAAATGTGTTTGTGTACGCGGCGGTTGGCGCCCCGGGGGCGGGGGGTGTGTGTGGGGAGTGGGGAGGGCCAGGAAGTTAGTATTCCGTAATTAGCCTTGTTCTTCCTCTTCGTACTGTATGTACTGTAGGGGTTCCCTCCGGTTGTTTAAACGAGCCAAAAAAATTCCCGTCAGGTGGGTCCATTTTTGGCAATAGGTCACGTAGGCACAAGAAATGCGGTTTGGACACATGTGTAGGTGGATCCCATGCCTGGACCCACTTGCGTTGCTGGTGCCTACCTTGCATGGCGATTATTACCAAGTTGAGAGTCATATCGTTAAAGAAAAACAAGAAGTTTTGAGGGTTACCGTTGCTGCAAGCGGCAATTTGTTTAATTGTAACTTGTATCCTACAATCAAAAAGCTCAACAGAGACAGTAATTAAGAGCAGAAAGAGCTTCTCTTATTGCACACTCAACGGCAGCAATTATTTTGTTGACAATTCGAGTTCTAGTGGCTCTGTTTTTCTTTCTTATTTTTCTAAAACGCAGTAAAGGGCTTGCCCACGTACAGAAACCATAGGCTTAACGAAAAAGATGCACTCACTTTTCCCAACCATTTTTGAAAAGGAGTAATTTTTCAAAAAGAAAAAAAAATGCCCTCATTTCAATTATTCACTTTTTGCATAAAAAAAATGGGATCCAGCTCGTTTACCGCAAATTAAGGAAATGACCGGATGTCAGTAAAAGCGGCCTATCAAAAAATTGTGCATACCATATACTAAAAATTTAATAAATTACACAATAAATTCAAATATTTTAAAAATTTTTTTTTATTATCTTAACTCATATTATTACTTTTTGAAATTTTGTTATTCAAATTTAGGAGTTATATATTAGTGTATTTGTCTCTCTGTTTTAAATAAGTCTCCTAAGCCTGATTGATTAAAAAAAATTCCATTTCTTTCCTTATTTTTCCATCTATATTTTTTTAGCCATATATTTTGGTTAAACAAAGAGAAAATAAAATAAAATAAAATAAAATAAAAAGCAGCGCAGAGTACTAATGGAGCACCGAAATCTGATTGCAATTTTTATGTCTGTGCTTTTTTGACCCTTTCCATCCCAATTCCTGCCAAAATCCTGGTAGTACGACTACCAAGTGAAAAATGGAGCACCGAAACAATGATTGCAGGTTTTTGTCTGTCCTTTTTCCCCCTCCTTTCCATCCCATCCTACAACCACCGAATCTGTCACAAATACGGGTCGCCTGCTAGCTAGCACCGTAACTTGCCAGATCAATCTCTATATATGGAAAGTTGTGAGTGCACTTGTATTTGGTGGGACCAAACACCAAAAAAGAAAAAAAGGAATAAAATTATTGTATTTTAATTATCCCAGAATGAAAAGTAATTATTTTTTTTTTTTTTAAATTTTTATAATGGGTTCCACCCGTCTAGGATTGTCCTTCGCCTTAGCAATAAATGCCAACATCAAGCTTCATTGTCTGCGCCAATAGGGCAAATGATGGTATATTGGTATGTAGCATATTATAATTATAATCATAATAAACCAGTCAATATATAAAATAATCATCTTCATAATAAGCCGAGGTTGTGGCCTACACCGTCACATGCCTGATCTCTTTCCTTTTTCTTTTTCTTTTTTTTTTTTTTGGGTTTCTTACGGCACAATGCAGCTAACTTTGAATTGACTCGTTACATTTGCTTGATCCATTTGGTAATAAATGTGCACACACATTGTTTGTAATGAATGTTGTGCACAAAGAAAGAGTGCGTGAGTGCGTGCGTGTGAATAATTGTTCACCTGGCATCCCGAAATGATTGGGACACGTATATCAACATTTCCCTTCGTAGTTTCACTCTGTAAAATTTTCTAACGCTTTTGGGCACCGGACATCCCGCAGAGCTGCAGATTTCCATTTTTTTTTTTTAAATATTATACCTATAAGTATTTTCCATTAATCTGGTAATAGAACAAATCGTATATATATATATATATATATATATACACTCCATCCCTCTCCATGTCTCCTACACGCTCACCTCTTTGTGATCTGCTGCCCAACTCGTTTATTAAAGGGACAAATCTCGGCTACTTTGGTTGGTGGGTATTGACCGAGGCATCCATTTCTGCGGCATTAGAGTTTGCCAAAGGTATCCTCGCACTATCATTTTTATTTCCGTATTAAGGGCATCGCCATGCTGAGGATGGTTATTATTTTTTTTTTCCAATTATGACCTTTAATTTGCTTTTGATGCCAACGCCCGTGTATAGAATTCAGACTAAACCTGCAGAGATCACTAGAATCCAAGGGGGTGTGCACAAAGCAGCCTTGATATTCCTCGTGACGTAAGAAATCCACTACGGACTGGAGTTCCTTTTTTTTTTTTTTAAAGTTAGTTGGCACCATAACTTTCTATAATATCCTCTTTCCCCTTGGATTGCCTTTCTGGCATCGATTTTCGCTTCTTTGTGCCTTTAAACTAATCTTTAAGAATTTAAAGTCGTAAAAAAAAAAACAGTGAGGCTCCACCAAAGTGAAAAGAAACGCCGCTGTTGCTTAAAGGGGCAATTTTTTATGTCATTTTTTTATAAGTAAAGGGCAATCTCATTTTACAATACATATATAAATATAAAATAAAATTATAATGCCTTCTTTTACGTCGTCCTTGGCTCTCCTTAATTTTTGGATTGTGGGTTCTTCTTTTGAGAAAACTTGAATTGAGAATCAGATCGTTCTAAGCATCATAAATTAATGAAATCTTTCCCAGATACCCACAATCGTTTGGCGCTGCCCTGGGCTTATCGTCAACAAAACATGAATATGCCTCCTAATTAATAGCTTCAGGGTAACTGTTCTCGTTGGGAATCTATTATGGGTTTGGTCCTCTCGCCATCTTCATTTCTTCAGGAAGAGCGAAAAATGCATTAGCAGCCACTATCTCTTAAAAGAAACCTAACAATATGTGCCTCCAAGAAAGGGGATCATCTTTGCTTCTAGTAGTATCACCTTCAGGAAACGACCTTTTATGGATACTGGCCACGAAAAAACTGGTCTGATCGATGAAGGGTCTAGAAACAGAACAATTTCGGTTATTGAATTCATTGAGTGCCTTTCTTTTTCTCCCAGATTTTGTTAGGCTGATGCTAAATTGTCAGGGATTAAAAAGGTTGGATAGTTGCCCCAATGATTTCACAGTAGATTCCTCAAGACTGCTTTATACCGTTCTCTCAGGCAAATGATAAGAATACGAGAACGTTTAAAAAGATGGGCAAGCAAACATAGATTATTGTACAGTAGGTCATTACGTGAGCCCAGTTGTCCTAGTTTCTAGGCTGCAAAGCTAAAGGGTGGATTTGGAAGGGACACAGATTCTCCGAAAGGCCAGGGAGCCCCAATACGACGATGAACATCGTTGAGATGGGCGGACTACAAAAACAGAATTTGGTTAAGTCCTATAAGCTTTTTCATTCCAGCACTTCAATGATTCTTCACACCTATTATTTTACATTGGTTAATTTTATATGGCTATCACGTTTGCTAGAGCTTTTGACGACTCAGGGAATTTTAAGCACTTTCTTCTGTGGGAAGAGCTTTTGATAAAGATGTTGAATAAATCTAAACGCAGCAACAACACTGCCCCATCGTAGCGAATGGTTCGCCAAGTTAATCACTGCCCCGTCTTCTTCTCACCAAAAGGCTTGTCTTCCAATAAAAGCAGAGCATTTAAATAGGAGGAACAAAACTTCGGCCGTTACAATCATTTCTAAGAAACTAAAATGGCTTTGGCCGTTGCCAACAGCCAAAGAAATGTGGAAAAGAAAACTTGATATACACAGCCCTTCTCTCAAGCCTGATGTTCCTACCATCAAAGCCGCAATTTCTGATTGAATCTGACTATAGACTAAGCTTTGGACCTAAAATGAACAAACAATTACAATAATGTGTACATGCCGAAATATCCAATGCGCCAAAAAACTGGGGAAAAAAGACATGATCAAAAGTTTTGCCTATCACCAACAATTATATTAGAACACCGTTATGATACAAAGTTCACTGCTAAAAAATCCTTACCCTGCATCCTCAAGTCCTCTGGCAGGTGAATTCACCACCTTCACAAATTTAGTCAGTTCAGAACCTACTCTGCACAAAAACGAGGTGCACCATGAGAAGAGTCTTAATAATGTTTAAAATGTTGAGACAACAATAACAACTGCCAGAGAACTGAAGAAAAATTTGCGTTAACATGTGTGGAAGAAAACAAGATCTGCCAAGTACTAAAGTTGCCTTGTTAGACAGGTAATTGCCTATTTTGTTAGGCCACGGTGTGCAGAACTGCACACACATAATAATTTCATCATCCAAGCTTTTGCCATAACAATGAACTTCAATAGAATACAGGATAAATTGAAGGAAAAATATAACAGGTGTTCACCTCAAAATGCTTTAACAACTTCAAGCAAAACCTCCCTCCAGATTCTCAACACCAACCATTTCAGTAAACAACAAACAATGGTGTACTAAATGCTCTAGCCTGCTACCTTTATCGCACCAATTTCATCAATTTTTGAGCTCTTATGCTGCAAAAGTGTATACACAAGAAATTTGTGTGAGAGAGAGAGAGCAGATTCAGAATAAAGGAAACAGACAGAAAGTAGTAACAGTTACCCTCCAAAGTAATATACCAGATTTGGAGAAATGATATTGAATATGCAGGAAAACCATCTGTTGTAAAGAGATTTCATTATTACCTTACTTTTTTTGTGCCTGTGAACATCATTAAGATCATCCTCTCCATCATGCTTTCTTTTCTGAAAACAAGTCCAATCAGCAGTGCATTGAAAACATGATTGCATTTAAATAAAACAAAAAGCATAGGATATAAACACTTCCAACTTTGAAATCACATATGCCAGTTCACTCCTGGCATAGGCAAAATAAATCAGCAGACAAAAGGGTCATGCAATGTTAAAAACGAAAAGGAGAAGTGCCCGTCAGAAGTTTCACAAATTTCCCACCAAATAAAAAGTTCACAGCATATTCGGCAGCACTAAAGCAAGCGACAATTTTTTACCTTTTCATGGTGCTTTTTTGAGTGATCAGCAGTAGAATCATGATGCCCACTTCTATCCTTCTTCTTCTCTTTAACTTTTTCTTTACTTCGATCCTTATCTTTATGACGGTGCTTGTGTTTCTTATGTTCTTTGTCTTTCTCCTTATCTCTGTCTTTGTGCTTTTTATGCTTCCTCTCCTTGTCTTTAGATTCACTTTTTGATTTTCCTACAACTGTAGGCATCCCCTTCTCTGCCTACAGAAAGATTTAATAAAAAAAAAAAAAACCCAAATATACATTAACATAAAAGTGGTGATACACTATCAAGGAATATAAAAGTCTAGGAAATAATGATACACATTTTAAATTGAAACCTGGGTAACAGACCAAAGTCAAGGAAAGCATAAAAAGAAAAATTAATGACAGCAGCCATCTTACAGGAGGCAAATCTATGGGAGTGGTTTCCTTCAGTTGGAAGGCCTCCCTGAGCAAATCTAGTTCAAATTGCTGTATGCGTGCATTATTATCTATGGAATAGGAGGTATGCTGAATAAGTTGATCCAATTGCATCCCTTCTCCTTTTCTGATTTCAGTGTCTCCCACCACGTTGTGGAGATAGTGTGTGTCTGAAATTGATAAAGGAAGTGACCGCTTGCAGAAAAACTCATGGTGGGGCAACAATTTGAAATGACTTATAAGATCAACAGCACCAGTCAGCTCTCTTGGTCCTGAAGATCCAGGAAGGAAAGCTATAATCAGTGTAAACAAGCAAAATTTGGCAGAACATGAAAGTCACATAAATAGTTATGTTGAGAGAGAATGTATAAGCTAATTATAGTTCTGGCGGAGGAAAGACGTACAATCAGAAAAAAAATTCCGCAGAAATGTTTCAACCACCAATCCTTACCTCTTCCAAAATTCTTGATTTCGGGATCCATGGTTCAATGTTTCATAAGAAGATGAATATCAGCTGCAATTAGAAGAACACACAAAAACATACTTCATAATCATCAACTGTTTGAACATATATCAAAGAATAATAAAAAACACACACACATATATATACCAAGAAACTCACTACCACACTACACTGAAAGACAACATGGATAGATGATTTGATAGAGCACATCCAAAATGCATTAGAAGGAACCACATTGACATATCCAAGTTCAATGAAAACCCCAAGCTCTCTTGTATGTAAGAATTCCACAGGTTTCCAAGCCCCTACTTACCACATGTCATTTTTAATGTAAACAATTATAGCTGGTGATCGCTAAGGCAAAAAGTTTAACTACTTTTTTAAACAAAACTATTTTCAAAACCACAAATTCACTCTATTTTCCATGTGCAACAGTGCTTTTAAGGAGAAGGGAAAAACAAAAAAAAAGTTACTATGAATAAGGTGATCAGAGTTACTATGAAAGACAATAGGGAGCCATCAAAGTGGCACAATGCATATAACCAAGGAAGTTTTATCCAAAAACCACCTCAAAGGAACTTCGTTTATTTCATACCATTTTGATAAACAAATGGTGCTTCAAACCCTCTATGCCATACTATACCACATTGCCATTCTAACAGATATCATAAGCCTAATACCAAGAGTTATATCTGCTAGCAGAGCAACAAATTTTTAGAATTTATGTGTTTTTTGCATATAACCATTTGTAATGTCTCCTATAATGACTAAATCTCGAGACAAAAACAAGTTAACTCAGTCTAACTTCAGTTTTCTAGGCTCTTCCTCTCCTAATTTACAAGTACTATAATCAAAAGAGTTGATAGTGATACCTAGTGGCCCAAACAGCATTTCGAATTTACAAATTTGGGGGAAATTAAGCACAAAAAAATTGTCATTCCCAATTTTTTTTTTTAAAAAAAAAGAACGACGATTATCAAGAACACTAAACATCAACGTCAGGTCAACCAAAAACACACATATGACATGGATCCCAAGATTCAGCAATTCTTAGGCCTTCCAGATCACGGGGACAAAATGGTAAATTCAACGCTGGTATTCTTCTCCCACGACTAGTCCCCTCCCGCACGCTCAACACATATACACACGCACGAGATGCCGATTTCCCAAACAAACTCAACTTTCCCCCTCTCTCTCGGTCTCTTTCGTTTCTCTAGCCCTATAAAAAGCTCCGAATAGCGAAACTTATCGTCCGCAGTATCGGCAGCCAGAAAGACGGGAATCCGCGAGATAAATGCCCCGTGGAGAGTATTGGAGGCTCGAATCCGCCGGAATTTAGGAGACGGCAAGGACCGCAGAAGAGTGAATCGGACGGATCAAGAGAGGTTCCAGAAGGAAAGTGGCGAGCGTCGGTGAAGAGGGGAGAGAGAATTTCAATAAGCCGCGAAAAATGGTTGTTTTCCTTTTTCCCTTCGCACTTTAGGGTTTGTCGGAAAAACAAAAAGAGGTTCACGCGATTGGGCTGGGTCGGGGGCCTAACGATCGCTTGCTCCTCTTAATAATTAACTCTCTGACTCGTGTTGGCTGTCGCTCTCCTTTTATATTGGGGGCTTGGCTGTGGTCTTCTTCTCATTTTGACTCTCATCCGCGGCCATGTATTTTAACTTCTTTCCTATATATTTTGTTTATCTTAATTAATTAATTAATTAATTCTCTTCTCCTCTTGCCATTTTGATTAATGAAATAATAAACGTAAGTCTGCAAATCCCTAATTACCTACGTTTTATAATGGGCTTAATTACATAAACAAGTTGAGACACATTGAGTTATATCATTTTATCGATGATAAAATAATAATATTATGATTAATTAATTAATTAATTATTGTGTATTAATGTTTTACCTGATTAGTTGTTGATTACTTTTATTAGTGAAATGAAAGTATAATTAACCCGCGGAAGCACGCAGCATATTCGATGGTATCGTTTCTGTCTATCAATTTTTTTTTTTTTCCAAAAAAGGGAGGAAGACGGTTGTACCAAACGGGACGAAACTACCTACCTCAATGACCTTTTTACCCTTTATCATCCGTACAATTCTCTTTCCATTTCCGCTCTATTATATATATATATATATTCGCCGAAGCAGCAGGGTCTACATCTGGACAGCAGGAGCAGAAAGGCCCCCGAAAAGACTGCAATTTCCAACAAGAATCGTCGTCACGGAGGCAGGATGGCTCTTTCTTCTCTTTCTGTCCAGAAAAGCAAGCTGCTTTACCTGCAATACCTCCTCTTCTTCTTCATCTTCATCGCGACGGTGTCGTTTTCGCTGATCCGGGAGGTCAATGCAATAGAAGAATACAGAGAGTTCGATTACTTCAAGTTGGCCCTGCAATGGCCCGGCACTTATTGCCGCCATACCCACCATTGCTGCCGCAAAAACGCTTGTTGCCGCGGGTATTTTCTAACCCTTTCTCTCCCTTCTCCTTGTTGTTGTTTTGTTTTTTTTTTTTTCCAGTTGATTATATTAATTAATATACGTTTGGCTTTCTTGGCTAATTGCATGTAGCAACAGGAGCATTCGATATCTACTTCAAATCTTGTTTGATTGTTGTGTATTGAGGCATTTCAAATTCGGGAAACATTTTCTTGGAGAATAAAAAAAAAAATTTACTTTTTGAGTGTTGGATTTTGTGTCCCAAAATAAATCAGACCAATTTAGGGATTTGGTTGCCGATTAAATGACTTAAAAAGTTTTCTTTCCCACCCTTATTATGGAACCTCTGCAAACCCATTTGTCTGGTTGGGACTTAGGAGTTGGATAAGTCCTCAGGGTGCTTTGAAATTATTTTTCTGCTATGTTATATAATTTTTGAGCTTCACATTTCAATAAGGCAACATTTTGCTTTGCACCTGCTTGGCCAATTTATCATTGCATCTGGGTTACAGATTGTGTGTTTGATAGTTTTCATGCGTCTTCATGGTCAACATAGTGTTTCTTTTCATTGTACGCATGCCAAAGCTGGCAACAACTAACATATCTGGTTTTGCTCATGTTTCTTTGCTTTTTCCTTTTTTTCCCATATTTTTTCCATGTCCAGCTCCAATGCTCCAGCCGAATTCACAATTCGTAAGTCTTAATTTTATAAATATCTTGCTTTTGTTGCAAAACTGGATTAAATGATTTTACACTATGAAGAGTGGATGGGTAGCTGGCTCTGATTTGCTAGCTATTGGTCAAGGGAAATGTCAAAGGCTTCCTTTTATTTGTCTTGATGGTTTGGGTTGTCACTGAGCCTTTGCTTCTTTCCCATGCTTGTGGAGCATTGAAAGAAATATACTGATCTGTTTGCAATAATGTTTCACAGATGGCCTGTGGCCTGATTATAATGATGGAACTTGGCCTGCCTGTTGTAGTAGATCTGATTTTGATGAGAGAGAGGTGTGTTTTTGTGTTCCTCGATTCACATTTACCTACCATTATTGTAATATGATATATATGTATGCGGACAGCACCTATGCAGTGTAGTTGAACCATCAGGTTTACCTTTTCTTTTGACAGGGGATTTGCTCAAAAATTTATCTTGAATGTTTTTGCATTTTACTGTTTCAATTTTCTCTAGGATATCTTCCTATGTAGAATTTGACCAGCCCATGAAATATGTTTGCAGATTCATTATTATACATATTTCATGCTAAAAAGTAGTTCCCTCCCATGTATCAATTCTAGTTTATGCGTATATGACCCCAGCCGATCTTTAATAACATGCAGATCTCAATGTTGCATGATGCCCTAGAGAGGTATTGGCCAACCCTAAGTTGTGGTTCACCATCAACTTGTTTTGGTGGAAGAGGATCGTTTTGGGCACATGAGGTGGTTATCACTTGTCATATCTTCTTGTTGCTTAATCATCTCGTACTATCTTTGAGAACTCACAGTGGTTTGCTTTTTATGCCTTGTGATGGCTGAATGCGGTGGCACACATTGACAGTGGGGTAATAGTCCTGAACTTTTTCTCTCCTACAAATATAATTGACACATGGAATTTGGACTTGAATGAGTATTACCAAGTACTCTTTAGTTTGAAATATTTGTGCTAATTAGGTCTATTTTTGAGCTACCAAACAATTAAAATGCAACCATGATAGAGACTGTTATTGACAGAAATGATCGTTTATTTGGGCTTTTTGATTCCTGTGAAAGCCAGGCACTCTGTTTAGTGTTAAATGATCACACAAGAATGCCGTACTGAATATGTTGGGGATGTTTTTGTTCTGCATTTGTGATGAGGGGTAATTGGCATACCTATGCTTGCAGATGTGAGATCCAACAAATTTCTATCACTAATGAAAGACAGTATACCTGTGAGCAGATGTGGCCACAATAATGAAACTAGATACATGATCACTACCTTTTTGGGTGGTGGGGAATGGTTTGGGTTTCCCCACAGAAGTAATCTATGAGAATCAATTTTTTTTTTTCTTTTGGTTCTACTCTTGCCAATAAGTTTACTGACTTGGATGAAATTCTATTATAGGGCTCTTTTGGCTTGGTGGGCAGAAATGTAAAACTTCGCTTGAAAAACCATATTATGTGTGTTTGCTAGTTATTTTTCTTGTAATGTTAATGCAGAGAAGCATGGGACCTGCTCCTCTCCAGTCGTTCAAGATGAATACAATTACTTTTTGACTACTTTGAATGTCTATTTCAAGTATAATGTCACGGTAAGTCACTGGAAGTCTGATAGGAAAATTTTCCGGTTCTCGTTTTGCATGCTGGTGATGCATAAACTCAATATGTGGAAAATAAAAAAAATTAAGAAAGCACGGATTATAGCGCAGGTATTTTGAGTGGATTAAGTGTGCCTAGATCACATTATTGTTTTTGTGAAGTTAAACAAGAGCCCCCTTCCCCTTCTTCCCCCTGCTGCTAGCCCAGAGCTTTAATAACTATGCAAGTGTTGATTTGGTCAATATACTTGACTAAATTTTCCTAGACCTTTTGTGCCTCAAAAACTAATCTCTGTTATATCATCTCTTTGCATTGCCTTTCTCGCTGCATTAAATTGACCCTGCATTCCATACATTGTTAATTTGGGACCTTGGAACCTTTTAGCTTGGCTATGCAAGTTGGTAACTATCAGCATTTTACATGTTCTGTTGTATCTGTTTGTGTGAGGTACATATATATGTATAGACATATGTTCAAATGTGGTGGCAATTTTTGGCTTATTTAATTAACCTTGTATTTATTTGATTCATTTATCTGTTTTGAATTCTTGATTCCAGAGAGTACTATATGAAGCAGGCTATGTCCCTTCAAATACTGAAAAATATCCTCTTGGAGGTATTATCTCTGCCATAGAGAATGCTTTCCATACGACCCCTTCAGTGGCTTGCTCAAAAGGTGCTGTGGAGGAACTTTATTTATGCTTCTACAAGGATTTCGAGGTTGGATTTCTATTTGAGCATTTTGGATTTCATTGTAGATGTAAATGGTTACAGGTGAATGTGGTTTATACACCCTCTTGTAGGGCCAGATAGCAAAAGGGAAGTTATTGGACAACTTAAAGGGTGCTTGTAAGATGCTAACAACCAGTTGTTTCAGTAGGCTTGACCTATGATTTGTAGACTGCATAGGGTCTCAGTATTTACCTCGTTCTAATTCTACTGAATGCTGCAGCTTTAGTTAACATTGACAGACCAAGTAATCAGGGTAACCTGAGTGGTGTTCTAGGCAAACACCTTTACCTGGAATAATTACATAGAATCATCCAACCCCTACGATGTGTTGTAATGTTTTTCATTTAAAAATTGAGTTTTGTTCTGGTTCACTTTACAGCCTCGAGACTGTGCCCTTGGTTCAATAATCCAAGATAATCAGCTTTCCTCATGGCATTATTGTCCAGAATATGTTAGCTTGCCAACATTTGTATCACTAGGTAAGTTTCTCACGTGATCACCCTATCATGGTACTATAAATTTAGATTTATGATGGTAGCATTCTTGATCTTCTACTTTGGGTAAGTATGTTGTGAGAGGGTCCTAATATGGAGTGTAATGTTTCAGATTGGTGGCTCATAGCCACACCTTATTGTGAAACAACAAAGTAAGCCCATTTTTTGAAACTTCCAGTTCCAATTACAAATGAGGACATGAGTTTTAGGGATCATCTGGATATGCAAAAAAATAAAATGGTGGCTAAAATTAATCAGTGTATTTCTTGAGGAGGTATGGAATCTGGCCACAATTGATTTTTTTTAGAAATGAACCTTACTAGGTCTGCTTTAGCAAGACCAAAGCAAATCCTTATCCAATTATCTATTGTAAAAATTTGCTCTGAAGATTGTTGTATGAGATTTATTCCAGCTGACTTCAGTGTCTATTTCTTTATCTGTAATGGCAGGCCAAGATGGTGCAAACTCAACAAGCTCATGGATGGATGCCTGAAAATGATGCTTTACAAGATTCTTATGCAAAGTTTGCTGTATTCTGGCTTTGGTCTGCAGTTAAATGATACGTAATTGTCCATGGCTGTTGACATGCACCTATTTGTTGTATGTTACACCTTGTTTACTATGCAAGATAATCTATGTCTAGTCTACATTGTATTAAGAGATTATTATTATTATTATTATCTTTGTCTGTAGATATCGTTTATCATCGTTTCCTTGCAAAACAATTGCTGCATTCCACGCGTATAGTGGTGACATAACAGTCCTGTGGTGAACCAGAAAACGTATGAACTTTCGTGCTAGAGCAATATGTAACCACGCCCCGCACAGATTTTTTGTCTCTGTTTTGGGTATATTTGAAGGCCCAATGAGCTTGTGTAACCTACACAATGGGGCTAAAGCTTTCTATTCTCTAACTTCCTGTTGAATATTTAATTCAGATTTGGACTTTGTAAATAGCAATCTATATTTCAATTCACACTCGTTTCCTTCGAACATTTTATCATGGTCCAGCAGCGGCGGCAAAGTTAGAAAACCATTGCAACACACGAGTTGGAAGTCCTCGTGCAATAAAAGATAAAAATAAAAATGCAAAATCAATGGTAAACAGAATTTATAGCTGAGAAAAGGTACTAGGCTTCTTGGAACATGTCAAGCACAGTACTTGTCTTGGCAAAGCTCACCAATAGGCCCCATTGCTGGCGGGGACTATGGAGCTGAGGGCGTATGATGAATATGGTGAACCCAGAAAGATAAATTGCAGATAGAAAAGGCCGTATGACGAATTATTCACAGTAAATTGATAAAAGAAAGATCTTTGAAAGTTTTTTCCATTTTTTGTTTTTTTGTTTTTTTTTTTTGTTGGGGGGTGGGGGATAAATGGAGACGTTGAAAATTCGAAAAAAGGAAATCCGAATCCGAAACAGAGGAGGTCTCCTCCTTCCCAAAGGACTTGTAATAAGCAATTACTATATAATAAACAGAAGGCTAAACGTTTCCAATGCAACATAGGAATTCTAGAGCACTCCGACCTTCGTTTCTTGAGAGTTTAGGATTAGCAAACACCTTCGTTCTTTCACCATTCCCCTCAAGATTGTCCGCATTCCGCGAGCGTTCGTAGTAGCAAGCAGAGATGGATCACAACAACCTGTTGCAGAAGAAGACTAAAGCTGAGATATTCGAAATCATCGACTCCGCTGTCACAATCGCTGCCTCGCGATGGCCACGAGACTTCTTGGCTCTCAGGGATCTGATCCTGAAGAAGTTGTCTACGGGAAGCATGGGGACCAGCGACGACGGTGTTTCTACGACTAGCAGCTTGGGGAGCAGTTGCTGTCCTGTTCCAGAGAAAGAAGCAGACAATAACGAGGAGGTTCCGGTGACAACGTCCGATAACAACAAGAAGCCACGATTTATCATAAGGCTCAAGTTGGCCCCAACCAAACGTGATGTTGCGTCAAGAGAGGAAGACAAGAACGATGCCGCCCCGGCAAAAACTACCGATAACGACAAGAAGGCACGATCCAATCTCGAGGATGCTAAAGATCATCCCAAGAAGCCGCCGTCGGTTGTCCAGGAAACCACCGCGTGCGGTGAAGTTCATCAGGCAAAAGAAGCTCAAGAATCCGCCGTGCCCGTCAATGTCGTTCAAGAAGACAACCAGGTCCAGAACCCCAAGTCGGTCCACGAAGATTTGCTCCGGCAAAAGCTCGAAGGCAGCAAGAGAAAGCTTCGCGAGGGATATCAAAAATTTCAAGACTCAAGGAAGCGAATACGAGTGGTTGACCTGGCTGATGCGCCAAAACCCACTGTCGATCCCAAGAAACCAAGAATTCGTTATGGTCGTTGAAAGGCCAAGAATTGTTTAGGGACGTCCGCAATCCGTTGTGGGCGGTGAAAGGAATTGGGCTAAAAAGCAGCAGGATGAGCCCGTTGGACAGTTCATAACCAGGATTATACTGATCGCCACTGGATGAATTGAAATTTGGGTGTAATTGGGCTTTTAGGGTTTGAGAGCTTGAGGGACTTGTGTAATGTCCAATTTGATAGCAGAAATCTTGTGTTGCCTCCTCCCATGTATGTATGTCACATCGACCACGGAACTATGTAAATTCTTGATTTTTTTTTTTTTCTTTTAATTACTGTCTTCCTCTTCCCTTTTCATTCTCTACATGCTAACACAGTTGATTTATAACGATAATATCTTCTAAACAAATTAATTCTATTACTTTCAATTGGTAATTAACATATTAATTTTTTTACCAATAATTGTTGGGTGTCAATGAATTTAAATTAAATATACTTGCATTCTGTAGACAGGGACATGGGTTTCAAAATTTTTGACGCCACTGGTCAATTCCCGTTGACGGTGATGTTGAAATAATACTACTTTTATATCTGAATTTTTATTGTTATAGTAATTTTGTGTTTTTATTTATATTTTTAATTTAATGAATTTTTACATAAAATAATAGAATCTTTTTATATAAAAAAATGATTTTACAATATAATATATAATTATATTTTAAATTTTATTTAAAAATTTAAAATTTTTAGTTAAAATTACTTCCGTACAATATAAGTTAATCCGGGTAAATTAATTTGGATGAATTGATATTTTGGTAACCAAATTCAGATAATTAGGAGTAAGAAATGACAGTGACTTGTCCGATGGTTTTTGCTGAGCAAAAAATATTTTCCAATCGGAATGAACCTGAAAATAATAATAAAACATGCAAAAGGACGCAGCCTATGTGGAACGTAGGTGCTATAACGCATTACTGAGGACTCTCACCAAAAAAAAAAAGCGGCAGAGAAGAGAAAAAGGCAGTTTCTTGATGGAGACACAACGGAAATGAACCGAAAACCCCTTCACGTAGGCCCGCCTCTGTCCGGCAATTTTCTAAAGTCAACTGAATCTCAAAAGCTGAAAAGGAGGCAACTGAAAACATAATCAACCAGAAACCGATCTCTTAAACTTGAATGGCTTGAGTAGTTTGACCCAATTGCCAATTCTCTCGATCCTTTAACCCAAAAGCAAACCGGCTTTCTGCTAGGAACAATTTTAGTGTTTGAATGACTTGGAATGTCAAATGGGATCCCAGAAGAATGGAACCTGAATCAGATGCATCAATCCGAGGATATGTCCGAAGCGGACGTCTCTTACAGGTAATTCTGGTAAAGATGTTTCTGTATCTTTTCTTTTGCCTAAAAGCATCATTGTTGATTGCTTTGAGTGGGATTTTGGCGTCCAGTTTTATAAATTTGGTTCTGGATTTTGGATAGAATTTCTGTAATCTTTGCTTACTTGATGGTCCTTTCCTTTTAGCCCTTTGAACTGATTGATCGTCTTAATTCATGTTCCAGTACATCATGTGCTTAGTTTCCACTTTTTGTCTAATGGGTTTGGAGCTAAATTTACCATATTTCCTAGAGATTTTTTGTACTAAGTAATCACTATGGTCCTTTTATTCTGTTGAGAAACGAGTAAAAGGGTTAGAAAGAGCTACCTTTGAGCAGATCCTGCAATTGGGCTCCGAAAAGATTGGATTTTGTTTTTTTTTTTTACTTTGATTGCAGGCCTAAACGATTGCTTATATTGATCTGGTAATTGAACGAAGAAGTTAATGGAAGAGCAATAAAAGATCCCACATTGTGAGTTGACTCGTTGTTTTCTGATGATCAAATTAGGACTTGATCTTGGATATCTGAATGAGCACATTTTGGATCTCCAATTATTGCACAATCTACAGCAACCAAACTTTTTTGAAATCTTAAGAACAAAACAACTGAGCTTCTCTGGCCTGATCACATCTATATTGGTCACACTTATGGTGTTGTGAAGAAAAAGTCACAGAAGTGTCATAGCTGTGGTGACTCAGTTATAAGATTGATTGACTGATTCTAAAGTTTCTTTATTACTCCGTCATGTTCTGCCGGCTGCACACTTTGAATCAGTTCTGTTACTTTCTAAACTCTAGCCAGCATGCTTTCTGACACTCACACCTAACATGTCTGCAATTGCAAGCAACTCGTTGGAAACATGCCAACTAAATTGATGGGGAAGAAGTACTCTTGGCTGTTTCTCTGTTGATTTCTTGCACTGTGCAGACTGCTTAGATTCATGGTTAATTGAGCCTTCAGCTCTTATAACATTGCTTCTGTATGGTATAACTTCAGTCTTTGTTGGGAGAAATCTTGTCCTGTCCTGTAGAGCTAGGATATCACACTTGGCAAATTTACTTCACATACAAACAATTGACAATTTAGCACTCCCACTCATACAGGCATGTCATTTCATTGGTCATAATGTTGGTTTGGTACTGCATGTAGTTTTATGGTGCATGCTATGGCTTGCATCTGTTGGTTATTAACAATTTTCTGTTTTTTGTTCTTCATTTTTCATTTTTTGGTCTGCAGTTGTGGGTCCTGTGGATACCCTTTGAAACTCGAATCTTCTAATCAAATCACCTCTACCATAAGTTCTGAATATCAGAAATCCATAAAGAAAGGTAGCATATCCTTCTATTCTGTTGACCTTAGTCGATTCACACAAGTTGATGAAGTAAATTGTCTTCCTATCCTTTGGGGCCGTCACCGTTTGCAAACTAAACTCCTTTGTCGTAAATGTGGGGCTCACATAGGCTATGGACATGGAGATTCAACTATATTCTGTGGTTTTGATTCCCCAAACTCATCTACCTCAGTTTATAAAAAGTTCACCATAAAAATCAGAGCTTTACAGCCTTCAGAAGAGTGCCAACAAAGTTGACATGAAAAATCTTTGTGATGGTCACACCTCATCCTTTGCCTCTCTGTTGATTGCCTCTCTATGATTTTCTGATGCCTTGACTCTAGTTCTGATCGAGAATCATTTGGCTTCACTTGTCACCACTGGCTCAATATTCAAAATTTAAGCTGCCAATCTCTGCAGTGTCAATGTTCATTCAGCTTCCTTAGCCTTTGCCACCAATGTCGCATTCAAGATATCTTGTTACAGGGAAGTAGCTGGTTCTAGAATTGGAGGCTGTTCACCAACTTTTGCTAATGTAGATGTTGGATCCTGTAACCTTGAACCTGAAGGGATCATGGGCATTGTTAGTGGAGGTGGCCTGGAGTGTCCAAATGTTTTTGGCATAAGCTGGTCATTACATGGAGGTGCATTGGCAGCAATAAGAAATGGTTTGGCTGGAAGGCTTAAAATTTTGAATGCAAGGATGTGCAGAACTATTGATGATCAGTCCATTGTGCCAATAGCAAAAGGATGCCTACTGCTTCAAGAATGGAATCTAGCGATGTGTCACGGGGTGAGGATATTAGAGTGAAAATCTATTGGGATCAACTGCAACAAGCTGGATGAGCTTCATGTGAATTGGTATCTTTATTTGTGGGACCGTGGGGGGCATGGGCTGCAGGCTTTGAGAGATGGATGCAGAAGGCTACTGGTTTTGAACATCAGTGGAACTTCTCTCGATTATCTCCCATGAAAAATGGAGTTGTTTAGAGTTTAAGGAGGCGATGTTGAGATTAAGGAAGAGGAAATAATGCATATAGGACCCGATTAGATGTTAAGATGTATGTGGGGAAACTATCCTTACACTTTTAACTGATGTGAAACTTTCATGAATATGCAAAATGTAGAACTTGTTTTAGGATGCTTGCAGAATCCTGGAAGGACAATAGTTTCCTGAACAAGTGTTTCAGCATTTCAGCTTGTTTGGTTGAATTGAAAGTTGCTCAATTGTTTGATTTCATACATTTTAACCATGTATACCTTGTATTGTCCTCCGCATGTGAAATGGTATTATTACTTCGGCCAAGAACTTCTTGTGTAAATTTCTAGTCCCAGCATGTTTACTCAGTATTTCTTCATTAAGTTTGATTGCAGATAACTGTTGGTAATCGAAAATTCTTGTGCCAGTTAGTACAGGATCCACTTATTGAGAGATCTTTTTTTATTTTTTTTCACGGGTCTATTTGAATCACATAAATTTTATCAACCAAAGTAGCCGCATATTATTACTCAATGATCAAATCATTAATATTATGTTTTCTTTAATTTGATGTCAAGGTTGTCAACAGGTTTACCAAACAAAATTTGCAACGATTAAGGTTCTAAAACTAACTCAAAGAACACACGTAAAAACTCAAATATTTACATGATTTGGTCAATGTGACCTACATAGAATACTGCAGGAGACAAAAGCTATACAATTGTTCTTGCATCTCTCGTACACCAAGTCACAATTAAACCCAATCTTTCAATATCCTACGAATATTTCGCGATTGTTCTCCTTTGGCTTCTTTTTCTTCTCTGCCTCTTTTGCTTGCTTTCTGCTTCACAATCTGCGACTTCACGCCAGACAGCATCAGCATCTCCTTGGTTTCTAGGCAGGAGGCAAAGAAGTGGCCCCTTCTTCTTGTCATCCCCATTAGGCTCGACAGCGCCATTCTTGTCTTGTTGTATCGTCCAAGAAGAAACCTTATTGTTCTGGAACACTAATTGTTCTTTCTTCATTGCAGCAGGCACCTTAAACGTAACAACAAGTGGCCCCTTCTTCTTACCATCCCCATTAGGCTGGACAGCGGCATTCTTGTCTTGTTGTATCGTCCAAGAGGAAACCCCATTGTTGTGGGACACTAATTGTTCTTTCTTCATTGCAGCAGGCACCTTAAACCTAACAACAAGTGGCCCCTTCTTCTTACCATCCCCATTAGCCTGGACAGCGGCATTCCTGTCTTGTTGTATCATCCAAGAGGAAACCTCATTGTTGTGGGACACTAATTGTTCTTTCTTCATTGCAGCAGGCACCTTAAACCTAATAACAAGTGGCCCCTTCTTCTTAACGTCCCCATTAGACTCGACGACAGTATTCTCGTCTTGCCGTATCCTGAAAGAAGAAACCTCGTCGTTCTTGTCTGCTGCCATGTTGCAACTCTCACAAGTCGTAGCAGCATCGGCCATGCTGATGTCGAGGCTATCAGCTGCCTCGGTCATGGAATCATCGCCATTTGAGCTACCGTCAGAACCAACGAACAGCAGTGCGTTGTTCAGCTTCTTTTTAATCTGACTCCTAACCTTCAAGAACTTGCGCGGGTGTTGCTTGGCGGCGAAAGTGATGGCGGAATCGACCATCTGTAAGGCACCATCGACGCTTCCGTTTCTCCGCAACAAGTATTCCACCATCATCTTCATCTTCAAACTAATCTGGGCAAAGCAGACCCCACAAGAATAAAATAAAAGAACAACCTGGGATGTTGAGAGTGTGGCTTTCGGAGGAAAATTTGGTGGGATTAACGGTGATTTTCTTAGTAAAGAGATCTTGAATTCAAGAAAGGAAATTAGGGTTCGGGAGAAAGAGATGAATAATAACAGCGCAAACACTCAAGAATTCAAGAATGGACTCTCTGACAGTGTAGATGTGGGTGGTGCTGTGGGGGTCTCTTTGCATTATATAGTTTTTGCTCCAACGACTCACGTAGGATCGGATTCATTTGATTTTTGCTACTCCGGATATGCGTATGTTTGGACTCTGTTTCTTTGCCAGAAAGTAACAGGAAACCACTGGATTGAAGGATTCCTATTTCTCACACAGTATCTCATTGGCTGGAATGTCTGTTTCCTTCTGTGTTGGGTCTTGAAATTCTGTTACGCACGCGGTCTTATTTAAGTTTTCCGTTTTCACTAGACGGATCTGTATGCGTGGATGGCTAGGATTGTTTATCTGGTTCAATGGCGACTGACGCCGTTACGTAAATTAACGTCCTCGTGTTCTTCTCTATGATTTCCCTCCCTTTCTGTAATTTGAATATCGTGGCAGCATGATACTAAAAAAAACCTTCTCTCTCGTATATCTTCCTCTCGTATTTCTAGTACTCCGAAGCGTAACGTCTTTCTGGTTCAACACAGGACCCAAATTCATGGCATAATGTATAGGTCGTCTGCACAGTCCATCCACAGACAATACCCTTGAATTGCAAGAGCCATTGTTTTAATAGTTGTTATCACTCATTTGCGTTTCTCACTTTTAACGTTTTTGCACTTATAGAATGTCGGATAAAGTGAGAATGAAGTCGCTGCCTGATAGGATTCTTCCTTGCTTTGACGTTGTTACAGGGAGCTGTTACCATTATGGCTAAGGACCTCATTAAGATGACTTAGAATTCTGATGTGCCTGCTTCTTTTTGCGTTTTGGTTGCGGTATGAGGCGGTCAAATTCTTTTTACAATTCTTGGCTAGTGAAATTTTGAAAAAGGAGAATTGAGAAGTTGTTGAATAACGTTGTTAGCAAATTTTGAAATGAGAATAGCGGATGACATGTTTGTCTGTAAGATCCGTTCCTTCTCACATTTCTTCCCTACAACAAAGAGGCCAATGCGTTTGATCCAAATCATACCAAAGTACTTGAACTTGGAGTCATAATATGGTAAATCCCCATTGAAGTTACATTTATGCCAACACAAACTACAATCACGGTACCGTCTCCTGTTCCTTACATTGCACGCTCTTACTTTACCTATCCCTTTTACGGCATAGGGTCCTTTCCTTACAAAATCACCATGGGCAGAAAGCTTTTTTGCACAACCAGGGCACAGACCACGCTGCCCTTCTTTCAGAACAAATGAGAGAGGAACAAAGGAGTCTTTTATTTCAAGCAACCGAACAAACTTCAGCATGCAGCAAGCGCAACCTAGAGAGGAGAGAGTAGCACTCCATTCACCTCCTATCACATAGCTCTCAATTCTGGATTTGTATGTGAGGGGAAAAATGACCCATGGAATGGACATTGGCAGCCTTAACTGCTTGCATTGTGTCCCCATACATTATCCCATGCACCACTAGGAGCAGCCTTAGGACCCTCAATGAAGTTCTCACTCCCACGGGGATTGTGGGCA
Organism: Rhizophora mangle; assembly: GCA_037832345.1. Lineage (NCBI taxonomy): Eukaryota > Viridiplantae > Streptophyta > Magnoliopsida > Malpighiales > Rhizophoraceae > Rhizophora > Rhizophora mangle. Next base: position 1,899,577 of record JBAPLJ010001678.1, on the reverse strand, counting down.
GCAGGAAGTCCATCAGGTCTAGGTCCCTGAACCTTCCTGGGCTTTGTTTTGATTCCCAGCAGTCTCAGAACAAATCTGGCTAACTCTCCATACAATAAACCTGTGCGATCAAAAAGCTGCAGACAGTAGTTTATGAGTTATTATTTGATACATGATATTCAGGCTCCAGCCTTACTAAATTTGCATCAAGGTTTCACAAGTGGAAAGTAATGATCTTTAGGAACCAAACCTGTAGAAGTGCAGACATAAACATGTGGAATGCTTGGGTGTTCTGATCTATCAAAATTGAAATCCGACCAAAAAAGTTCACGACTCCTTGCATCTGCCACCAGCAAGAAACCAAAGCATCAAAACTATTTTAAGAATGTTTACAAAATTGTGGAAGGAGTATTTACACCAAGAAAACATATAGGATGCTAATGATTTAAATAACAATCATTATATTCAAATTATAAGGTATCTTTAGTTGATAGTTTTGTGACCTTACAATTACTCCTCATCTAATATAATTTGAGAGGACCAAGGAAAGGCATGTGCCGTATGATAACAGAATTTCACTAGTTAAAAATAGTGAGCAACTGAGACAAAATATCCAAGAAAGATATGAATACACTCGTCAGAAGTCTGAATGAAGATAACTGAGGAACTATTTATGGGCTACATTACTATGAACAACACTTTGAAATATTCTTAGCATTCAAGAAAAAAAAAGTAAAAGAAACTGCTACTTTTAGGAGCAGATTCTGATAATTACTTAAGTGGTACAGTCAGAAAATAAAAATGAAATGAAACAAGAATATGCTAGAACAAAAAAAATGATGATTTCCTCACCACTCTGAGGAAAGAAATCCAAAAGCCAGGAGGAGATGGTGGACCACCATAAGGATTATTTGGATCTTGCTCGCCAAAAGGGCCCATGCCCATTCCGTAACCACCCATTGGACCACCAAAGCCACCATTATACATCCCACCGCCATACATGCCACCTCCATATAACCCACCATAACCTCCTCTATACATGTTGTTCCCATACATTCCACTACCATAAGACCCTCCAAATCCACCATATGAAGAACCATACATTCCAGAACCATACCCAGAATTATAGTTTAGACCAGATCCATACCCTGCAGTGCAAATACGAGAAATGTGCTCTATTATAAAAAAACCAAGCATATAGATATACAACAGCAAAAATGCTAGCCAGCACCCAGTCAATGATGCTAGTAACGTCCTTAATCACACTTCCCAAATCATTTGATACTTTCCTGAAGATTCCACCCCCAACGCAACACAGACACAATGTGAAACTAGTGTTCTGATAACATGTTCAACAGACATGCACTGGACTAACAAATACCTCCATATGTAGTCTGCTGCTCCCATGGCCTGGTAGGTAAAGGCCTGCTAATAGAGTTTCTGTTTACAGCCATATTTGCTTCAGAGTTTGAAACGATTTCACCTGGTCTAGCTGTTCCAGATGCCTCAACTACATCACTAGTGCTGCCAGGTGATGGAGGCTTAAAAGGTGTGGGGCCAGATGATGCTGTCCCAACTCGTTCCCAAGGTTTAGCTGGTGGACCATTACCTGCAATGGGAGATTAGAGTTTAAAAGCAGTCATAATTAACAATTACTTGTGGATTGTTAACAAGGTTGCATGTGATCCAAAGCTCTGAATTCCTCAAATTGGTTAAGAATGAAAATGCAAATCATGATCAGCATTAGAAGGTAGAAAGCCCACAGAAATGTCCTTATATCTCTCTCATTCTTTATTTGGGTGTGCTATAGATGCACATCATTCTTCCAACTTGGACTTGTGACCTTATTAAAAGCCCTTGTTGCAGCGCTAGGGCTAGGGTCAAGGAAGCCTTCCTCCATCCCTTTCTTTCAACCGAATCCCTGGCTGTTAGTCATCGCCCCATGAAAGAGTAGGTGAACAAGCATCCGGTGAAGGCATGGCTAGCACACAAGAAGTCTTTTTGGGGGAAAAAAAAACCATAGCTGGGTTCTAATCCATCCCAAATTATATTAGAAAAATTCTGCTCCATCGAAGCATAAGCATGTAACTAGAACTCAAACAAGACACAGATGCCTGAAATACAATTCTTCAAACAAAAAAGAACGATTAAACACATTGACAGAGCAATTACATACAACAGCAACAAAGCCCACATAAATTAGCTCATAGTTCGAGACTTTTACGCCCACACGGGCCACTAGAGACGGTGGTAGGAGAAGAATTCACAATCACTTCAAATCTAAAATAAGAGTTAACAAATTATGACCAAACAGGTGGGTAAAAGCGAGGCAAATAACAAGCCCTACGATCTTTCATGGGATGAATCGAAACTAAAAACATAACAGGGAAACCCTGATAACTGCTACAACGGAAAGATCGACACGCCCTCTTCTTGAATTAATTAAGACAAGGATAAGAAAAGAGACTGAAAAGGAAAAGAAGGAGACCTGGTTGTTGTTGTTGCTGCTGCTGAGAATTGGAATCCATGGGCGAGACGGCCAAATTGAAGCCGTGCGTTTTGTCTCTGCGCCCACCTCCCGCACCGTCGAGAGAGATAAATCGGGCAAATATAATATATATATATATATATATTATTTTTTGGGGAGAAGAATAAAATTCACACGGTTTCAGTAATTATAAATTCACTTTTTTTTTTTAATTTCCTTTTCCGTCTTTATGTTTTTTTTTTTAATCTTCTTTTTATTTTCCGTTGCTTCTTAATATATTGATTAATTAAAGTAATTTGTTGTAAGAGGATCCTGATTTCCAACGAAGCTGTTTCATTTTCATTAGCTTTATATCTTTTTTATTGTTTAAATTTAAGATTTTGATACTAAAAATTTTAAAATTTTTAATTATGAGGGACAGATTGATTGATTATTTATTCATCTAAATTCATCTAAAACGCACCAACAATTTACGTGTTAGGAGAGGTTGAAAAATTTTAAATACCCTCGTTGCTTCCCACGATATCTTCAAACTTAAGTATTTTCTTTTTATTTTTCTTTTTAACAATTAGCAAATTAATTACCAATTATTTTATATGTAAAATAAAATTCGATTGTTTACAAGAATATTAGTAGTTTTTTGTGCAAATCGTGTCAGCATTTTTCTTGAATTTGTAGACCCAGCCCAGTTGGGTTTGCGAGCGTGGCGGATCTTTGACGCGGTTCTCGATAATTAATGGAGACGGGCTGGACTAGGAAAACGACCAAACAAAGCATTCCTCGCGTGCGTTGACTGCAATAATGCCCCGCAATTAATATTCAAACTGAAAATCCCAAGATTAAAATTTGTAATATTCAGAATAAGACTGGTAGTTGGATGGAATAACTGGCTTTATTTTCCACCTTTTTTTGTGGTCATTTCAACTATTGCAGCTGATTCTGAAGAACATTATGCCTAAATTCAAGGAACGTGCTTTAAAAAATACATAATCCGGTCGGGATTGGATTGATTCGATTCTTTTTTGTTCAACTACGTTTATGTTTTGCACATCTGTTTCCGAGTGACAGTGCAGGAAACAACTCCAATAAACTAAATGAAAAAGGATGGGTCCGATTCCCATGTTCATTAAAGTTTGGATGAATCCCAGTTGTCATTGTTAAGACACAGCCAGCTGAACATTTTATCAGCATCAATACCGGTTGGCCTACGTTGACTTCAGTCAAAACGATTTGTCGTCCATACACACATCTCAGCACCGCGTGATCGTATGGTGTCAAGTGATCAAATGGATCAACACGGCATCGCGTTGCTATCGCCCCACGTCCATTGTGTCTTTGTTTTGCAAAGGTATCGGAGTGGTCCTAGTCCACGTTTTTCTTTTCATTGACCCAGTAAATGAATCTGTGAATTAAATTAAAAATCGATTTTGGTCTCATAAAGTTTTTTACTCTGTCTGCTTTCTTTTTTTTTTTTTTTTTATATATATAAAAAATTTACATAATTTAATGTATTATGTCCCTTTTTTTCTTTTTGAGCCATTGATGCATTATTTCCATAATAATATTAGCTCACTTAAATTTAAATTGACATTCAACAAAGCGAGAGAAAAAAAAAAAAAACATTTTTGCGTACAATTGATCAATTTTCCCTCGCTGTGAGTTGAATGGCACCCGGAAATTGAATTCCAAAAAAAAAATATGCAAAGGAATGAAAGCTAATACATGAGGTAGTCTGGTGAAAATACAAAAAGGAAGTAATGGCATATCACCGAAGGGCTTCACTTTCTAAACAGCAACTCGAAGCCCCAGTCGTCACTAATTAACAATATGGATTAAAACACGAGAGTTAAGTACACTGGTAGAAAAGGGCCTATTTTCTCGTCCACATCCTGGCCTCTAAGACCACAGCAGCCACAAGCAGGATGGCAAGAGCAACACCATAACCAGCATTCCATTCATTTCCCTCCTCCCCTAAATGGATGCCATAGAACACATTCGCAATTGCAAACACCATCAGAGTCCTCCCCACGCCATGGTGGTACCAGTTCCAATATTTTCTCACTTTCGATATCTTGCTGGGCCTAGCCAAAAATGACATGATCTGCACAACCCACATGTGTGAAGTCTATTTATACGATGATCATCCAAAGTAAACTATATTTAACCCCTAATATGATCAAAAATTTCCAAACTACGCTGTATAAATATATATTATATTAGTAGTACCCTTATTTTTCATGGGGAATAATGCGAACCTGGAGGCTTCCAAGCACAGGAATGAAGATCCCGATGCCTTTGTGAGTGGAGACATCGTCTCTGATTCGCTGTTCCAGGAGAAATCCAAGTGTGATTCCGACCACGCCGACCATGAACCCGACCGATTGGATGCAAACATGGGCATAGAACCAAAGAGGATCCCAATCCTTCATGTGGCGAGCAACCAGTGCTCCGATCATCATCAGAATTCCCCAACTTAGCATGTTCAGTATTCCATGGCTCCTTCTCAGTCCCGTATTTGAGCTCTTCTGGGTACTTTGACCTGTATCTCACGTAACACAATTCTAAAATTATTCGTACTCCAATTTCAAAATTTTTGTTTCTCTAGAAAAAAGATAATTAAAATCTTAATCCATTTTTATTTTGCATGTCTTTTTGTTTATTCATTTCGTGTCAAGGGATGAGATAACTGAAAGAATTAATAAATTTTAGTTTAACGAGACTAAAATTAATTTAGTCAATGGTGTCCGGTGCTAAGATCTATACAAAAACTTAAATATGCACAACTTTCGAAAAAAAAAAGTTATTTTTATTATTAGAATATTTAATCTTCAAGTCAACAATGAGTTCAATATTAGTATCACAGGAAACCTTACTCTTTCGCGAGTTATCACGAGAATTAAATTAAATAATATTTAACATGCGGTATGGATACAGGTGAACAAATTTTGTGCACAAAAAACCAAAAATTTTTGCCTACATCAAATCACTGTGCATTTTTCCGTAGGCTGCTTTTGTCCCCTCCGAATCGGGGCCGCCCAGAAGTTTATAAAATTAGTGTGTCGGAGGAGATGAGCTGTGCGTCGTGCATGATGGTGTGAAACATTAATTTCCCACTAATTTTCTTTCATATTAACGCATTTTTTAGACGTATTCTTGTGCCTCTGCCGGATCAATACAAATCTTCAATTAGTATAGTATTCTGTTTTTTAGGTCAAGATCAAGTATTCTTAACTCGGAGTGGACCGCCTACCCAAATGTTATTGTCCCACTAACACCACTAGCTAAAGCTGCCTTGAATCTGATCAAAAATTTTAAAAAATAATTAAAAAAAGCTTCTCGATTAAAACTTGTCCATTTCACACCCCCCCCCCCCCCAAAAAAAAAGATTAGAATGACCCACAATTTGCATACCTGTAGCATAATTTAAACCAGTGGACACCTTGTCACGGTGCTCGGTCAAACGATAGTTTGGAGCGGAGGGCAACACTCCGGCCGGCCCAAGAGAGTAGATTATCCGCAACGACGGCACCTGCGCGGTGATCAACTGGAACGCCAAGTATATGCGCGACGATTGAGACAAGATCACGGGCTTAGAAATGTTCAGGTTGCCTTGGTCCGGCATAACTTCGGTCGGAGTTCTGCCTCCCAGATAATACTGTTTTATTTCTCCGGCGCCGCCCGTCGCCGGTATCCACCCCACAACTGCGCTTGACCCCACCATGAATCCTGTGCTTGAAAATCCCATTGCTACGTAAGAATTCAAGTCCGGGGCCGACAGAACAAAGTTCCATGTATCCGGCGAGACCTTCAGATACTGCACAGTATATATGCACATATTTCATGTACATATTTACAAGGGGGTTAGTACGTATACTCTTATTTACTTGTTAAGAACGCGAACGTTATAGGAGGAAATCAATAAGGAACTTACTCTGAGGACGTAATTGTGAGAATTCCAAACTGGTCGGCATCGGAGAGACGATGGATCAAAGGGCAAGCCATCTAGATTCAGATTTGGGCTGCAGGAATCTGTCTGTGGATTCACAAAAGTTGACAAAGAAACTATGGTGACGAAGAGAGTAGAAATGGCAGATACCTTCTTCATCTCTGTGTCTCTGTCTGAGCTTGTTGCTCTGCCTCCCCTGTCCTTCTCTCTAACTCACTTTCGCTGTTTTTTATTTTCTCTTTGAGTATGATGATTTCGTCATAAGGAAGCAATGTGTATTAGGTGATGTGTCCATTTAACCTGCAACGGAAGTAGTTGAATCAACTCTTAATTAACATTTGATTATCTGTGAAGTCACGATAAAGTTATACACTCAAAATTGGGTCGACTAAGACAACAAGGATTACTTCTCATTATCAACGTTATTATTTCTTTAGTTCTGGCGTCCTTTTGTACAAAATCCCCGTGGCCAGGAAGATTTTCGCACAACTATTGTACAGAGCACGCTGTCCTTAATTTCAGAGGGAACTGAGAGGAGAAGAGATAGAAGAGAAAAAATTGACCATGAAATGAACGCTGACAGCTTTTGACTACTTCCATTATTTTGTTTCCCCATTACATTGTCCCATGCACCGCTAAGAGCAGCCTGAGGACCCCCAGTGTTATTCAGAGTTTTAAGAATCGATGTAGCTATTAAATTGAAAATTTTAATTAATTTAATTAAAAATAATATTTAACATTAAATATATACAAATATTAATGATTTAAATTTTATTTTTTAAAAATTAAAATGTAAAAAAAAATATTTTATTATTTTATTATTTTTTAAATTAATTAAATTTAAAAATTATAATTAATTTATTAATTTATTATCTAATAAATTAATTTATCAGTTTAGTTATTATTTTTTATAATTAATAATTTTTATAATAAATTAGACTAAATTATAATTAAATTTATAATTTTATTAATTCAATTAACAGAAAAAAATTAATTTTTAAAACTTTACTATGGTCCTGGGGTTGTGTTTTTAATTTTTTTAAAATAACGAATCAGAATTGTTGAGAAATTCACCCATCACCCATATCAAGCTGAAACCTGTGCAATTTTATGAGCTGCTGTGAGGGATATTTACTATGGTATCTAAGTTTCACAAATTAACAAGGATCAATGTATTCTACAAATCCTTTTTCTTTTTTCGTAATTTTCTTATTTTTATATTTCATTCCATAAAAAAATTAATTATAACAAATTGATCATTGAATATATAAAATGTGACATCAATACATAAAAATTAGGTATAAAATCATAATTAAAAATTTACAATGAGGTTTAAAAGTGTTGAAGGTAATCCTCTAAATATAGATTTGATAAATATAAAATTAAAAATTTGATATTGTAGATTAAATATAATAGAGGCGCTACTAAATTTAACAATTTATATGTTATTTTTTTTTTATAAATTCGAGAAGTAAAATTATAATTTAAAAAAATTCAAACAAATTTAGTACTAAAATGGTCCGAAACCAAGAGAGGGGAAGACGAAGAAGCGAAAAAGAAAAGAAAGAAACTGCACGGCACACACAGACCAAGAGATTTCCATTCCATCTCCCTCTCACCTTATTTTTAAAATCTACGATTTTCTTTCATTACATATTTACATTAAATGATAAGTAATTAAACAAAAAAAAGGGTAAAAATCGCCCATAAATAATACTATACCATAGAGAAATAATTATAATTCAATTTAATTAATACTTTTAATCGTCCGTATATAACTTTTGATTGTCCTTTTTTTTTTTTTTTGTTTTTGCACCTTAATTGTGCGCCTTCGGCTCTCCATTCTTGGTCCCTTCCTTTTTAGTCATTAGCATTGACCACCACGACGTCTTCCGCCAGCACCGCTGCAATCGCTTTTTTCTCCTCCGCGATGTGTTTTATATAGTTTCGTTTTCTTCTTTTTTATCACCTTCTTGTTTAGATCTGTGAACTTTTAAAATTCCTAAATTATCCTCACCGACGAACAATTTTGTAGATCCAAAGAGTAACTGCGAGAAGAGAATTGTAATTATCAATGGAGGATTTTCCCGGAATCTTGGCCCGGGACTTCGGGTTCAAGCCCCAAGGCAAATCTGCCCCGATGGCACCGCGTGCTGCTGCCAACAACAACAGCTCTTCCGGTAGTTTTGGCCTCGGATCCGCTGACCGATCCTCCTCCTATCCTATCTTGCCCGATCACGATCGCCGTGGTGGCAGTGCGGCGGATGATCTCTTATTAAACGACGTCTTCGGCGGACCTCCCATGTACTCTGAATCCCGCGTTGGTGGTGCGAGTACGACTACCACATCCTCTTCCGCTTTCGATTACGACTCGATTTTCAAAGACCAGAATGCGAAGTCGTCGTTGGTGCCCGTCTTTGATAGGCCAGTCTATGATGACGATATTTTCGATGGATTGCCAGGGCTGAAAAGCACGTTTGCGGGCTCTTCATCGGTGAAGAATTTTGATGACGTTTTTGCTTCGATCGGGAAAACTTCTTCGCCTAAGTATAAGGCAACAAACAGCTCGCCATTCGACGATCTCTTAGGAAATTTAGGAAAGGAGAAGGAATCAAAGAAAGAGAATCCCAAAGTGGCGAAGGATTTGCCGGCATTCGATGATTTGCTTCCTGGCTTTGGTCGCAGTAGCTCCCCTAGTATAAGCAGGTATCTGTTCCACCTACTGATTACAGTTTATTCTCTTGATCAAGTGATTAAAGGAAATCATTATGCTATTTTTATTTGCATGTTGGAGCGGTAACTGATATGATTCTTTTAGGCTTTGCATTGATAGCTGATTCAAATAGCACCAAACCAGTGCTTGGGTTGATGTGCTTTAATAAGTGTATCTTATCTGCAAGATGAGTTGCATATACTTTGGCTTTTCCTTATTGATGATAAAAATTAATCTGAATTGCTGTACTTTACTGCGTTTGCCAGTGCAAACTTCATTTGCAGCCTTGGTTTTGTGACTTTAGATGGATACACGCACACACACACACACACACACACACATAAAATAAATGACCTTAGATGCATATTAATGCCCAACTTCACATTTTCTTTTTATGCAGCTTTGCCTAGAATTTTATTTTCACACTGTTTGCCATTTGTCTGCATAATATTTATATGGATAATTTTGAACGTGGTGTCTAGCAATGACCATTCAGCATGGAATGAATGTGTCAAGTGAGTGCTTGACGAACAGCTGGATGCTTATTGTAGCAGGCAATGACATTTCACCCAGAGTTAGCTCATTTGGGTGCATTCATCATGTAAATGTGTTAAGTGACAGCACTTGCTTGGGTTAAAAAGAAAAAACTCATTTGGAGTTAACATGGAGTTAAGAAGCTTGAAAGCCTGACATGCATCACATTTACTATCACTTGAAGCTTTACAGATATTCCTTTATCATGTTTGATATGGCATGATAAAGTTATAGGTTTTGGTTACAAAATTTTGGGGTGAGGGTTCCTTTTGGTGTAACTTTTTAATATTGCTTTTACATTTACTCTCCAGTTAGGTTTTTATTTTAAACATGTATCACTTATTTGTTATTTTGATTCAAGGCTACAAAGTCTATCCCTAGTTTAGCACATGATAGGAAAAAGCAAAATTATTATTGTTAAAAATGCTTTGTAACAACCATTAAAATAAAAGACATATGTTTCAGCTGAGAAAGTTTCAGTTTTAAGCATGTTTCTGTTGGTGGCTTAGAAACATTTTCAACTGATTTATTCGTGGTTTCAAGTTTGTTTTATAAATATCAGTTGATATGTATATTTTAGTGGACTTTGCTCTCCACAGGTCAAATTCTGAGTCTATTCAATCCGAAAAGCTATCTTCAGATCCAGTTAAGACAGCTTCCAGCGTGATAGAAGACCCCTTTGTAGTATTAGAATCAAATTCAACCCCTGTAACTTCATCCTCAGAGCTGTTCCCAGACCCTCTGGGAGAAATTAGTAGATTCAGTAGTTATGGGAATGCAAAGGTTGATAATTCATCCAGAAATAAGGGAGTATTTGATGACATGGATCCCCTTGACAATCTTGGGAAATCTATGCCTCCGGTTTCACCTGAGAACAATAAGCAAGGGAAAGAACAGAGCCCTTTGAGGACTGAACAAAGCATGCGTGGTACTTATTATAGTAGTAAAGAATCAGTGGACAAATACCCTGTGGAGAATGCTGAGGGGAATTCAAATAAGAAGCCTGTGGATGATTTCCAGGAATCTCAAGAAAGTCTGTTTGGTATGCCTGCTGCTGCTTCAACAGATTTTGCTAGGTCTGCTGGTCGATCTGTTTCCCAGCCTTCATATGTGAATGTCAGTCCTAATGAGACAATTTCATCTCCTAGGTCTGGCGAGAACTCAGAATCATCTGGTGATATATGGCTTACAGTATCTGAAATTCCTCTTTTTACTCAACCGACAAGTGCTCCACCACCTTCAAGACCACCGCCTCCAAGACCACCACGGGTCTTGAAATCAGAAACAGGTTCCTTTTCTTCCACAGACTCTAGAAAGAAGGGGGATGTTTCTTCTTTCTCAAATTCCAGTCCATATTCTCAAAGCCCTCAATTTGCACATCCGGCTAGAAGTTCAATGGCATCTCAAATAGATGAACTTGAGGATTTTGCTATGGGTAGGCCCCGAATCAACAATAATGAACAACCAGATGTTATTTTTGGGGAGGATATTGATATGAATTCCTCTGCAGCTGCAGCATCTGCTGCTGCCATGAAGGAAGCTATGGATAAAGCTGAGGCTAAATTCAGGCAAATGAGGGAGAGAGAGCACCTGAAGGCTGCTAGGAATAAAGAAGCTGGTCAACCAGATAAGGATATACCAGATGCTCAGCAAAGTGAGCTGAGAGAAAGGCAAGAGAGATTGGATCGTGAGAGGCAGCAGAGGGAAAGGGAGGAGGAAGAGAGAGAACAGAGGAGACTTGAGAAAGAGAGGGAAAGGGAGGAGAAAGAAAGAGAGCAAAGGAGGCTTGAGAGAGAGAGGGAGCGAGCATGGGAGATGGAGAGAGAGAGGGAAAAGGCTAGACAGGCGGTTGAAAGGGCAACTAGAGAGGCACGTGAAAGGGCTGCTGCTGAAGCTCGTCTAAAAGCAGAAAGGGCTGCGGTAGAAAAGGCAGCTGCTGAGGCTCGAGAGAGGGCAGAAAGGGCTGCAGTTCACAGAGCACAAGCTGAAGCCCGTGAAAGGGCTGCAGCAGAGGCAAAAGAAAGAGCAGAAAAGGCTGCTGCTGAGGCCCGGGAAAGGGCTAATTCAGAAGCAAGGGAAAGAGAAGCACGTGGGAAAGCTGCTGAGGCTCGACTAAGAGCAGAACGAGCTGCTGTAGAAAGGGCTGCTGCAGAAGCTCGAGAAAGGGCTGCTGCGGAGGCTAGGGAAAGAGCAGCTGCTGCAGCTAGGGCAAACCAACAGAAGGATGAAAATGATCTTGAATCTTTCTTCAGTTCTCGTGCTAGCAGTGCACCAAGATCCAGGGCCAACACTTTGGTTAGTTTGAAAGTCCATATATAATTTTTTCATTCATGAACTTGATGTATTGTAAGTGAGTTGATCCTATGGACCTTTATTGCAGGATCCTTTATTTGACGCTAATAGCAAGGCAAGGCCTGAAGCAGCTAGAAGAACATCTGTTGGAACATCGTCTTCTATGAGAAAGGCATCTTCAACTGCCAATATTGTTGATGATTTATCTTCAATCTTTGGAGGTAGCTGCAGTTTGGACTACTATCTTCATTACAATAATATATATTTCCTTTCAGTTCCAATTTGGCCCAATTTGCCTGCAACAGGTGCTGCATCGGCTGGAGAGTTCCAAGAGATTGATGGAGAAAGTGAAGACCGGAGAAGGGCAAGGCTGGAGCGCCATCAGAGGACACAGGAGCGTGCGGTATGTGATTTGTATTGCATAATTTTGTTGATGCCGCTCCCTTGGGGTGTGAATCTTATATCTTAAAGTGAAATAATTTATTGCATGCTATGCCATTTATTTATTTTGACCCTAGGTACATTATTTAGATGGGGTTTGATTGTTGTGTGTTTTTCTGTTCAGGCAAAAGCATTGGCTGAGAAAAATGAGCGTGATCTTCAGGCTCAGAGGGAACAAGCAGAGAGACATGTAATCTCAATGCCATTGATATCCACAGTGCATAATATCTTTTACATGTTTGTGCCTTTTTATTTGGTCCCTTTGGGACTGTGGGTTTATGGCCCCCCGAGGGGATGCCTTGATTGGGACCTTTATTGTGATGCTGGAGCCAGGACTTACAGTTGGATAGGCAGTCAGTTGGCATTGTCCAAGCTTGATTTGTAACAAGCTTAGCTCAAGCAATAGGTGGCAGCAAACAGGTTCTAAAAATGACTACTTTGTATCTGTTATGCCCAATAGATGTCTTAAACTGATTCTTACATTGATAATAGCATGAGCGTGGTCACTCTGGTTTGGTTTAGGATGGGACCTTGGCAGTTTAAGTGCCAATATAGTAATGGAACTATTTTGTGAATGTGAAATGAGCTGCATGATGCTGAATGTACGGGTCTTATTTTTAGCATCTGAATGTCTTTGGTCCATGCTTTTTGGATGGGTATCTATATGATGTTTCACACTGAAATCAAGATAACCAGTTGTTTAGTTCTCAGTTTCTGGTCCAGGAATGAGTTAAGCTGAATTAAGTTGGGCTACGTGGGTTGGTTCTTGATTCTGTTCTGTTGATGAAAATTTAAATACATAAATTTTGATGTCAGTAATCTTGCTGTTAGAAAATTTTGTATTTGTGTTAGCAGGTTTAATTTTGTGGAAATTGTTGTTCTGATTCATTTTAACTATTGTTATCTCTCTGATATTAATTTATTCTGATTTCAGAGGATTGCCGAGACACTAGACATTGAGATCAAACGTTGGGCTGCTGGGAAAGAGGGGAACCTACGTGCTCTGTTGTCAACATTGCAATATGTGAGTATCTGTTCCTATGTACAATATATTGTATCCTGCATTATATTTATTCCACATCCTGTTATGGATACTTCTTAATGGCTTTTGCATTAGCTTTGTAGTATAATTTTATGTCATAGAAGCCACACTCTGTTTTTAAATCCTTATGCCTCTGTCTTGTTACCATCAGATTGCTTGATAAAGTGGTTGCACCCTAAGCATTATAGAACATTTAGTCATTGCTTGATAAAGTGGTTGCACCATAAGCATTATAGAACATTTAGTCATTGCTTGATCAAGTGGTTGCACCATAAGCATTATAGAACATTTAGTCATAGATTCTCTCATGTCTGCAGTTTTTGATGTTGTTTTTGTGATTGGTTGTTAACTTGAGTTCCTTATAGACTAAGCCAATAGCTTTTTCTTTGTTTTGTTACACTAGGAACGGTCAGTTTGTGGCCATCTGACTTAACCCCTTCACAGCTTGGGGGCATATGTCCTCAATGCACCTTTGACCCTGGAGAGTGAGTGTTCTCTGCAGTTAGGCTTACCTTCAGAAAATCCGTCCTATATAGAGTCCCCCTGGCTGCTGTGTGAGAGACTTGTCTTGTTACAGACAGACATATAAAGAAGATATCCTGCCCTGTCAATTTCTTGCATGAAAGCATTGAGCTAGCTTTCTATGTCAGAAAACTATCTTTGTCCTTTCTCTCTATATCACATGCTTGCATGCACTCTGTTGTTTTGGTTTCCTAAATTCTTCTAGCATGTGAACTTCCCAGGTTTTGCTATGCATAAGATTTTAACCCATTTCTCTGTTGGTGTTATGGCCCATTTGCACTCTGTTGTTTTGGTTTCCTGAATTCTTCTAGCATGTGAACTTCCCAGGTTTGCCATGCATAAGATTTCAACCCATTTCTCTATTGGTGTTACTATTAATTTGCCTCTCAAGGAAATTTTTCTAGAAACTCTTGATTTATAGGTGTTGGGTTATTTGAAATGGTATTGTTGCCTTCACTGATGGCTAAAATCAATCCATCACACTATGTCAGGTTCTTTGGCCTGAATGCGGTTGGCAACCTGTTTCTTTGACTGATTTGATTACTGCTGCTGCGGTTAAGAAAGTATACAGGAAAGCAACACTATGTATCCATCCAGACAAAGTGCAACAAAAGGGTGCCAATCTTCAACAGAAGTATATTGCTGAAAAGGTGTTTGACTTGCTTAAGGTATTTTTCAAGTCCTGATACTGCCGAGGAATTGGGCCTTGGAATTCTCCCTTTGTAGTGAAGTAATAATCCTATGGTTTGTACTGTCCCACTGGCTTGTGCTAATTTTAATCCCATTTTTCTTAAAATAGGAAGCATGGAACAAGTTCAATTCGGAGGAGCTGTTTTGAATACTGGAGATTATTTTGCCCTAAGCTAGTTGATTTGGCTGTTGTACTATTCATTGTGAATGAAAATGCACAAAGCTTGCAGCAGATGATGCTTTCTTTTATCTGCTGCAGTTATATGTTTGGTCAATTTGCTTTACACCAGCTGGTAAAAATGGGACTAGGAGGTCTTTTGCAGCTGCTGAGATGCCCGAAGTGTGAAGTACTCCCCTTGTACAAAGATGTTGATTATTGTATATTAATGTTCCTCCAGCATATGGCAGAAGGCTGTAATTGCTTCTCTGTGGGGAGAGCATCAATCGGCGCATTGGTTATCTGGCCCATTTGGATGGCACCATAAGAGGGTGGTTTTTTAGCGTTCATTCGTTTTCTATAATTATTCTTTTGTTGTTTTCTAAGTGCGGTGGGTATAGCAATCGAGAGGCTGCCAACATGATTATTGATATGGGAAAAAACCTACAGACACTGGCTCTGGCTGTGTATGATGTTTTAGCTGTGCGATTTACACGTCTATATATTATTTTGTGCGTCAGAAATAGGTTAATATTCAACTTCCTTTTGCATTTCAGCTCTTTTGCTTTGCGTAGGCCATGGAGATGTCCATAAAAGACAAACTAGAAGCCCGTTTGCCTCTGGTTTATAATCGAATAGATAACCCGGGCATAAGAAAGTATCGTAAGCCCTGCATATCTGCTCTTCAACAAGCCGCCAGGCCTTTCAATTTCAGCGGACGATTTTTAACGGTATCTTTCTCAATATCTATAACCTATTTCAGTGCGTTTGCTGTTGGAGTTCTAAATATTACCTGAACTAGCCAGCGAATTGTGCTAATATGTTTTTCATTTTACATATAGCTAGAACAATAATTTAAAATTTCCTGCTAGTCTACTACAAATGTCTTTATCATATGGTCTGATGCTTGCATATTTAGACTTTTAAGAACTTTCTTCACTTGTTTCAATATGTAAATTCTCCCGGGAGCTACAAATCACAGAAATCAATGAAACTCACCGAATAAATATACAAATAAGCAAAATTGCTAACATTAGAAATGAGGCTTGAGCCCCATAACAGCCTCCCACCCTATTCCCTTAAGTTTTCCATATTCTGAAGGTGGCTAAATAATTCAAATGCCGGATATGAGAATTGTGTTATTATTATTATTATTTTTTTTTGTGGTGAGAAATTGTGTTTTCTTTTTAACCACTCATTTCTCTGCGCAAGTTTTACTTCGATAAGCGCACCTATACTACAACCTCGAAAATATTGCATCCCTGACAAAAGATGTATAATGCAGTTAAACCGAACATACGCTCAATGCAAAAGTTGGGTTTCAATCTACAGCCCTGATTAAGATGCTCAGCATGGGCTTCACCTAGTCGAGTCTCCAATATGTCCAAGTTAACCTGAAATGACAAATTCAAGCTCGGTTAATCCCACCAGAGTAGAATGTAATTTACTATTTGCTTAGTAAGCCAATCAGAGGTAGATGAAGCCAATATAAAGAATCATGGCCAAGACCGTAATTGATTCGCCCACATACAGAACAGAGGGGAAACAACCTCATTGCATTTGCTGAGTTGAAGTTCACAAACAGTGCAATATATAAGTTGGCGGTTCTCTTTCAGCTCTCCTTGCTTACAGATGGGACACCAGATGACCTTGTGTACCTATCATCAACACCATAAAGGTCTAATCACTGTGATTCTAATTTGTTCATCCTGTTCACCCAGCACTGGGAAGTTGTGCATCTGGCAAACTTTTCAGGTAGATAGACACATTGGAGATGCTATTGTGAAGAAACTAGATATCCATAGGAATGATCCAAACGATATGCATGTACAAAACAACTGCTTATGTGTAGTTAACATTGAATATGATTGAGACTTTGTTCTCGTGTGCATATAAGACATCCAAAACAGAATACTCATTGGAATTGGCACTAATACTGAATTTCAAATGTGGATATCAGGTGAAATATGAGTGTTTATGCATCTCTATTGCACAGCAATCAACAAAAAATGCACAATCACTTCGTTCAGACAAAATAGAAAGGGCAACTGACTAGACCATGGGACTTGGTTCAACAAACATTAACTCATAATAATCTACTTGCAGATATTGTACCTCTTCATCGTTCAATTTCATGTGTTCAAAGACTGCATGAGCCAAGTACTCATCTTCTTCATCATCCCAAATTTCACAGTGGTTTTCCAGCTCTGCATGGATCAAGGGTAAACATTTCAGCTAAAAAATGATGATATAATTAACATCATCTCCCAAGACATGTAGACATACATGCACCCCTATGGACCTTCAAAACTGAATGTTAGCAGAACTAGATATGGCGATTCAATGTAGAGTCAAATTTAATACTCAAACAATGTTTTTTAAGCAACAAGATAATAATAGTTTTCACAGAAAGATAGATAAGAAAAGGGAAAAATTGATTCACACCCAATAATGAAGAAAACAGTGGGCCCAGTGGATGGGATTTGCATTCTGTGTGGTTGTCTGTGATAACTAGACTAACATGAATGCAAGTGAGGGGAAGATAACATAAAAAATTGGTGTTACTTTCATCATTCTCCCTTTCATAACAATAGTGATGGAACATAAAAATGTCTTGTCCAGAATATTCGACAACATTTCTATACCTTTTGAAGTAGGTTCTACTCTAAAGTCATCGTAAAAAATCCTCTGCATTTCCAACAATATTTCCTCGCATTCACCTTGGTAAGCATCATGAATACCATCATATTCCCACAATATGTCATTGTCCTCAGGGCCATGAGCAGAGCTTTTTGGATGGCCATTCAATGAGGAATTCTTAATCTTATTAAGTTCATCAGTAACAATGTCCTGAAAAGCTGATTTGATCAACTCCTGACAGAGAAAAAAAAAAAAAACAGTTAATCATATGAAAATTTTTAAGTTGCTCAAACATAAAAAGAAAAACTGTAGTCAGAAGCCAAAAGGTACTGCAAGTGCAAGCATCATACACTCCAACAAAGAACATAACTATTGATATAAACGTTCCGCTAACAGAACACACAGAACCCTTACTCCATTGCTTAGCACTCAAAAAATTAAATCATCATTTCCAAACGAATTCTTCAAAACCCATGTTTCATACAGTTGCTGAAGTATATCAAACAGGAATATCCCTTGAAATCAGTAATAAATTGAAAAATCTTGAAAGACCCAATTTGAGTAGGACTACAACGAGCAAAGCAAACATAATGAAATCAGCAAGTCCAGGACATGGGTTCTAAATTTCTAATATAGATATGATGAACAAAAAATAAATAAATAAAGAGGATATAGAGTAACTACAAAAGAGAACCTTGTCATTGGCAGACTCGGCGGTGGGTTGCCTCATCTTCCAGATTAACCGGCTCCGGCCCTCGCGCACCCTTTTGTAACAATTTTCCCTCAACTACAATTCAACGTGTAATACAATAATATTGCTAAGACAAAGGTATGAAAATTAAAGAAAGAGCGAATATAGGCATTGAATTTAGAGAAAGAAAAAAGAAGAAGAAGAAAACAAAGAAAAATCAAGAGAGAAATCTAAACCTTGCGTTTCCAAGAAGCGCAAGTGTTGAAATGGGAATGGGTTTTAATAGACGATCGTTTCGATGGTGGGATCGTTGAGTCAGGCGATTTGCCCTCCATTTCTTTATTTACTTTGCAAGCAAGCTCTGTCCGGGAACCGTCTTGCCAAGTACCCTCAAAAAAACCCGACGACCCGGCCGAGAGAGAGAGAGAGAGGAACGGAGAGTGGTAGAATTGCAATTTCGTCAACCGACCCTTGTAAATGCCAGTGGCGCCTGGAGCGGTGGCGGGAGATTGGGTTTGCTTTGCTCTTCTTTTACTCCAAAAGCCCACCGTCACGAATTTTAATTTTGTCGGCCCAAAAGCACAAATATTTGCTGACGCCGGCGGGCCTTTTATACAAGACCGATCAGGATTTCCATCCTAAACAATCATCCTCGTCCTCGCTGTTGTCGCAGGCCTTTTTACACCTTTTTTTTTTTTTTTTTAGATTTTAAATTTAAGAATGACAGTATAAAGATTTATTAGAATAAAAACAAATTATTAAATGACAAAAATGACACAGCCAGGGGGGGGGGGGCGCGCGCGGTCCATCGGACGGTCAGGATTCTTTTCAGAAGGTCGAAATCCACAAATTTGCAAGGATTGGACTCTGGCATCCGACGTTCAGGCATTTGTTTTAAAGATCCAGAGATCCACATTACATAAGGAGTGGTTCTCATTCGAGGCCCAAGACCCCCCAACCCACAAGGATTTCCACAGAAAGAATTGTGGGTTTAGAGTTAATTAAAAATTTAAAATTTATTGATAAATATTTTTTTTTCAATTTAAATTATAAAAAATAATGATAATAAAAAAAATGGCTTGGGCTTAGTTCTGAAATATTAACCAGGAAGAAGATATTGTGGAGCGCGGAGAGATATTTTGTGATGATTTAGAGAAAAAAAAGAAAAAAAAAGAGAGAGAGAGAGAGAGAAAAGAAAAAAGAAAAAAGAAAAATGTTGAAAAAAACAATTTAAAACCCAAAACCCTACAGCCTTGAGGTTTTCTATCCAAAAATCTCACTCAACTCAACAGAACTCAAACCCCTTCTTGAACCCTTGCCCTCTCATCTCCATTTCCAACCGCCTCCTTCAGATGCTAATCTTTCGGTAATTTTTTCTTTCTTCTTCCTTGAGACCCTCGCGCGCGCGCTGGCACACACACGATTCTTTGATGTTTTTAATTTTCCGGTGATACTGGGGTGGGGGACGGCGGACTGTTTGGTTTACGTGAATCTATCTGTTTTCTAATGTGGTGTTTGGTGTTGTAAAAATGATGGGATGGGACGGATGATTCTTCATTCATTCTTTTCTTTTTCTTTTTGCTTGTTTTGGTTTGAGTTGGGATTAATTGTTGACCGGTTGCTGTGCTTGCTTCGGTGGTCAGGATATGGGAAGTCCAAGCCATTTGGTTTAAATAGGCATTTGATTACGGAGAACTAGGACAGAACCATGGAAATTAAGAGGAAATCGCCGCTCCAGCTTCAGGCCCTTGAGAATTTCTATGCCGGTTTGTATCTATATTTATATTAATCCACATGTTTTTCCTGGCCCTGTCTTTCTCTCTCTCTCTCTCTATCTATTTCTTTTTCAATTTAAAAACCCTTTTGAAATGTGCTCTTGAGAATTTTTTCCTTGTATTCGTTTTTATTTACGTGGTTTCAGAATTAAATTATACGAGAAAATCCATCTTTGTAAGTTCAGATTCTTTTCTTTGATGGATAGTTGGATTTTCTTTTTTCTTTTTTCTTGCATATGGCCTTTTTTGACTGTCCTTTTTTTTTTTTGTCGTGGATAAAAAAATTTCCTTTGAAGGTGCTTTGTCAAAATCTTGATTAGGCCTCCCTCTTGAATTTTCTTGATGGACAACGTGTAATTAAGCTATATTGTTGCAATAAGTTGTGTGGTCATTTTCTAATGCCAGAATGTTAATTTCAAGCAGAGCAGAAGTATCCTTCTCATAAAGCCATGGAAGATCTTGCTGTGATCTTGGACTTGACATTTAGGCAGGTTCACGGATGGTTTATTGAGAAAAGGAGGAGGGACAAAATCAAAAGCATACCAGTTGTATCACCCCGTCTGACCAAAAAACTCGCTGCTAAAAAGACCATTAAACGGAAGGACACTGCAGTTTTTGGCAGAGCTGCATCTCGTATTACTTCAACTTCAATGAACAACGCATCATTGCAGTTTAAGGGCAGAGGTCAGAAGAGAAAGAAGAAGCTGATTCTTCAGGATTTGTTGAATCCAGACTATATTTTGGTGAAGATTTTTCGCAAGGATGGTCCTCCTCTTGGTGTGGAATTTGACACAATTCCTTTTAGGGGATCTCGCAGATGTGAAGGTATAAAGTTAACAGATAATAATAGCTGTCAAAATTTTGTTTGATTAAAATGGTTGAATACAGATTCCTTGGTCACTCAGATAGTAGCAACTAATTGGTAGGCTTATTTACTTGTTCTTATAGAGAGTTAGAATTTAAAACATTAAGAAGGCACAGTAGTGTGAAAAAATGTGGAAAAAGGGCTTGTTTAGCATGTGGGTTAATGAGTCAGTAACTGGAGAAGTCTATTAACTTTGTGACTTTCCTTTTCTTGTTGCTGTTTTTATCTTTGAGATTGTTATGCATTGATGATTCACAGTAACATTTGTAGTGCTTTCTTTTTTCGTTTTATGTGCTTCAACACATTTTGCATGTCAACTCATACCCCTTTTGCTATTAGATTCCGTAAATGCTCTTCCATCTGACCAAGAGAACCAAAGAACATACAAAAGAAGAAATGTATTGGAGGTAAGCATGACATATGATTATCCTTGTTATCCTTTTTTCTACCTTTGGGCACCATTCGTCCCACCCATTCACATAGTTTTTCACGTGCATTAGACACATCATTTTGAATGGCATCACTCAATGTCAGGAACACAATGAGACTACTCCTGTGAAGAAACATGGAATAGGAAAAGGTTTGATGACAGTATGGCGAGCAGTAAATCCTAATGGTGGAGATTTTCCAACTGGTGTTTGCTTTGCTGGTAGAAAAGCTATAGATGTGCCTCAGATATCAACTCCTGTCCCACAAAAGCCACCGCAGCAGAGTAAAAGACGCCAGAAAACAATTTCCATAATGGTTTGTCACTTAAATTTTCTCTATTTTTTGTTACCTGATCTAAATTTTTCAGGTTCTTTTGGTTCTCTTGATGAATGATTGTTCTTGTTTGCTCTTCTTGCTTTCATGTAAACATATGCTTGTGTGTTTTTCCCCCTTTTATTCTTATTAAGCTACCAAGAACTGCTGACGGTGTGTTGTGTTTTTCAAAACAGACAAAATTAGCAAATAAGGCAAAGGATGCGAGGAAGTCTTCTGTTAAAAGGACAGAGGTAATCATAGATTTGTTATTTCATTAGCATGATTTAAGTTTGTAATTTTCTTTTATAGTTATGGCAATAAGTTTCCACTTATCTCTAGGTACCTAAAAAACATACAATCCAGAAGCGGGCTCATAGGGAAAAATGTGAACTTGCTTTGGAAGGAACATTATCTCTGGACCACCTCAATTGGGACACAATGCTAGCGGATGACGAAGATATAGAGCTGAGAGAGTTACAAGCTGGGCCAAATCCGCTGATATGTTCTGATGACTGTGCTACCAATGGCCTACATGGTTGTTCCCTCTGCAAAGGTCTGCTTTGGTCATATGTATTGCAGACTGCTTCAAGAACTCAATGTGCTTTTTATTTAAAGTATCCACATTTTAGGTTCTTTACCAAGAACATGTGTTGATTTTCCAGATTTGTTGCCCAAATTTCCCCCAAATGCTGTCAAGATGAAGCAACCATTCACCATGCAGCCGTGGGGTTCTTCTTTGGATGCAGTTAAGAAACTTTTTAAGGTGTGTGGATATGCAAATGCAACCTTAACATATATGAAAAAAGTTGGCCATTTTCATTCTTGCTTTGAGTTTTACCTAGAAGTAGTTTTTACCACTTGTCTTTGGATATGACCTGATCAATTGCTTCATGTATGATATTTTTTTCACAGAAACTCAGATATTGGAAATTGCAGTGTTATATGGTTTTTGTATTTGTGTATTTTATTACTCTAGCAATGTTAAGCTTCTGTGAAAATCTTGTATGTTGGAATGCAGTTCCAACTTTACAAGCAACTCAATTTGAACTGATGTTTCCCTTTGATAAGGATTTTCATTTTTTTTTTGCTGAAGATAATTTGATCTTTTATTTGCAGGTCTTCCATTTTCTTTACACTTACTCTGTCATGATTCATTTATGTCCTTTCACACTTGATGAGTTTGCTCAAGCATTTCATGATAAGGTTAATCCTAACAACAGATTTTTTGCTTATTTTTACATAAGTTAATTTCCTAGTGTTTGCTTTTTGGTGGTGATTACAACTCCTTGTTGGATTTATCTTTCTCTTTACACCTTTCAGGATTCATTGTTGCTTGGAAAAATTCACGTGGCTCTTCTTAGGCTTCTTTTTTCTAATATCGAATCAGAGATGAGCAGTGGAAATCCACCACATTCAAGCATGTCTTGCAACTTTCTTGCACTACTCCACTCGGTGAGCATATAGATGACGAGCTCAAGATCAAATACTTTTGTATTATTTTTCACTTGGATCACCATTTCTAGTTACTACAGTTTTATATGTTGTGTCCTCTCTCTCTCTCTCTCTCTCTCTCTCTCTCTCTCTCTCTCTTTCTTGCTCTGTCACTCTTTCTTTCTGTGGGAATAAAAGGCATACAATCATGTGTCACTCTTTTAATTCAACTTATGCTGTCCCTGTGGCAATTGGCGGTTGATAAATATTTCCTGGGGATTTGGGCAGTGATTTGCATCATATTATAGAGCAGTTAAAACCTGCCTTTAGAACAATTTTGAATGATTCTCTGGGATGGTTCTATATGTTTAAAGATGTGGCTCCAGAAATTTACAGATATGACGATTGAGGGAAATTTTATGAGGCCAATTTTGTTTGCTGTCTATTGTTTCAGCTAGTTGATGGTTACATAACAATTAGTCTAGAATCTCGTATTAGTTTTTGTTTTAATTTATTCAACTGTGGCACTAATGCTGTCAACCCAAATTGTGATCCTATATGAATTCACAGCAATCTTAGTAGTTGACAACCAATTAATGGCTATAATCATTGTGCTTGGGATTTTATTTTAATCAGACTATCAGTGAGAATCAAAATTTTGCTGAATTTAAATGGTGAACCTCTGAGAGGCTCTGGTTGTTTATCTGTTTAAAATGGCATGTTCACTTGTTGCATCAAAGAAAAATGATGCTATGTCCACCTTAAGAAATATATTCTAATTAGTGAGAATTGAATGCATTCGAAACATGAGGGATTGGGTTCAAGCTCCTAGATATCTCAGGTTGCATATCTGGGAGTGCTTCAGAAGTGTGGGAGTGTAACAAGTTATGTTGATCATTAGTTTTCATGAAGTTCAAGAGGATGTTTAGATATGTATCCTATACATCGGCATCATGATTTTTCTGTTCTCTTATGTTGTGGACACTTATTGCTTGCTGGAATTCGTTTTGAGCTAAAATGTCTCCCGGCATCCCCACAACTTTCCTTGCATGCCATTGGGCCTCTGCTCCACATATAATGTATAATGTGGTTATTTATAATTTAGTGATGACACAATTATTTTTAAAGCTTAATGTGCTATTCGGTAGTTTGGTATGATTGCTAATCTAATGCTATGCCAGATTGAAGATCAAGAATCTGTGGTGGAGTTCTGGAAAAGATCTCTTAATCCTCTAACATGGACAGAAATACTCCATCAGGTATTGATTGCAGCTGGTTATGGTTCAAAGCAAGGTGCATTGAGAAAGGAAGCCCCTAGTAAGGTATTCATAATTAGGTCACATTACTTAAGTTTTGATCAGGTTCTTATTTTGTCTGTACCCTTCTGTTCTTGTAGTTTTTAGTTTACAATATGACATGAATCAGTTTAATCCTCTGTATGTGCTCATCTGTCTTTGTATTATTTAGTGTGAAATCTAACATGCTTTCTATTCATAGGAAATGAGACTCATGGTGAAGTATGGCCTACGCCAGAGAACTTTGAAGGGTGAATTGTTTAGACTTCTGTCAGAGCAAGGCAATAATGGATTGAAAGTTTCCAACCTGGCAAACTCTTCTCAGGTAAGTTTGTGGAATTAGACAGATTATGTGGCTGGAGAGGAAACAAGTCTCCACGTGTGTTTCTGTCTTTCTGAATGATGCTATTTTGTAACACTAAGAACCAAAAGAGTGATGAGTTCTACTTGCTCTTACTCATAAGCTTTTGTGTTTTGTTTCATAGATTGCTGAATTGAATCTTGCCAGCACAACTCAGGAATTGGAGCTTTTAATAAGTTCAACTCTTTCAAGTGATATTACATTATTTGAGAAAATATCATCATCTGCGTATCGTCTGCGTGTTAACACTGTTGCAAGGGAAACCAGTGATTTTCAATTGGATACTGAGGACTCTGGAAGTGTCCATAATGATTTTAGTGACAGTGGCTCAAGCAGCAGCAGTGATTCTGAGTGTGATTCAGAAAGTTCCAATTCAAGAAAGGATAAGCACATAATTCACAAAAGCCAAAAAAGTGCGTTGACCATTCACAATGAAATCGATGAGAGTCATTCAGGAGAAGTGTGGTTGTTAGGACTTATGGAAGGTGAATATTCAGGTTTAAGCATCGAAGAAAGGTTAAATGCCTTGGTTGCTCTGATTGACATCCTTAGTGGTGGATCTAGCATTATAAAGGAGGTAATACAAATGATCTTGTTTTTGTTAAGTTTTTGAAAAGTCACATCTTTTCTCTTCTTAGTCTTCTTTCTTTTCTTACCCTCCTTTTCTTATAAATTCTTTAATGAAAAGCAGATGCTGTCTTTTCCTCGTATCAAACATGGAACTGGGTTATTTTGCCAATGGTAGGGCAAGAAATATATTTTGTAGATCAATGTTGATTGAAAAGGGCATTTGTTGTCTTACTGGTTTTCTTGTTAGGTTCAACAACATTGACATGTGATTCAACTTGCTTAAAATTGCAAGTATTTTCAGGATTATAGCATTGGAATTTGCTAGTTTAAATTCTTCTAAGTGTGCATGCTTTGAGGATAAGCAATGGAGCATTTATTATTCTTTAAATTTTTGCATATTATCCTTTGGTAGCATTACTTTGATATGTATCCCTTTATGATTTGAGATAATTCATCAGATTAAACATTCATAGCATTGATTTTCTGGTTTGAGTCCATAGATACTTCTGTTTGAATCTGTTTTTCTTATTTGATCTCTTCCCAGGATCCAATGAGACCTGCTGGTGAATCTGCTCCTCACATGTGTCGTCGTGGATCTGGAGCCAAAATAAAGAGGTCATTATCCAACCGACTGTGTTCACCTCAACCATCCTGGCCACATGTTGGGCTCATGGGTGATGCACACGAAATGTGCACAGCTTCTGGGTTCTGCCCAGTTGATTCTTCTGTGCCAATTTTAAATGCAAAGGACAACTTATCTTGCAAAGAGAAAGACATAAATGAGACAGGACCTGGGCTATACTTGCATCCCATGCAATCCATCTTTTTGGGGTCTGACCGTAGGTACAACAGATATTGGCTTTTCTTGGGTCCTTGTGATGCTTTTGACCCTGGCCACAAAAGAATTTACTTTGAATCTTCTGAAGATGGCCATTGGAAAGTGATTGATACTGAAGAGGTAGCATTTTCAGCCATTGTCATGATAATTCGCCCTATCTATTCTGGAAGTTTGTCTTTGTATTGGACTTGCTTACAGAAAATGACTACATGCTGACCATCTGTTTCCTTTTATTTGCCTTTCAACTGCAGGCTTTGCATGCTTTGTTGTCTGTATTAGATGGCAGGGGCAAAAGGGAGGCTTTCCTTTTTGAATCTTTGGAGAAAAGAAAGGCTTTTCTCAGCGAAGAGATGTCAAGTAGAATAGTAAAAGATGCTGAGAGGAACTCAGCACGGCTGGAGCAGTCTGAGCTGGAGATAGTTAGAGAAGACAGTTGTTCTCCAGTTTCTGATGTAGACAACAACTTAAGCCTGAGCGAAACTACAGAAAGTTTTTTGCCCACATCCGGTGCAATCGTCCTTGAAGTAGGGAATAATGGGGAATTAGGAAACCAAAGGTGGAGCCGTCTCCAAGAGTTTGATGCATGGATATGGAATTATTTTTACTGTGATCTAAATGCAGTGAAACATAGTAAGAGGTCTTATTTTGAATCGCTCACTAGATGTGAAACTTGTCATGATTTATTCTGGAGAGACGAGAAGCATTGTCGAATTTGCCACACAACATTTGAACTTGATTTTGATCTTGAAGAGCGATATGCCATCCATTCTGCAACATGTAGGGTGAAAATCAATAATGAAATCCTGAAACATAAAGTTTTGTCATCGCAGTTGCAATCCCTAAAAGCAGCTGTTCATGCAATTGAGGTTTGTTGTCATGCAACTTATCTACAATTTAGTTGTTCCACTCATATAGGCATAGAAACACTCTTTTGCATGTGGGCTTGTTTTGGCCATTTGTATGCCTTGATATGAGTGTTCTATATACAAGTGAAACACCAATGACTATGAAGTAGTCTTTTCTCAACAGAGAGTAATTTCTTGTGTGTTATTTGTTGTTTTAGTTTTACATATACAATTCCATATGGGATTCATGCAGGCAGCTGGCACATTTGAGTGATTAGTTGGGGATTTGTGATTCTTGTAGAACTATTGATTCTCCCTCCAAATTTAAATGATGCTCAATATAAACTTAAATGTCTATGAGGACATGAGTAAAATATCATCTGTTTTGCTATTTTTTTGCCTTTGTTTTGTGAAGTGTTATACATTCTTCATTGTATGTATATAAATATCAGTCATATTTGATTTTTTTGTTTTTTGTCTCTTTCATCACACTGAGTACAGTCAGCTATGC
Organism: Rhizophora mangle; assembly: GCA_037832345.1. Lineage (NCBI taxonomy): Eukaryota > Viridiplantae > Streptophyta > Magnoliopsida > Malpighiales > Rhizophoraceae > Rhizophora > Rhizophora mangle. The sequence continues at coordinate 1,872,207 of JBAPLJ010001678.1, read as the reverse complement.
CTGAGGATGCTTTAGTGGGTGCTTGGAGAACATCTGCTCATAGATTGTGGGTTAGAAGGCTTAGGCGCACCTCATCCTTGGCAGAGCTTTTGCAGGTGATATATCAATATTTGTCATTATTTTGCTTCAATACGTACTTAAAACTGGAATAAATGTGTCTTGGGTTTTGTGCTTAATTGAGAAGAATCTTATTTCTTTCAGGTGGTTGCTGATCTTGTTGCTGCAATTAATGAGGATTGGTTGTACCAATGCAACCTTGCTCAAGATTCCAATACTTTTATGGAAGAAATTGTCGCATGCTTTCCAACCATGCCTCAAACATCATCTGCACTTGCACTGTGGTTGGTGAAATTGGACGACTTGATCTCCCCCTATTTGGAAGGGGTTCAATGTGGAAAGAAACAAGAAATAGGGACTAAAGGTACATTTTTCTGATCTTAAGGGTAGCATCTTATTCTCTCCACTTATTTTGCAGTTCAAAATTTGCATTAAGAAATGTTTTGGCTGGTATTCTAGTGAAGTACGAATTACTCTCTGACATAGGAGTTGGAAAGTGCAAATTATTCTCCCCCTAATGCTTCCCCCCCCCCCCCCCTTTTTGTCTCACAGATTCTTCTTTTCAAATTGATTCTCATGTTTAAGCTCACTCTGCATATTGGTCTTTGGCTTATATCGTTGGAATGATTTGGAATTCTGGGTATTCAAGTTTGCATTGACATGTGAAGCTTAAGTGCTTGAAGGATGTGGAATTCTAGATATTCAAGTTTTGTTGACACTAGAAGTTCATTCACTCTATTTCAGGTAAGCATGCAGCATGCTCCTAGCCAGAAAATCCAACAACGATCTGGAGCTTATGCAAATAGCACTTGATATCTACATCCAAGATGAATGATGGGGGTGCCTGCTTATTTTTACTCATCGCTGCTCTCATCCTGATGGTTGCTGCAAATTCGGTGGATCTATCACTGGCTTTACCAATTGTTTTTTTTTTTTATTTTTAGGACATGTCGCGGGGGGGGCATCATTCTGATGCACTTTCGTGGTGAATCGAAGACAATATAGGTTATTCATGGATGCCTGTATAGAGTAGGGGTAACTTGGACGCTTTGCATTGTTCAGTGTTTTGCTGTGCTTGGGCTGTTGGGGCGGACGGGGTGTTGTACAGCACTGAATAGAGATATATATACACATAATTGAGGAGGATATACCATCACCATGGCGCACATCAGCAAGTTTCTTTTGTTTGGCCAACCTGTCTTGGTGCGAAAGCAATAAATTTTGTCAATGTACACACTCTACAGTAGAACGCTGAAATGAAGCGTTTGGTTAATATATTTTGCATTACTACTGCGCTGTTTGGCTGTATGTATTGTTGCAACTTGTGTGTTTGCCACACACACACACACACACACACACACACACACAGTCCCGGCGAGAATGACGGATGACTGTAATATTAATTGATATGAAAATTTATTATAATTATATCTCAAAAGCTAATTATAAAAATGGAAGAGTTCAAAATTTATTACTGAATATATTGAAAATGAAAAATAAAAAATTTTAAAATTTTTTTCTACAAAAAAAGGAAATTTGGTCAAGAGGCTATTTTGACTTTGGCTTTTCGATAAAACGTCCTCTACATTTCTTTCTTACCAAACCGGCCTTCTACACTACTTGAACTCGAAACTCGGCTACTGTTGCACCCTCTTCATCTTTGGACTCCTTACAAGATTCGAGCTTTTCCAAATTGCGCGAAGAAATGGAAATGAAGGGTCACAGGGGCTTCTGCCGCTGTTAAACGGCAGACCCAGGAGGCCGAGGTTTGTTTATTTATTTATTTATTTTTAAATAATTGGGCGCAAATGTAAGGGGCCTTTAGTTCGTCGTTGCATCCACCGATATTGATTTTGTGGGTTTTGATTTTTATGGCGAATATAGCTGTAGTTTTGGCTGAATTATGCGAATCCTGTTGTTCGTGATCATATAAATGTCTCAGGTTTTTGCAAGAACAGGGTTTTCTTTTATTTATTGCCGTTCTTTAGTTGGAGTTCGTTGATTGTGTTTTTGAATTCAAAATGGGTAGTTTGCATTTTGTCGTGTTTCTCTCTTTGAAAATTTTTTTCCTGGATTTGGTGATGTTGCTTTGGTGTTCCCTTTTGGGGGATTATCGTTCTTGGCTTTTATCTTTTTGTTATTGTAATTTCTGATCCTAATTGTCTGTACTGTTGTTATAGCACTATCACTCACAGTCCTGCTAAAAGTACATTATGACCATTTTCTAAATTGTCTGAAGCTATCGTGGAATCTTTTGCCAATTATACTCTTTGAATTGTCAAGAATTAGATAAATACTGTTTCCATTGGGTGGCAGCTATTGCCTAGTTACTGCTGAAGAGATGCAATATGAATGCTTTCAGGTTTTGTCTCCTTACAGCTATACAGAAATGACAACTACATTTACATTCCTTAACCATCCGAGAATCACCAAGTTTCCTGGAGACTGTCCCAGATCAAGAGCTGTGGCTTTGAGCTTTGAACCTGGCTTTTGTCATACTGCTTTTGCATGTGGAAGGAAACTATGTTTGCAGTGTTCTTTTGTTCATGTGGATGAACCATATTTGGCTCACAGTTTTAAGTAAGTACTGCCTAAGTTATTATTATCGATGTTGGGGTGCTTAGAAAGGAAGATTTTTATGAGGTCTTTGACTGGACTATATGTTTCTAGTTGCATCCCATACGATGCAGGTGATTGAGAAATCACCTTGATGAGAGAATATAAGTTCAATATATTCTTTGCAGTCAAAGTTCTAGAAGTATGAACAACATCTACATGACATTTCTTTTGAAATTGAATGTGCCTTAGAAATTTGACAGATTAATCACACCATGGTGTTAACTGTCTCTGTATTATTCAAGATTTTCTTTTTTCCTCAAATCCTACAGGAAGATGGCCTGGCAGATTAAAAGCCGTGCCAATAGCAGTGGGTTGGATCCTTCTGTTTCGGGTAGTGGTGGTGGAACACGATTGGTCAGGGCTATTCAATCTCTCCAGGCCAGGTTAGGTGCAAGATTTCAGGAGATAAGGAAAAATTTTGCTATAAAGTTGCTCTTCTTCTTGGCAGGATTTTATTGTGCAACTGCCTTTGCCACTTATATTGGTCAAACAGGTGACTGGGACATTCTATCTGCCGGTTTGGCTGTGGTGTCGTGGAGGTTATTGGAGCACTTATGTACAGGACTTCTTTCCCATTGATGAACAAGCTTAAGACCCTTATTACCATGTTTAATTATTGGAAAACTGGACTTTCCCTAGGTCTTTTCTTAGATTCATTTAAATATGAAATGGATATTATTATGAGATTCAGTGACACATTTGACTTTGAAATGGATATGTTCCCCAAATTTTTCTGAGAATTAACACTTTGAATAGTGCTGTGTTGACTGATATATTTTTATTCGAGTGTTAACACTGCATGAGTCCCTGCAAAGTTAGCAAGGACTTACCAGAGCTTGTAGATCCATCGACATTTTTGCTCAATGGAATCCCCATTTGATCCATCAAGAGTAAGCATGATGATACCATTGAATTGAAGGTGGTGTTTACAAGTTTGCATTGTCTGAGTGTAGAATATACAAATCTCTTAATTGGTCGATACTTAAAGACAAGCGAGTCTGCCCATGTCATTTGTGTCATTGAAATATGATGGGATTTATCATTCTGATGACCCTTGAGAGCGCCATATGCTGATGTTTGATTGCTTGCCCAACAGTCCAAGAACTTCTACACCTAAGAAACATGTAGGCCTTGTACATAGAAGAATCATTGAAAGAAAAAGAAAAACAGAGTGAGATAGAGCTAAAGATTAGACTTGAACATTTCTGAGATTACATGTTATGTGATCTTTTATATATTTGTTTATGGCCTATCTGGGAACCAGAAAAAAAGAGCGGTGAAGTTAACGTGGGCCTGTATAAGTTCTTAACGTGTCATTTGTTACGGGAAATTACCATAGAACTTTTCACAGGATGGCTACAGATGAGAAGGAGAGCAGAAGAGAGACACAAGGGGTGGGACTTGATTTATTCCTATCCCCAAATAGACAAAGAATGAACTCTAATGGAACTCGAGGCTGGTCAAAACATTGTTATGGACAGGATCGGCCAAGCGATCCAGGAGGTTCTGCTAAGGTTCAATACCAGTCACAAGACTCTGTACAAAGTAACCCAAGATTGCAAACATTGCCAACCTCACATTCTTGACCTCCTTCAGCTTCAAATCTTTCAGTGACTTCTCGTCTTTTCCAAATCCAAGAGGGTTAAACAATGGTCCTCCAGGGTAGGCTGGGTCCCCAGATCCTCCTAAATACTTCTCAAGCCCCAAGAATTATTGCTTCTCCATTGACCCAGGTTTTGCCCAGTCTTGGTATCTCCTGTGCTTGGCAAATCCCATGAGCGCCATTTCAAACACAATCAGGGTGCATGTGTCTGCCCAGTAGTTGTAACTTTTTCCACCGCAAATTTCCTCCGCGACACCATCTTTGCCAAAAACCAGCTAAACCGCCAAGACAATAAGGATTTGGAGGATAAATTCCAAAATTCAATATGGAAAGAGAGTCAATTTATGAAGCATCCAAGACCAGTGAAAAGTAGAGGCCAAAAGAGCAGCTGCAGGATCGGATACTATAGCAAAAAGTGATCTTGCACTGCTGGTGTTTTCCCAGTTGAAAAGCCAAGCTCCAGCAGTTCATCATACTGCAGATTCACGATACCAAATTTACAAAACAGAACTTATTCGCAAGATTTGAACCTTTTTGCTCTATAATCAAATATTATGCTGATTAGTGGGATCCAAAATCCAAAAAAAAAAAAAAAAAAAATCATGAGCTCAAAAACTGGGACTATATTGCAAAAGCAAGAGCTAGCAGTAAGTAGGAACCTCAGAAAGCGTCCTGTTCCAAACAGTGACCTTGAACCCATTCCTGATCAAATTGATTGACATGACCTTTCCAATGATCCCCAGCCCCAAGAAACCCACCTCCATTTTCTTCTACCCGTTTCTCTTTTCTTTCTCTTTCAAGACACTGCAACGTTACAGTTCAAAAACTTAATCCATTTTGTATTACAATGAAATACCATCATTGCAGTAATAAAAAAAAAACAAGACAAAACAAAACAAACGAGAGAGAGATGATAAAAAAAAAAATGGTGCATCACCATCATCGTTCATGTCACCATTAAGAGTGTGAACAAAAAGGCCAACGCTATAGATACATGCCATGCGTTAGTTGATTGACTTTTACATTGTGTCCTTCAATATACGAAGTATATTCTAATTAATTTTATAAGTAAGTTTTCCATTTTTGCTTTTCCTGGTCTTAAACCTTCAGGTTGGGTTGAGAAGCATTTTAGGTTGCCAACGCATTCTTGTTCTTCTTTCAATTCAGCTGTTACCATGGAAGGTGTTGCTATACATACATACATACATATATATATATATATATATGTATGTATATTAGAAATGGGTCAGTCCTTATGCCACTTCACTAACTAGCTCGTGGACAGCTGAAAAGTGGCGGTCCAAACCCCATAAAATAAAACATTCTGCTGCTTTTGTCTAGGGACGATCAATCATCGTCGTTTTCAAGCTAAACTCGTCCGACAAGTTTACCCATGGAGCCCAATCAACCTTTTTACTGGTCAGAAGAAGGCCGACGCCCGAAAGACCAAAAGAAGATTTTAATGAGAATCATTCTGGGCGTAAAATGCCAGCCTGCTCCAGTGTCAAACCATGGATAGCCCCCAGCCAGCCCATTCAGACGCTGATACCTTTCTCCTCCGCATTGGTTGCTCTAACAGCCCATAGAGCCCAATCACTTGTGGGACACAAATCGGCAGTTGACATTGACCCCACTAATTATTTAAGTTGTTATTTTATTTCTCTTAAATTCACAGTCCAAGGAGGGAACAAAAAAAAAAATAAAAGAAATCAGTGGCTTGCATTCTGCCCGCAATTGTGTGGATTGGAAGCCTTTCCCCGTACTTCAATACTGCTTTTCCAGTTAGTTTCCAGCCTCCTCCACCCTCTCTCTTCCTCAGCTTTTCTTCTCACATAAGTGGACAGGTCACGAAACAAGGAAGAAAATGGGTGGTGATTGACACGATCAGAAGAAAAGGGTCAGCAAATTATTATCAAAGCTTCTGCTACGGACATGATATTTAACAACATGGCAGCACAAGGTGGAGCTATGATGAGAGTTTCGAGCTTCCCTTCATCACCTTCATCTTTTAATAGACGTGCCAGCAGGCCTCCCTATTCCACAATCTCTGTGGTATGTGTGTGCTCCCCATTATGCTCTTGCCAGCGCTTTTTATCTTTACTCTCTGCGTCAACATGTTTTCACATCGATCCCCGCACTGCGGAAGCTTCGTGTGCAGTCGAAACTCGACTTTTTTTTTTCTTTATATATTTCAGTTGTTCAGAATTGCTAATAGTGGCGCAGTTAAAGTTAAGAGTAATCATAGGAAAACTATAGAAAATCCTGTGCATGTTGAAACGTGGTACCATATCAGCACATTTTGCAACTGTACGTAGTGTAAGTGTCCTCTGTGTTGGTTATCTAATTAGTATACAAAGCAGACGGTTGACAAGCCAGTAACATGGGGAAGATGTATAGCCTGCTCTGTTCTGCAAGAGTCATCTACTTCTACTGGTAAGTTGCCCACATAGCCTCGATTTTGTTGCCTGTGACTGTGACAAGTCCATCCAAGCGAAAATCAATGATAGCTTTGTGGTTCGACAGTTGCTGCAGAGTCGAAGGAAGTTAAGGCAGTTGAAACGAAGGCGCCAGCGAAGCCCAAACCACCGGCGAAAGCTCCCACGAAGCCACTGCCTCAGTTAATGGAGGAGGATGTTATGCCTCCACTTAAAGCAATTCTCGAGGCTCAAGATGATATCACTGAACTTGAGCTATCTTTCCAAGACAACAGGGTCAGTACCCTTTTGTTGATAGTTATTTTATCTCCAATTAGTTACCCATTATTATTATTATTCCATTCCTCACAGAAGCTTGTTTAAAAAAAATCATTTTTTAACCCTTTGTTGAGAATGGCAGTTGGAAGGGTCCTTTCTGAAGAAGGGAAAGCCCTATTCATTTTGGGCTTTCTTCCCCAACGGAGTCCTCACAGGTACTTGAATTCTGTGAACAGCTTAAAGCTAAGCCCCTGTAGGCTACAACTAAAAACAGCTTAGGATGTTCTTCCTGGTTGGGCAGGTCCGAAAGGGTTCTCTCTATCCTCCTATGGCTCAGAAGCAAGCACTGTGGAGCCTTTTCTCATTGATGAAAAGAAAATTACTGGCAAACACATCATCTTCTGGGTGAGAAAGCGATTGGCAGCCCAAGGAATTATTCCTGTCTGGGAAGATTAGCCACTAACAAGTGTAAATTTTTTTCCAATTTCATCCACAGACCATGCAAGAGAATCACCGATATTTTATCTCATTTTTTGTGCTATGACCCAAGCATTCACCTATGCATTGGTCCCAGGTCATAAAGAAGATTCTTTGTATCACAAAGAGAAAACCCATAGTTTAGTCCATTTCCCCCCCCCCCCCAAAAAGCTGCCACTCATGAATTCAAAGTATTGGCAGGGGACGAATCCAAACACCAAATTTTGTGCAGCCAAAAACTTCAGATAGAATGACTAAATGAACGTTCAACGCAGGTATATTGATCAATTGAAGCTTCGAGAATCAGTGAATCTTACCTAGTATCGTCACATGGCATTTTAACGTCATTCCATGCTGCCATTATTTAATCTTTCATTTAGATGCTAGCAGGAAAACGCATCAAAAGGCCACTTGGTCCAGTGAATCTAACAAACGCCCACTGTCCTCTCACCCAGCAATAAGAACAAGCACACATCACATGCACTTACGCACATGCACATTGAGCAATTGACACAAGCACAATCATGGAGACAGATAGGCAGGCCAAGGAAAAATGCAGACAAATTATCAGCGTGTATATAATAAATACATTAAAGCATGAAACACGAGCAGAGCTGAGTAAAACACCATACAATCCATTGTGCAGGTACATGCCTGCAGATACGGACCATGCATGTTTCTATCAGTACTAATACGTGTTTTAATTTAGTTCACATACACATATCAGGCAGTCCTTAGAACTACAGTTCCAAGTATTATATGAGTCAATATTTCGACAAACATCATCTTTGATCATGGTATGCATGGTCAGTTGTCTGATCTGGCATTGGCATTACGAATTGCAAGGCGAAGTTCACTTAAGAAGTCTATTAGTTGACCAGAAGATCCAACATTGTTTGATGCAGCCATGACCTGGAAAGCAACCATAGATTATCATGCATGCGAGAGAGACAGATGAGAAGAGAAGATGAGAAGATGCAGATATGATTACCTGATGAGGAAGTCTCATGTGTGGCCATGCAGATCCACTACTCCCTGAATACATAACTGGTCTTTCTGAACATGGAAATCAGTTATCAATGTCTCAGAAATCTGGGACTAAAATAGTATGCACAATAGCGGATATAGACAATTTCCCATGACTTCACTATTGCTGCTTGAGCAAGGTTTGCACGGGAACCCTATTCCCTCTATACATTTCTTGGACAGAAATCTTCCATTTTTTTAACTATTTTCTGTTCTAAGGAAGCAAATAATCCACAAAAGCATCTGGAGAGGAAAAACATTAATGCATTACAAGAAAAACTGACAGTATCTAAGACTTATAAGCAATGTCCCAGAAAACCATTTATCTGGAGCAAAGATAATTGACCTTCCTTAACAGTCTCAACTAACAACTGCAGGCAAGCTTATCACAAAGAAGTGATGGTGTATATTCATAAGACATTAAAGCAAAACTAACACTTGTCTAATCAATTAAACACCAACAAATTTATTTGCAATCATTAGAAAGAAGAAAACAAAAACGCAAAATTTCAGTCTTTCTTGTCCTCGCTCAATTTTATAAGTAAATTAGTTTCCTTCCTCTGTGAAATAAACCGTTGTGAAATTTAAAAATCTCAACATAAGAACAACTACCTAGAGTCAGCATAAGAACATTGTTAATTCACTGGGCTTGCATGCCTCATAGTTGCAAGATAACATCATGCATCATGCTTAGAGATAAACAGGGTGGGAGGGGAATACTAAATAGAACAACTGCTACAGCTTTTACAAAACACAACACTGTTAAAATCAGAAACATTTCAAGTAAAAAGAAGGCAAAGGGCCTTCAAAAAGTAATCGCACTCACCCGATAAGTCTATTGATGTATCATTGTAGCTATTCATCACTGCAGCCCAACCTGCACATAATGGATATAAGATAGAGATGCAGTGGTGCGTTGAAATTATCAAAACGACTCAACCCAGGTAGAACCGTGTGTTACGTATAAGAGCAACATAAAAAGAAAACAGTTTCTACTTCTCATTGTTCATTAGGAATTTCCATTAAAAATCAAAACCTTGACAAACAAATAAAAAGAAAAAAGGAAAAGAAAAAACAGAGACAATATTTCTAAGGTTGTACAAAAGCACCACATGAGGAAGGTATTGTAATAAGCACGAGTGAAAAGCAATGTGTACATACGATCACTCAAAAGCTGAGAAGCCTCGCTGCGAGAACAACCCTCAAGGGCTATTAAAGCTGGACGAGATAATTCATTCGGGACATTGCTGCTCCCAACATCACCACCATGATCTGCAACAGGAACAGATCTCGAAGCGGCGCCGTGTGGCTGGTTTCTCTCTCCGTCATTGACATAATAATTGTTAAACCGGTCTGCAAGACTCAATCAAAACCTCAGTTCCTTTATCCCGAACCAACAGCACGAGAACAAAAGAAAAAAAAAAATGAAAAAAAAGAAGAAAATGGAAACTGACCTGATTTGCGCCTGTTGAGAGAGCGATTCCTGTAGATTTTAAACGTACAGTCAAAAGCAGACAAGAAAAATATATTAAGGATAATTACAGAAGAGATGGAAAGGGGAAAATAAAAAAAAAAAAAAAAAAAAAAAAAAAAAAAAAGGAGGATAAGAAGGGAACAAGGAGTGCCTTTGATTCGGAGGAGCGTAGCGCTTGACGGCATCTGGCGGAGCTGTTGGCGTAGGGTTTTCCAACATCTCTCTCACTTCTCTCTGTCGATCCAATTGAATAGACGGCGGGAAATTAGTTTAGAGGAGGCTGCCTCGCCTCCGCGACGCCAGCGCCAGAGGATTTCCTTAGCCTCTGGGTTTCGGACGGCAACTTGGTTCGCATCCACAAAACTCTCGCGGATCGCCCGCCCACCCGGCCCACGCCAAAGAAAGAATGCCTTTTTGTTCTTTCCCAATTTTTTCCTATTTGCACTTGGATTACTATTACCGCATTATCCATTTTGGGTCATATTCTGTCCCCCCCTCTCTCTCTCCCTCTCTCTCTCTCTCTCTCTCTCTCTCTTTTTAAATAATAATTTTTATTATTTATGTATAGATTATATGATTATTTTTTTTATATTATTTCTCAAAAATTTTCCAATTACTCGTTCAACTAGTGACAAGACGTTTGTTATTACGGCCAGTAATTGAAGCTTTGTTTTTTAATCTTTTAATTGAGCAGGATAATAATATTTTTTTAGTTGTGTTTTACATTTTGGCATACTTCATTCATTCTTCGCAGATAAAAAGTCCAAATATTTTTTTAATTAAAAAATAAAATAAAATTTCTTTTTTTTTTTTTACCCACTATACATTTTGTATGTATTCTAATAGCATGAATAATTTATTTGTTATAGTTACGCATAAATATGAGTTCATCTTATTACACTTTTATGTTTTGTTTGGATTAGAAGAAAAGTATAAGAGGAGATTAAAAGAAAAAAAAATTGTAAAAAAGAAAATGAATATAATTTTTTTTCCCAAAATTTTATAAGCATTCACGTGGGTCTTACGCCACCAATACGCTGATATCAGTTCAATGGCACAAAGACGAACAACATAACAGCTCCCACTAATAAAATATATATATACATATCAACATGTCCAAACCCAATTGGAATTGGAATTGGAATCTTCGAAATCCCATACGTATAGTTTCATCTGAAATTTGCTATTATTGTTGACACTTTCTTATAGTTAGTATACATACTAGGGAACTAATCTGAAATTAATTGCCACTTCTCATGAATATGAATCATAAGAACAAATTTCAAGCGTCGCCCATGGCAATGGCAAATGGGACGGTTCGCTAGCAGCATTGGTTCTGCAAGAAATGAAGAAAGAAAAGGTTGAAAGAGAAAATTTGGTGGAATCATCCCATTCAGGGGAAATTGGAAACCATTGTGACCAACCCTCATCATTGAGCTACTAAAACTAGGTTATGATCAAAGCCGGACGCGGCTTGTAAAACTTCACATCCTTCTAAACTGTCAAGTAACATAGGCTTGGCTTCGTCACAGGAGCTCCCTAATCCAAGCCTGCCATTCTTTCCACAGCCCCAGACCCACAATTCTCCCCTAGACGTGAGAATGACGGAATGTGCTCGCCCTCCAGACACTGATACAGGATCCTCCCCTGACAACCCCTCGACCTCAGAAGGGATGCTATCCAGCCCCGGCCTTCCAAGCTGGGAGCTTTGGTTCCATCCCCACGAGACAATTACTCTAGCATCCCCTTCGGTATCTGATGATGCTGTTTCACAGATTGCCAAAGAATGGCCAAGGCCAGCAGCTAGAGACAGTGGAAGGAATTGTAAATCAACTGGGAACAGTCCCACATCATCGCTTGCTCTGCCCAGCTGACCATATACATTGCTTCCAGAGCTTAATACGGTGCCATCACCTGAAACTAGACAATCAGAACAAACTAGCAAAGCACGTATTGCATATTGACACAAACAAGAAGCAATTCATTACTTACGACAAAGAACCAAGGAATGATCAAGCCCACATGCAAAGTCCACCACTTCTACCCCCAACAATCCTTCCAACAAATAAGGGTCCCAAACTATGGGCATATCTTTTTCCTTCTCCATTCCTTGTAAAACCAGCCTTTCAGCATCCTCTAGCATTGATCTTGAAATTTGTTGGTTAACTTCAGCTGTACCAGTGATGGAATCTAGATACGATGCCTCCACAGCGCCCCCTATTTTGCCTAACCTACCATCAGCACAATAACCCCAGCCAAACAATTTTCCATCATCGGTAAGTGCAAGGGCATGCCCCCAACCAAACGATACCTGTTAAAAAACAAGTCGCATTTCTCATGTAAAAATTGAAAAACACTAACAATTGACCAATCTGGAGTTGCAAAAGTGAAAAAGTTTATGCCTTTCAGTTGTGTACCTTGGCAATTTTTTCTCCTGCAAGAGCATTGACCCTTGAAGGAACTAAAGCCTCTGTAACTCCTTTTCCGAGACCAAGCTGTCCCCTCTTAGATTTCCCCCAGACCCACAAAGACCCATCATCTCCAATAGCAGCAGATACAACCCCAGATGCAAATGCAGCAATTGCTCTGACTCGATTCAAGCCTTCAACCCTCTTCGGCTCATTCCATGTATCCCTGTAATCAATTCGTCATCATAACCTGGGGTTGCACCCTCTTTTTTTTTTTTTTTTTCCAATTGAATAATCTAAAAAACGAGAAAAAAAAAAAAAGCCACAGCAGGAATTAAATTGACTGCGACAATTCATGTCCACAAAACTAAAAATTGAGTCCTTTATATTTTGAGCTCTAGATTCAATTAACCTGGTGGCAAGAAGGCCGCGGCCTAGCTGCGCTTCTTGATTGCGGCCCCACGCCCAGACCTCGCCGCGAGAAGTGACAGCAAGGGAGTGATAGTGACCAGCACCGACGCCGACCACGTCGGAGGGGAGGCCAGGGACCGGGGTGGGCTCATAAGCGCCAGTTCCGATGCCCGCGAGGGAAGCTGGCAGACCAAGAGCTCCGTGGGACCCATCCCCAAAGCTCAACACTTGAGCGTTGTTCCCGCAAGTGCCAGTGCTCAGTAATCTTCTTATTCTTGTCGTTGAAATGAGATTGAAGATGTTGCTTCTTCTCATCCTCCAATATCGTAAACCTGCCAAACCAGTTTAACCTTTTTTTTCTTTTCTTTTTTTTTTTTTCCCGTCAGACCGGTTAACGCTCTCGGTAATGTCTTGGTAAATACGAGAGGAACTTCCGGTACTTCAAATGGAATTTGTTTAACGGCCTTCGACTGCAGATTTTACCGAAACAATCCTCCGTAGGCTCCCAATAATTACCAATTCTCCGTTTTCTATGGTCACCAACTTTATATCGTTATTTATTTAACGGCCCGGATTGAATGGATTTTGTGCAGATTACTGGAGTATGTGACCTGGATTGGTCGTGATGACATAGTTTCCATTAAAAGATAAATTCGACAGTGTAAATTATAATTGTATTGTTTAATAATTTTTTAAAATAATAATATTTATTATTATATAAAATAATTATATAACAAAATTTATCATGTAATTTTTTATTTTATTATTATTTTTAAATAATTAATTATAATAAATTTTATAATTATCAATTTATTATTTTTAACAATAAAATTTCTTTGTTATTTCAAATAAACTCATAAAATGTAATTTGAGTACTTATGAAATTTAATTTTATAAAAAAATTATTTAATAATTTTTTTTAAAAATAAAGTTATAAATTATAAAATAGTGATAAAAATATTAAAATTTTATTAAAAATAAAAAAAATATTTTTTATTTTATTTAATAATATTATAATTATTTTATAATTTTATTAAGTATTTATTAATTTTAGTGTGTAAAATATAAAATATAATTATTTTTAAAAATTAAGAGATATATATATATAATTATATTAAAATAAATATAAAAGTAAAATAAAAAAATAAACATAAAACTTCTTTCCTTTTATATAATAAAAATACTAATGATGACGACGCTGATAATAACTACTATTTGTGCGGAGAGCGCGAGGGAGGACATCTCTGCTTCGTATTCAAGCCAGAGAGACTCCGAATCCGGAATCCAGGATCCGATCTGCACCCGTCTTCCTGCGAGGTAAACTTGCTCAATCCTTGTCAGTTGCCGTTTCTGACTTGAATGTGTGTCTTTAATGGGATATATTCTATTCTTCGAGCACAAAACCGCTCCCAACAAGGTTTGTAGATTAGTGTATGTATGCAAGAAATTGGAAGCTTTTTTGGTTTAACTTAGTGGTGGAATCTATTGCAGGGGTTTCTTGTTCGTAGATTCTCTTCTTAATTCAGTGGCCTTTGTTTCTGTGTGTTTGCATTGAAGATGAGGACTCCAGTTATTGGCTGGGCGTTTCTTTTTTGGGTTACGTTTGCACAAAATTGCTATGGGTTTTATCTACCTGGAAGCTATATGCACACATATTCAAATGGAGATCCCATATCTGCCAAAGTTAATTCTCTTACTTCTATCGAAACGGAGCTTCCCTTCAGCTACTATAGTCTTCCTTATTGCCCACCCCAAGGTGGTATCAAGAAAAGCGCCGAGAATCTTGGAGAGCTTCTTATGGGGGATTTGATTGATAACTCTCCCTACAGGTTCAGGATGAATACCAATGAGACCGTGTATCTTTGTACCACTGCTCCATTGAGTGAGCACCAAGTAAAGCTTTTGAAACAGAGAACCCGTGACCTTTATCAAGTGAACATGATTTTGGATAATTTGCCCGTGATGAGGTTTGCCCAACAAAATGGAGTTAACATCCAGTGGACTGGGTACCCGATTGGGTTCACGCCTCAGAATAGTAATGATGATTACATCATCAATCACCTTAAGTTTACAGTCCTGGTTCACGAATATGAAGGGACGGGCGTAGAGATAATTGGTACTGATGAAGAAGGTATGGGTGTAATCTCTGAAGCTGATAAGAAGAAGGCTTCTGGGTATGAGATTGTTGGTTTTGAGGTTGTGCCTTGCAGTGTTAAGTATAACCCTGAAGTAATGACAAAACTCCATATGTATGATAACATCTTGACTGTGAACTGCCCCTTGGACCTTGACAAGTCTCAGATCATAAGGGAACAAGAGAGAGTTTCATTCACTTATGAGGTTCAATTTGTGAAAAGTAATGTTAGATGGCCATCTCGTTGGGACGCTTATTTGAAGATGGAAGGTGCTCGTGTGCACTGGTTTTCTATTTTGAACTCCCTTATGGTGATATTTTTCCTTGCTGGTATTGTTTTTGTCATCTTCTTAAGAACAGTGAGGAGGGATCTGACGAGGTATGAGGAGCTGGACAAAGAAGCTTAAGCACAGATGAACGAGGAACTTTCTGGTTGGAAGCTTGTTGCAGGTGATGTATTCAGAGAACCAGAGTGCTCAAAGCTTCTATGCATGATGGTTGGAGATGGGGTTCAAATTACAGGGATGGCAATTGTAACCATTGTGTTTGCAGCCCTTGGATTCATGTCACCAGCTTCACGAGGAATGCTGTTGACAGGGATGATAATTCTGTATCTTTTCTTGGGTATTGCAGCTGGCTATGTTGCAGTGCGTTTGTGGAGAACCATCAAGGGAACTTCAGAAGGGTGGAGGTCAGTTTCCTGGTCAGTTGCTTGCATCTTCCCGGGAATTGTCTTTGTTATCCTCACGGTGTTGAATTTCCTCCTCTGGGGAAGCCATAGTACTGGCGCTATTCCCATTTCATTGTATTTTGTGCTCATATTGCTTTGGTTTTGCATTTCGGTGCCACTTACCCTCTTGGGAGGCTTCTTTGGGACACGAGCTGAGGCAATTCAGTACCCTGTACGAACCAACCAGATCCCAAGGGAAATACCTGCTCGCAAATATCCGTCGTGGCTTCTTGTTCTAGGTGCTGGAACCTTGCCATTTGGGACCCTTTTCATTGAATTGTTTTTCATCCTCTCCAGTATCTGGCTTGGGCGCTTTTATTAAGTCTTTGGTTTCTTACTGATGGTCCTTCTGCTACTTGTTATCGTATGTGCTGAAGTGTCGGTTGTCCTTACCTACATGCACCTTTGTGTGGAGGATTGGCACTGGTGGTGGAAGGCCTTCTTCTCCTCTGGTTCAGTTGCTTTCTATGTCTTCTTGTACTCAATCAATTACTACCTGCAGAGTTTGAGTGGTCCTGTGTCAGCTATGCTCTACCTTGGTTACTCTCTTCTCATGGCAATTGCAATCATGTTGTCAACTGGCGCCATTGGCTTCATTGTGTCATTCTACTTTGTCCATTATCTTTTCTCATCTGTAAAGATTGATTAAAGATTTGTAGTCCGTGGCTTTGACAACTACTGAACCACTGGGAGCAGAATGTTCTGCACAGAAAGCAAGTTACATTGCTTTTTTTGTCCCTTTTTGTCAAAAGGCTGATGGTGATTGACATTTGTTGTGCTACAGTCGAGAGAATATGTTGAATGCATTATATATTTTCATGCTATTTGGGATTATTAGATGACATAAGATTAGTTTTGAACTTTTTTCTTTTTTTTTATCAATTACCAGTGTTGGTTCTTCCTGTTGCTGTAGAATGTGGAAATATGTGGGCTGTCCTCCATGAGTTGTTCTATTTTTCGTTTTTAAGTTCCATTTTATATTTAGAAAGGTTGATTAAATGTTGGTATCTATCGTCTAATTATTGAGTGACCTAAAAATTCATTTTTGCTGCTCTAGTAACATCTCGTGGAAGGTGGAGAAAACAATGTAAGATATTATATCTGTCTGGTTTATACAATGCTAACGATACCCGCTATTGTTCATGCTTATATATATGCGTGAGGACTAAGATGGGCAATTTTATGGTAGAATTGGATATGCTAAATTCTTTGCGGCAAACTTGGATGTAAATGCAAAAGGGCTGTTGAATGTCGTACTGTTTCATGTGGCAATGTTTCTATGTTTTCTCTTGTTACCCCATACCAAAGATGTTTCTATATCCTATCCAGAAAAAGAGAGAAGAACGTTACGCATTGAGGAAAGTCCGGAAACCTCATAAAGTGTTCATGTTCTGTTTTAACTTTCAGGAAGTTGTTGCTATAGGTAGACAGATTAACTAGTCAGCACTTGTTAAAAGATAAAATTCTTGAAGCAAGTTGCTTAATTAACCCACAACCGAGAATTTGCAATTCCTGCTATTTAGAAGTCCCACTCATCGGGGTTGAACAAACTAGGGTCCCAACTGTCGATATCCTCAACGTTGAAACCATAACCAGCGTCGACAGGCTGAGATTTTTCAGCTGAAACCTTTTCACTCCCTATTTCGGGCAGTCCTGTCAAGTGAAATATTTCGAGAGGTGAACTTCCTGAATGCCCGACAAAAGGCAAGCTCCCTTCAGTTTCAGGATTATGAGCAGCCACTGGGGCTTGGATAATTTGCCGTTGCTTCTCCTGAGGGATAATATGCACTTTGCTTGCCTCTTTTGAATTGTATGCATTCTGATGGTTCTGGAAGAGAGTTGGCATTGCAGCCATATTTGTTCCGTCAGTAAGAACCAGACCCCCAGAGGAACTTCCCTCGTATTCAGCATGCTGATTGGGAAGCATAAATCTTGCCTTCTTGAGAGAAGGATTAAAGTTCTGTGCCTCCATGCTCCTTGGAAAAGCCTCCATAGCCTGCTTAAAACCAAAGAACGTGAATTCAATTGAGGCTGTTGGATTCCATCATCTATTCATATTCATCAGTGTCAACCAAAATTTTTCAATTACCATTACCATTGTTCTAAACACAATCACATCTGTATTTCATCAAATCTCCTTTGACCTACAAAAAAGAATGGCATTTCTCATATGGGTCCAGAGAAGCTTACCTTAATTTGAAGATGAAGCTGTGCTTGAAATTCCTTCATTGCTTCCATTCTGAGTTCGTGTTGTCTTCGCAAGGCATGGCAGCATCCAAAAACACAAAGTTGCAGATGTTAGCTTGATTGCATCTTAGAAAGGCTTAATGAAGGTTAGGGACATAACAGAATAGGTGATAGATTGCATAGCATACTCTTTTTCTTTGACTTGCATTACGCCAAAGGTGCTGCTTGAGTCTTGTAAGAGACGAGGGGTACCTGTAGTTCATTGGCAATTAACATTCACAATAAAATGTACCAGTCAGTATTACATATTGCTACTTCTGGAAAGGTGACAAAAGGAGAAACGGTACTAGATTTTAGCTACTCTTAGCAATAGCAAGAAACTCCCTTCTTTATCCCCCTCTTTCTTTCTTTCTTTTTTTTGGTTTCATGCTTCCTTCCTTTTCTCTTAAAATTGGTTTGCTTTACTTTTTTCCTTTGGATATGCATGCATGTTCTAAATTGTTTGTCACAACATTTTGTTTTGTGCTTTTTCTTTTTTTTTTTTTAAATCTCATTCCTCCTTGCAAATCTTAGTTTTAGCAATATAACCCTAACTTTAGAGATACTGCCTATGTCAATTCTGCATAATTGAGAACTAGCAACGAGATATGTAACGGTTGCTGTTGAACCCTGTAAAATGACAACCATAAAAAAAAATTTAGACAAATATGCAAAACGTTTTGGCCTTGTCTGCTGATGGACGGGAAGTCTAAGATCAAGGCTGCTGATGATTTAATTAAGATAAGAAGCTTCTCTACGTGTATGCTCTTTTTCTTTTTTCCTTTTTCTCATTCTTTTGGGTGGAGAAGCTCTATATGCATGCTCTAAACCAAACGGTTGTGAAGAAACACCCACCATGGTCAAGTAGCTCAGCCCAGTCAAGCCTTGTAACTTTGCCTCTTCTGTACTTCTGCAATGCATGGTGACAATAAATTTAGTGTCTAATGGTAAATGGCAGTTCCAATTTTACACAAAAATATTGACAGTTCAGGACAGATTCTGTAAAGTAGTCAGTTTTGAAGAGTAATAATGGAACAAACCTGGAGATGGCTCTTCACATGCTGAATAGTCAATCCCTCGATATTCATCAAATGCACAAGAGCCCTTGGAGTTGCTTCTGCAAAATATGGTTCACAAGTTATGAGATGATATGTGATGCATCTATGGGTGTGTATCTGTGTCCTGTCTTGCTAAATAAAAGGTATGCTTTACACATACATGACAATCAATATAGTCAGACACCTCGAAATGTCATAACTATCTGTCATAAGCTAGACCCCAAAAGCAATCCAATTTCTTGATAAGAAGATTTTCATGGACCAAAGATTACCAGGTTGCTAGGTAGTAATGATAAAACAGTTTTCCATCATGGAGGAAATTTCAAAAAAAAAAAAAAAAAAAGACACAAACAAAGCCATCATCAACATCTGAATATCAATGGGAAAAAAGAAAAAAACACAAAGCAGTCATCGACAACTGAATATCAATGGGAGTGTATAATGGTATCTGATGCGAATTGAGAGAATGAGATGGCAATAATGTATCTCAGAACAACAAACGAAAAACAAAATACTCCCAAGTTCAATATGCAAGTAAGGAGGAAAGAAGACTGCAACTCTGCTTATGCACCTCTGAGTCAGCCACTATCAGCTACAACAAGAAATATTACACCTTTTCATCAGATCTTGCTACCAAACTATCTTTAGCTCCACTTCAATCATGAGAGATAGAATTTTTTACTATCCCCTTTGCTGAACATTGTCAACCATATATTATGCTAAATAGTTAAACAGAAATTTAACTTCATTTTACTGATTCACAATTCTTAACCCATTTGCAACCCGTATTAGCTTGAACTACTTCTTCCTTGAAATATATGTATTTGTTTATTGACCATCATTTCTTGTCTAGTAGCTTCCCTGGATCACTAGGTAGTGATAAGTTCTATGTGTCACAGTGAATCTGAACATTGTAGCCAGCCTTAGTTGTCTGTCAAAACTGTAATTCTGTAAATGGAAAGCAGTGAATCACTCAACTTATTTCTATCTGCCAAATATGGTACAAATTTATCAAAATGATGCCAATAAAGGATCTGCAAAACGAATGCTCCCATCATTCTGGATCATATTTTGCTACATATGATTGTATTGGAAACTAGGGGAATGATTCAATGCCTACCAAAAAGAGAGCATCGACATAGAAACCAACAAACAATGCATTAAACAACAAGAAATCACCTTTCCTGAAATAACATTCTCACAATACCATGTAAGCAAAATAATTGGAACACAACAAACATAATTAAGAAAGAAAAAGGAATTTCAATGAAATAGTATCTGACAAGCTTAGTCTACGTATGCAGCAAAGAATCAGTGGTCATCCTGGAATGCAGTTTATAGAGCAGCATGACTATGAAAAATGCTTACAAAGATTATGAAATGCATGATAGATCAATTCATCGATCCAACAAAGATTTAATTGCTAAATTACAATCTTAACCAGAAGAGTGAACATGCATTACATTTGTAGAAGGATAACAGCATTGGAACCTAGTTTGAGATATCTGTTTAGCAGACACCAATTTCTTAATAAGACCACAATTGAAACTATGAGGACGTGCAAACATCCAACTGTGAAGTATAAACAATGAAAAGGTAATACCACATTAGAGTTATAAACTTATATTTCAGCATCATTTCAGATGATAGCTGAAGATTGTAATATTAAGCAGCAAAGTCACTAAACAGAAGTTTAATCGCATTTTATTGATTCACAATTCTTAACCAATTCGTTCCGTGTATTAGTCAACTTGGATCTACTGCTACCTTCAAGTAAATGTATTTGCTTATTGATCATCTTGGAAAGCAGTGAATCACTTATCAGATGTCTATCTGCCAAATATGGTACAAATTTATCAAAATGATGCAGAGAGAGGAATACTAAGAAGTTATCTGAAACTAATGCTCCGATCACTCTGGATCTGATTTCCCTACATATCATGGTATTAGAAACTAGGGGAATGTATTCAATGTCAACAAAAGAGAAAGTGCAACGAAATAGAAACCGACAAACGTGCATGAAACAACTAGAAATCGCCTTTCCTGAAACAACTTTCTCATGATACCATGTAATCAAAATAATCGAAACGCGACAAACATGATTAAGAAAGAAAAAGGTGTTTTGATGACGTACTATCTGACAAACTTACTCTGTCTACACGGCAAAGAATCACTGGTCATCATGGAATGCAGTTTATGGAGCAGCATGAATGTGCAAAATGCTTACAAAGAATCTGAAATGCAGGATAGATCAATTCATTGATCCAACAAAGATTTAATTGCTAGACTACAATCTTAACCAGAATAGTGATCATGCATTACATTTGTAGAGGATAACAGCATTGGAACCTAGTTTGAAATATCTGTTTAGCAGACACCAATTTCTTAATAAGACCACAATTGAAACTATGAGGACGTGCAAACATCCAACTGTGAAGTATAAACAATGAGAAGGTAATACCACATTATAGTTATAAACTTATATTTCAGCATCATTTCAGATGATAGCTGAAGATTGTAATGTTAAGCAGCAAAGTCACTAAACAGAAGTTTAATCGCATTTTATTGATTCACAATTCTTAACCAATTCGTTCCGTGTATTAGTCAACTTGGATCTACTGCTACCTTCAAGTAAATGTATTTGCTTATTGATCATCTTGGAAAGCAGTGAATCACTTATCAGATGTCTATCTGCCAAATATGGTACAAATTTATCAAAATGATGCAGAGAGAGGAATACTAAGAAGTTATCTGAAACTAATGCTCCGATCACTCTGGATCTGATTTCCCTACATATCATGGTATTAGAAACTAGGGGAATGTATTCAATGTCAACAAAAGAGAAAGTGCAACGAAATAGAAACCGACAAACGTGCATGAAACAACTAGAAATCGCCTTTCCTGAAACAACTTTCTCATGATACCATGTAATCAAAATAATCGAAACGCGACAAACATAATTAAGAAAGCTAAAGGTGTTTCGATGACGTACTATCTGACAAACTTACTCTGTCTACACGGCAAAGAATCACTGGTCATCCTGGTATGCAGTTTATGGAGCAGCATGAATGTGCAAAATGCTTACAAAGAATCTGAAAGGCATGATAATTCAATTCATTGATCTAATGAAGGTTTAATTGCTAGATTACAATCTTAACTAGATAGTGATCATGCATTACATTGGTAAAAGGAATAACAGCATTGGAAGCTAGACAGAAAAATATGTTGCAATCTGTAGCAGACAACAATATCTTAATTAAACCCCAATTGAATCTATGAGGACATGCAAACATCCAATGATAAACATAAACACTGAAAAAGTAATACCACATTATAGTGCTAAACTTATGTTTCTTTATCATTTCAGATGACAACTTAATAGAGCAATATCGAGCAGCAAAGGGAAAAAGAGAATCCAAAATTTCAGGTAAAACTCAGAACAAACTAAACTTAAAACCGTCCAAAGTGAGATTGACAGCAATACTAGATGATAAGAAAACAAGTTAAAAGTTTTCATATTATAGAACATCCTTTCATTCAATCAGTTACTTTCATAGATGGATATAACTTCCCTTTTATGTGCACTGAACAATGATTTGGCTGATTTTGAATTGGAAAGGTTGTACAGGCGATAGTAACCAAACGGCTATATATATGCATCATCTATTTTTGAAGGCAAGAGCATAATGCAAGAAAACTTTGAAATTCTTCTCAAGAAAAATATGACAGACAGCCTCAGATGCTTGCTATAAAAAGGAAGAAACTCATCCTTATCAAAAACAGCAACCAGCAAACTTTCATTGAAAATTAGGCATACTTATGGAGCAGGAAATTCAAAGAAGAAAAACATGGGGAAATCATAGCATGGGTATAAAAGGGTTACTAACTTTCAGCTCCACCAAGCCTATTAACAGCATCAACGAAACAATTGTGCAATGCATGAGTCCAGCGAAGTCGTGGTTTTTCATCACAAGTGAAAGTAAGGCGAGGACGTCGCTGTGTAGGATTCACTTCCTGATTGTTCAACCCCAGAACCTCTGCAGAGACTACAGGGTTGGGTGCTATGTGAGCAATTGGGGTTCCCAACATTCCTTGAAGTGAAAGAAATGCATCGCCACTGTGGCCAGCATCACCAGGAGGGAGCTTAACTGCAGACTCAGGATTCTGCATGAGGCCAAACCCACTGGAGTAACCAAGATCATCTCTAATTCTTTCTCCTCCGATTTTGTTTCCAAAATCATCTGTGACTTGATGTGTGTTTCCTAGAAAATTGCTATTAGGAAACCACTCCATAACTCTTGTCTCTATCAACACTGATATTAGTTCTCACTTGTCTTATGTTTCTTTCATCTGCACATCTGCACCTGCAAAACCGGACTATCTGATAAAGAAGAAGAAAACTGAAACTGACTCGTGGGGTCCACCAAATTTGTGGGGTCCCCTATGAATTGAATAGTGCCAGTAAACCTTCACATTAATAAAAGCTAGAAAACTGCCAAGGACAGGCACAACAGCCAACTTGTATGTATTAGAGGATTGCAGTAACTAAAGACTACTGCACTGAGACCATTGGGGAGGAGATGAAAACAAGGAAGTGAAAATACACAACAGTGTCAACCATTCAATGTGAAAATGTTTTGCTATGGCACTTTTGGCTACGAGGGTGCCGCAGGGGGGGAGGGGGGGGAAGAACACGCCGAAGTCCCTCGTGCTGCTTTGATGCATGAAAGGAAACGTGGAACCCTCTTCTCTCACGTTTTTGTCTTTTTACAAAACAAAGCTAAAAGTCTTGACCTTTGAGTTAACAAAAATCCTACGCCTTGAATCCCTCTCTCTTTTTGTCCACCACCACCTCTCTCTACCTCAAAAATCCTACTCTGGTTTTCAGAAATGTATTTTGCGGTTTAAGCCGTGCAAAAATCCTACCTCAAATTAATGCAGGTTAGGTTGGCTAGTATTTATTCATTTATTTATTTATCCATAACAAAATGCCTACACCTCCAAATTAAATATAAAATTTTATTATTTTTTGGAAGATATAAATTGACCTCAATCATACCATATATATACACATATATATAAACTTACCAAAAATGGTGTTTATTAATGAATATAAATTCGACATTTAATGATTTCCAAGGACATATAAACCTTTATGGTTCGTTTGAAGGTCTCGGCAGAGAACCATGTCACGAGAATCATACCACCTTCTCATACTTTAGATTTACCTTGTAGCTTAAATTTGGGTTGGAAACTCCTCGTAAGCGGACAAATGTAAATTCTTCATGGGGTTCTTGTTTTTTTTTTTTTTTTTTTTTGACCTCATCAGTCATGAATTTACGGGCTTAAAGTTGCCTGCTTATCTTCTAAAATATTTGTCGTGCATCCCCTCTGTATAAAATCCAATTTAATGCTACAAAAGACGTATGGCATGAATAAATGAATCGCCTATCTTATTACTCCCATTAATTAATATATCCAATCAGATTTTTTTTCTTTTTCCCCCTAATATTTCTTGTCCAAAAGGCTGTAGATTTATCACTTCTGGTTAAATGGGTGCATTTAATTCATCAATATTTTCGATTTTCTCCCTTAAATGCCATCTGGGTGTTCAATCTTATAACTTAATAATATACATATCATTTATTTAATTATATATATATATATATATATATATATATATTATTTTTCACATATTTACTAAATTGTATTCCATACGTTACTTTTAAAATTTTTTCGAAGAAAAAAATGACATCAAGAGAGCACACAATCTCAACAATTAAAGCATCTGACGTCTAAAATTATTACAAAAAAAAAAGAAAAAAAGAAAAAGAAAAAAGACGATGAGAGTTACCATCACAGGCAAAGGAGAACATCGTCATCATCATTACAGTTGGACATTTTGATTTTGCTCTAACAGCATGGCCTCTAAATTTTTTTTTTTTATTTATTTTTTTTAAAATGAGAAAAATTGAGATGCAAGAGAGAGCAGCACAATCTCAGCAATTAATGCATGTGTCGTCTACACCGATGGTTGCGTGAAGCAAAGCTTGGCTTGTTCAAAAAAATGCACTTCTCGACTGATATATTTATTTATTAGAAAAAAGAAAAAAAAGAAGAAAAAGGAAAAAACATTGACCGTTGATATTATCCGCAATGAGAAGCGGACGTCTCTGTGTGTTAATGCATCTAAAGTTGAATCGAATCCTTTCTCGATGAGGAAACGAAAATTTGCTTAGAAATATGTCGGCGGCGGCGGCGCACACAAATATATTTGAAAAAAATAATAAAATAAGCGTCAAAACTAGCCGTTACCATTTAAATAAAAAAAGCCCACATGCCAACGCTCTCTTCTTCAGCTTCGACCCCTCAGTTCTCTCTCTCTAAAGCTTCCTTTCAATCAAGAAGGAGCTCTGTCCATTTTTCTTTCTCTCCTTTGAACTCACTGTCTGAGCCCACCCAGAGA
Source organism: Rhizophora mangle (assembly GCA_037832345.1). Classification (NCBI taxonomy): domain Eukaryota; kingdom Viridiplantae; phylum Streptophyta; class Magnoliopsida; order Malpighiales; family Rhizophoraceae; genus Rhizophora; species Rhizophora mangle. Next base: position 1,846,825 of record JBAPLJ010001678.1, on the reverse strand, counting down.
GAAAGAAGCACAAGAAAGAAAGAAAGAAAGAAAACATGTTCACCGAAGGTCTGGACGAGACCGCAATCGACTGGGTCAAGCGGGTATCGATCTTTCCCTTTCTTTCTCTCTTTCCTTCTTTCTTTGGTTCTTGGGGACTTTTTCTTTTGTGTTTCTTTTATTTTTTAAATTAAGGTTATGAGTTGGTTTTGTGTTGGCCTGCATTGCAGGGATCTGAAGTAGAAGAGGCTCGGGTTGTTGGGTCTCGATCTCCCTTGTCTCCGCTAACGGAGAAGCTGTCGCCCCATGAATCTTTTCCGAAATCCCCCTTAAGCCCACTTCCTAAATCTTCAATTCTTTGTAATTCCAATGCTTTTAGCTCTTCCCATTTGTTGCCCCCGCTGAAGTTCCATTCTGGGTTGTTAACGCCTCACAGCTTGGTGGCTCCGGCGAGGGATGATGACGGTGATGAGAGTGTGGCCTCTGTTTCTGGTGGAAACTATTCAGAGGAGGAAGTGGAGATGGGGATGATGGGGTTGGACAGGGAGGAGGGACATGTGGGTCCCAATCATGTGGATTACTTGAAAAGGCCAGCAATGCATTGCTATAATGAAGAATATGAGATGTTTCAGAATAGGCTTAAAACGAAGTTGAACAAAGGATTCTTGAAAGAAGATTTGAAAATTGAAGTGCCGGGCAATTTCAGGAGGTTCACTACAGATGGTGAATTGGGAAGACCAAGATTATCATCACAAAATAGCTCTACCCCGAGTGGCATTTGCTCAGCTAGAGAGCAATTTCAGCTTCGTAATCCAAATTCGGTTCTTGAGGTGAGGTTAGATTATTTTTTCTCTTCCCTTTCCTTTTTTTTTTTTTTTTTTTTTTTATTTATATATATCCCTCTTGTTTAATGTTTTAATCGTGGGTTTTGTGCCATAAGTTTTGATATTTGTTGGCGTTTGATGTTGGTGGTCATTGTAGGTTACTTCTTGTTTGAGGTGAATCTTTTCTTTGTTTTTTGGGTCTTGGGTTGGATATGTGGCTTGTGTTAGATTATTGATATGTTTCCTAGTTTCTTGTCGGTTGTGGTGGTAGGGCGTTTATGGCAGCCAAAACAATATGCTTAAGGAGGTGGGAGATTTAGGAACTCCCAGTGCGCCACCATTTATTGATGTTGGAGGAGAAGAAAAGAACTCTTTGGTTGAAACTGAATTTGAGCCTACTAGGGAAAGAGTTTGCAAGTCAAGAGACTCAGAGTGCTCTGATGGTATCAGAGAAACTTCTATAGATCGAACATCACAATCTATGCAAACCACTGAATTCATAAGAAGGTATTGCAATGATTAGAGAAATTTGGAATTTCATGTTTTCCTGCCAGCCATTTTTCCGTTAGCAGTTCACAACTTTTAGCTATAATCTTCTTGAGTTGTTCTTTTCAGACAGATGGAGTCTGTGACTAAGGAAGAGGAAGAAAAGATGCCTTATTGGCAGACATGCTCAGGGAATGATTCTGCTTATTATAACACTAGGTATTGTCCAAGTGAAGTCATGTACATGCATGTTTGTGTATCCCTCTTTGCTTTTGTGTGTTTAGATTCTTTTGTAATGGCATGTCAATCACCTGTTGCAGTGGCCAATATGCTTGGCAAACTCTTATAGCTTATGATGCTTGCATCCGCTTGTGTCTGCATTCCTGGGCTCGAGGTTGCCCCGAGGCTCCTGAGTTTCTGCGTGATGAGTGTTTGGCTCTTAGAAGTGCTTTTGGGTACGCTTCTTATGCTTTGCATGCTTCTAAATTCTTATATTGCTACTTAGGAGCATATGACACTCTCGTATTTTTCATGGCTAATTTTTGACTGTGAATGGAATCTCTCGGTGCTATTGATCATGTAGATTACACAAATTTTTGCTGCAACCACAAGGTGTACAACCAATTGAAGTCAGAACAACAGAGAATGCAGAAAAAGTTCTTCCTTTGGAGGTTAAGAAGGTTGTTGGGAAGATAAGAGTTGAAGGTAAGATCTCCTCTGTCCCAGTGGCATCTGCACCTCATTAAGAAGTTGGATATTTACAATTTTTCCTGGGAAATATCCTTCATTTTTGTAGACAAAATGTTATCTCTGCCAAGTATCTGAATGCATCAGCGAGAGCAATTTAGTTCCTAACTGAAACCAAGATTTTTTAGCTTTAATTTAACTGAAGTGCATTTGTTGTCATTGACAGTAAGGAAAGTTCGAGTTATACCAAGGCGGAAGCTTAAGTGCACATACTCACAGCGCAGTGCCATCTACTTGCAAATGGGCAAAGAATATGTCAGACAAATTTCATCTGTAGTGAAAACTAGTGTCAATTCTATTAAAGATTCATCATTTTCCGTGACTTCAGAAGGTTTGTAACTTATACAGAACAATATTTTTGGTGGCTTTATTCTTTTATATCCATTTTTTCTATCTGCATATTGTTGTAGGGCCAAACAAGTATCAAACTTTGTAAAATTTGTGTTAAATGTGAAGATTTTAGAAACTTCACTACTCTATTTTAGTGGACAGTCAAAAACTTCATGCTTTTATGTTTGCAGAGAAACTTTCATGCTTATTCCAATTGAAAAGCACTTCTGAAGATACTCAAGTTGAACAAGGGTCTACTATTTGCTTGTGTCCTGGAAGTGGGGATTATCACGTCTTGTAGGTTTATATCCTTTTTCTTTGTCTTGTTGGGGTTTTGGGGGCACAGGCTATTTACTTTTTATTTTTTCGATACAATTGTGATGCCATGGCTGGGCAGAGCAATCTCACATGCATGATTAATTCAGCTTCCCAGAGAGTGAAGGGGATGCTCTTTTAGTGGAAGTCCATGACGCAAAGAAAACAATTCAGGGTCGAGCTACAATTCCAGTTTCATCTCTGAATGATAACCCTGTATGTTTTGCAGCTGCACCCTCTATCTTCTGATAACAGGCCTTTCTAGGAACAGATAGTCTTTTAACTGAATTTTTGTTATTTAATGTGATTGAGCTATTTATGCAGAGTGACAGGGTCCGCTGGTGGCCCTTGCACCAAGATGGTCAAGATTGTGTTGGGAAGATACAACTCCTTTTAGGAAGCACCATAATATCTGATGAAACAAACAACATAAAGGTTTTATTTCTTCCAACTCCAATTAACTGAACAGAACTAATGTCCATAATACTTAGCCATTAGATTTCTTTCCCTGTCAATATTTAGATGTTGAATTTAGGAAAAGCTGTGGTAAGAAACAAATCATTGATAGATGTAGTTTTATAATCTTTTTTTTTTTTTTTTCCTTTACAATTCAGTTTTCAAGTCATTGTACAATAACTATAATAAGTGGTAATTAGGCTGGCTTCCTTATATTTCTGTATATGTGGTGTATGAAGTATATTCATTCATATGGACATCTAATCAATGTTATGATCCTTTTAACGATTACTGTCGCACAGAGTGGACCTGTTGTGGAAACTCTAGCCTATGATTTACTACTGGAGTCTGCAATGCGTGCACAACGTTCATTCTCGAAACTTGAGACTTCATGGACCATGGAAGTGGCTGTTGACTGAATTTGCTGATTACTATGGAGTTTCTGATTCATATACAAAGTTGAGGTACTTAGGAGTATAACCTAATAGTTCATGTTAATTTTTCCATTTCAGTATCTTAACTATTCTAAACATATTTGCAGGTATCTGTCACATGTTATGAGAGTGGCAACTCCAACAAGAGACTGCTTAGAGCTTGTTAATGAGTTGCTTCTACCAATCATGAAAGCTAGGAGTGAGAAAAGCTTGACAAGGCAAGAGGTAAGCCACTCCAAAATGTACAGATTGCATGCATTACCTTCAAAATAACCTATTGATCAGGACATCGATGCTTTCACTATCATTTGAGATCAGGTAGCTAATGATTCTATCTGTGTGTACATCTGTGTGCTAAAAGGACCGCAATCCAGTTATTTTGCAGACTCTTTATTCTATTTTATGTTATATTTGATTGTATACTTAATATTTGATAGATGAGATGGATACTATTATTGTGTTTTTCAGTGTCAACAAAGAGAGTGAAAAAGCAACATAGATTGAATAGAGTTGAACTTTTTGATTCTTAACATGTAATGGGGACCCACTGGTATCCTGATACCCATTTAGATTGGTGTTGAGTGTGAAAATCAGTACCAATGGGTAACAGGGCAGGTTTGGGTTTGGAGGATGGGTTGAAGGACCCATCCCTGTGAACTGATACAAAGTTTTTCTTGTGACATAGCCCTATCGGTTTTTGACATACAAATATTTACATAGTCTAAGAGTTGGTGGCAAGCAGTGTATGTTTTTAAGTGAGTAGGCTGTTGGCATCTCTTATGTTTTACTTCACTTTATCAGCACTGCTAAATTATTTGACTGATATGAATATTCTGTCTGAGAGGTTGTTTTAGTAACACAAGGAAATAACTCCATGACTGTGCCATTGCAGAAAAGTTTACTGTTAGATTGTGAGACACAAATTGAGAATCTCTTGGCAAATGTTTTCCAAAACTACAAAATACTAGATGAAAACTCTCCCACAGGGTTAGCAGATCCCTTTGGTCCAGTGCAAGAGTCTGCAGCACCAGCTTTGGCTCCTGCTGTCAAAGCCTACAGCCTTCTTCATGATATACTATCTCAAGATGTACAGAATATGCTCAGGAATTATTTGCAGGTAAATTGCAAATTAAATGATGCAATCTTTTTGGCAAGCCTACAGCTTTGGATATACCCATGTGGAGTATGTGTAGGGAGTCTTCAGCCTCTTGATCAGCCGGTCTTAAATTAAACATATATTCTTACATGCAAACAAACAAACATCAATACATTCACACACGTCAAGGGTCAAGTAAAACCTAGTCACACTGTGCCTGTCCAGATAGTAAATCCTAGTCATAATCAGACAAAGGGGGTCTTATGATAACTAATCTCGTCTAGGCTCAAAAACCTATTCATGTCTTGTGATCTGCATGGGGCTAGAAGTTTGTTCGTTGCTGTTGGCCTAAGTAAGATACTATTGTAGGTCTTTTGCATTGGTAATTGTTCCATCTATCATAACTAAAGTCCACTTCAAATGGTAATATTTTCTAGACAGCAGCAAAGAAGAGGTGTCGGAAACACATGATTGAGACAGATGAGTTTGTGTCTAACAACTCCGAAGGTTACCTCATGGACTCCATTACCATTTCAACAGCCTTCCTCAAAATGAAGAACCTGTGTATAAATATTGGCAAAGAAATCCAGGCAGACATCAAGATCCACAACCAGCATGTACTTCCAAGGTCTTGCTATCTTTTATATATCAGTGCCTTTTAGCTATAATAATTTTAGTTACAAATGATATGTGCTTTGCGAACTTCGGGTTGCTCTTTTTAGACTTTCCTTTTCCTGGTCAGGTCAATTTCCTATGCTGAATAAGTTTGGGTAAATAGAAACTGACAAAAGCATATATTTTTCATGTTCAGAATGTATCAGATTGATATATGTGTCTTCTGTCTTTTACAGTTCAATTGAGTTGTCCAATATTGCAGCTGAAGTTTATAGCACTGAGTTGTCTAATAGGCTCAGATGCTTCCTCTCTGCCTGGCCTCCATCCAGCCCTCAGCCACATGTTAATGAGCTTCTAATTGCGATTACTGATCTTGAGCAGAATCTTGAATCTTGGAATATAAGGTTTGTGAGAGTTATAACTCAAGATCAATCTTGGTTTCAATTGTTTTATAGGTTTGGATCAAATTTGAAATGAGTCTGAATGACACTGTAGACTGAATCCATCACCTCTATTAAAATTAGAAGATACATTCTGACCTGCTATGCTCCATATTTCAGTAAAGTGCAGAGTGGTGTAGACTCACGGGGATTATTCCACAGCTACATAATGGTGTGGGTGCAGGATATGCAACTTAACTTGCTCGAGCGTTGCAAAGCAGAAAAGGTCCAACTCTCTCATAAAGCATTCATCATATACATGCCATCTTTAGTCCCTCTTTCTCATTCCTATACATCTAAATGATATGCAATACCAAAAATCTTAGCCTTGCAACCAAAAGGATGCAGGTTCAAGCCTTAAGAGTGGAGATGTATCTTATCTCCAAAATTTCCTCTTCAAAACCTGTTTTCACTTGGTCATGAGTGGTAATATCTGTTTTTATTTCTTCCAGTTTAAATAGGTATAAAACTGACAACCTGGATTTTTTTAACCATGCTCCAATCAACAAACATTTGAACTGCATCGTGGTAACCAGGACCAACTTTTGCAGGTGCCATGGGCTGGAGTAACAACAAATCATTCCACCTCTCCATTTGCTGAGGAAATGTATGAGAAAATCAAGGACTCCCTCATTGAGTATGAAGTGGTGATCAATCGATGGCCTCAATACTCATTGATATTGGAAAATGTGAGTCCTAATGTTCTCTTGCTTTTTAAAAGCCTCCTATAGACACTCTCTCAAAACAACACAGTCATACTGATGCACATATAAGCCCATATTGTGTGACTGAAAAATGACATTGTTGATCTGCCGAAAGGCTGTTGCTGATGTGGAAAGAGCAATAATCAAGGCGCTGGAGAGGCAGTACAATGATATCTTGGCTCCTTTGAAAGATAGCATCCCAAAGAGGCTTAATATGCATGTTCAAAAACTTACAAGAAGACAATCAGTGACGATATATTGTGTACCTCAACAAGTGAGTTTCATGTACCTGTATACATTTCTACCCTCTGTAGATGCACAAATGTCTAACCAACATTTTCTTCTGACAGTTGGGCACTTTTCTGAACACCATCAAGAGAATCCTTGATGTCTTGCATCGTAGAGTGGAGGACATCTTAAAGTCTTGGGCGTCCTGCCTACCTCTCATGGGAGATAAAAAGTCACTCTTTGGGGAACAAATGAATGGAATCACTGTCTTGTTGAGAACAAAATACAAAAACTACATGCAGGCAACAGTGGAAAAGCTTGTTAACAATGTAAGCTCCACCTATAATTTAACTTCTTTTGTACTAGTTATTCAAGATTCTATTTCTATTGAGACACTAATATTTCTGCCAGAATCATGTGACAATCCCAAGGTGTCAATATAAATCCATATCTTATTGTTTCAGATGCAAGCAAATCGCAACACAAGGCTAAAAAGAATTTTGGAGGAAATAAAGGAAGAAGACGGCGAGGCTGATGTCCGTGAAAGAATGCAAGGGCTGAGCTTGCAGCTTGTTGACTCTATATCCAACTTGCATGAAACCTTCACCAGTCGGATATTTGTTGCAACCTGTCGTGGATTCTGGGATAGAATGGGACAGGTAGAAAAGCAATTTTGTATAATACCACCAACTTACCAGTATTATACCTTCTGACATTATTTAAGTGGAATGTTGGGCTAGATTTTTTTGAAGTTTCTTGAAGGCAGGAAGGAGAACAGAGTGTGGTATAATGGCTCTTGTTATGCTCTTGGGGTAAGTCCCATCCCAACTTCTAAACTTTGTAGTACAACAGAAACTCCAAATAATTATTTCTGGGCATTTCATAAAGTTATCATTGATTTTCACCATCCCAGCTTATTATTGCTCTTGCATTACTACCTGAAACAAGTCTGCATGGCTCAAATGTTTTTCTGTTTTTTATCTGTCTTGTATAGATACTGGAAGACACTTTTGCTTCCCAGATGCAACGATTACTAGGAAATTCACTGCAAGAGAAAGATATAGAGCCACCTCGTTCAGTAATCGAAGCTCGCTCTATTCTCTGCAGAGATACAGCAAATCCAGCAGATGCCTCTACCTACTTTTATGTTTAGCAAAGATACCTGTACTGGAGCAGGTGCAACAGTGAACTGAGATATGGCTTACAGATGGATTGGCTTTGGGATATACCATATACTTAGTAGCCTAGGTGCATAATGATGGGATTTTTTTGAGCAACTTAAAATTTTCAGTGCACAATTTTTTCCACTGAATATGCAGTTGTATAGTTGCAAGAAGTTTGTCCATGTTGAAATATTATTTTTGAACAAAAAAAAAAAAAAAAAAAATATATATATATATATATATATATATATATATATATATACAAATTTTAGTTTCTTTTCTTGATAATAAATATTTTAAATTTATAAATTATATATATAATACTCTTATAAAATAATTAATTATAATAAAAAAATTAAAATAATAAACTATCAAAATTAAATTGAAGTGAAATTTTTTACATCAAATTACTATATATCAACAATATTGTACAAATAAGAAAATATATATATATATATATATATATATGAATTTTTATTTTTTTTTTTTAAAAAAATAAATATTATAAATTATAATATAATAATCTTATAAAATAATTAATTATCATAAAAAATTAAAATAATAAATAATCAAAATTAAAACAAAATTTTTTATATTAAATTATATATATATATATATATTATAACAATAGTTTAATAGAATGTTAAGTAACGATGGTTTAAGAAAATAAGTATATTTAATGTTAAAATGAAATAGATTTAATTCTATTTTATAAGTTTCTTAAGTTGGGCCAAAAAGCATGGAAGAAAAAAAAAATGTTGAGTATCAAGCAAACAAAATAAATTGGAACTAGTGAGGTAAAGCAAACAAGTATGTTGGTACTTGGGATGCACATTACAATTCCTTCATTTTGGAGGAACAGAAGAGGTCCTGTGGTCCCAAAATCTTCTCTTCAAGGACCCTTATGTCATGGTACTGCACGGCAACTTTATTAGTGTGCCTTCATACTTGTTTCCCTATAGGTAAGATAGCAACTTTCAACGTCCAAATAATTGTTTCCTATAATTATGTACCTTTCTTTTATTTCTATTGCACCTTCTTCTCCATTCATAATGAACTGACTTTACCAGTGGCTGTAGGTGTCAATTGCTCATACTTCGATCATGTAGAAGACCATTCAGATTTTCCTCAGGACATGAAGTGATGATTCACAACTGCTCGGAAATTGTCTTTGGTCATAGTAGTTGACCTTTAGGATATTGTTATTATTATTTTCTGCTCGGTCATGGCTAGCGAGGCCCCTCAAACAAGTTGCACTTGATCGTCAATGGATAAGTACCATGTGTAGACTTTTGGATGATTAATATTACTTTGCAGACTTTTGGCAGAAAGGCCTGAACTGGGGTATATCAGAAAAAAGAAAAAGACATCCTAGTAAGGATTACACATATGCAGTTTAGCCTTAGTTTTACGAAAAAGGTTATGTAATTGGGGTACATAAATGCTTATAACTATTGTAGGTTTCAAATGATAGGAATTATCTTGTGCAACATAAGGTTGCAGTTCTTCTTGGCTCGGTTCAAGCTGTTGGAATTTAGACTTTTGATGAGGAGCAATGGAACTTGAGTAACCGCATGCAGGTTGGGAACATATATGCAGAGCCAATGCTCAGTATATATTTGATTAGTCACCACCACCACCACCTCCGCCGCAGCCAATAGCGCAACAACCATCATCACCGCTAGTTACAGTGACCTCGGACTTTGCTATTTCTTTCTCTTCCTTCTTCTTTTGTTCTTCTGCGTTTGCAGCATCGTTCCCTTCACCATCCTTGTTTTCCGTTTGGTCGCCGTAACAATCTGTGCACGCGACAATCATCACCATTGATATCACCCAAATCACCATGAAAAATTGGCAAAGTAGCAAAATTCCACCAGAGAGATCATAAACATTCACACTTTGCAGAACTTGAAGGGCTCTCACCATCCTTGTTCCTTGCCGGCTAATCAGGCTTTACACTATAGATACTGCTAATCCTTATTCACGTTGAGGCATACATACATACATATATATATATATATATATATCCAAAATCTGTAGGCCCTTTTCTAGTTATGAAAAGGGTTACAACATCTTAGGAAGTAAAATAAAAAGGTCAACCATTCACGCCCGGATCTTTAGATGACCATTCAGAATATTCTTGTAACAACGAAAAATTAATTATAAGTCCTTAGAACTAGTCCTTGTCAATTACTATCATGCCTTAGGCAACTGTCCTCACCCGTTCTGTGATTGAAGCCAAAGGGCCAATGCTTGGCTTTTGGGACTTGTTTTTTTTATTTGCTTTATTACTTATTGAGGCCCTCGCGGAAATTGTGCTTGATCATGACTAGAATTAAGATGCCGCAGGCTTTTGCCACCACCAGGATAAGTAAGGTTACATAGGAGAATTTTAGCAGAAAAGCCAGAATTGAGGCATACACCCATAGACGAATGATAATCAATTAGTTCAAATCTTCTTTTATCTTTTGCTCTATTAGTAAATTAAGCAGGTATCTGTTGATCCAAACATACATAGTAACCTCAATGCTGAAAAAAATGGCAAACACTCAACCACTTCCACCCTCTTACCTCTGGCTTTCACACTTCTAGTATGCTAAAAATTTTCAAGGCACGCGTTAAAGCAGAACTACAGAAATGCATCAAACAACACCACAACTTGAGGTCAGAGATCTTTGCCCTTCAGCTTGGTAATGATGTCACAAAACATGAAACAGTAGCTTTAAGATGCTACACTTGGCAATAGCTGTCACCCTTAGATGACCCAGTTCCACAAAACTCTTTACAATACCACTTATTTAGAGTAACAATGATCTTTGAGTTGTAGTGTGTCCACCTCTTTAGTCCATTTCCTTAGTCACTTGGTTTAGGTGGTTCTCCTGCAGATTCACATGTACAACAAACTGGTAAGTAAGAATAGAACACATATATAAATACAAGAAATGTTACTATAATTAGATTACAAAGATTATAGAAACAAAATAAAATAAAATAAAATAAATAATTACTTTTTTAATTTAATTCTAATTTTTGTCTTAATATAAAATATTTTAATTCTGGTTTCTATTATAAAATAAAATATTATAATCTTTACAAAATATTCTTATCCTTGCAAATTTGGAATTTGGATTTGCCGCCAAAATATATAAAAAAAAGAAAAGAAAGATAAACTGAAAAGAGTTGTACAGGCTTGTTAGTCCTGAAAACAACTTGAGTTGGTAACTGACATCCATGCTCACCTATTGAAACAGGGTCTTTGTGTAAGAAGAAACTCGCTGCAACTATAAGGTAGGAAAGGATGAGCATTAATCCTTTAAAGTAATTAGAAGTTCCCTCCTTCAAGGCCAATAAAATAAGTGTAAAGAGCAACTGATGATAAACGTTGATGCTCCATAGAGAAAGAAGAAAGTACAGGCCATAAACAAATACATGTCCTCATATACGCACGTATTGGAAGTATGAGTAAAGATTTCACTAGCTTTGTTTTTCTACATCTAACCTGCAACATGAGGGCTACCACAAGAACAGTTATAAAAAGAGTCGCTGTCTCAAAAAGTTGAAAATTCAAGTCCATTGGGTGCCCCGTGATCCAACCCACAACCACCAGAAAGGGGATCTGCAGTAGTGGCAAGCAAAATGGAGAAGCTAAAATAAATGACCCGGCGGGAAAGTCAAGGCTGCCTCAATTCCAAAGATAGATAAAATAGTTGAGTACAATCCATCAAGTCTTTTCTGCTCACCCCAAACATGGATATCTGTGTTGAAGAGCCTATTGCCACACCCAAAGAGATATCCTGCAAATGAGAATGATTCAATCAGAAAAGGACCAAAAAAGGGAGGAAGGAAGAGTTACTGACCAAGCAATCATGTCTGGACAACAGCGGGATAAGTACTCACAAGCTTGTCCTTCATTGCAAACATTATTGCACTTGCATGCTCTGCTGCATTTCCAACAATTGGAACTAGGATAACACTTATAAATGCCATTGGTATATTCCATGTGGTAGATGCGCCCTGAAACAAAAGGTTCACTGTCAGAATAGGCAGAAATACTTCAAAAAAGAAGGCATCCTTACACCATTACTTAGGAGACATTAAGACAGGATTAGGCCACCATAAATGATGGTTTTCATAACCTACAATATATGAACTAGATATAGAATATATGAGAGATGGAAACTGAAAAGGTCTTCTTTCCATTGAGGCATTTGCTGGAAATTTGGTGTTCTGTGCCAAATGCTTCGCTGCCTAATGAAGGACGTCAAGACAAATCAATGGATAAATATAACCACAAACATTTTTCATAAAAAATGTAAAGTACAGACTTTGCCTCTCACAAATTGCCACTGGATTCCCCAATATTAACCACCAATAAACAATAGGATGATGTAACAAGACAAACTTACCTGTATGGTATTGACTAGATATTCTGACAGTACTGAAATGCACGCAGTTACAATTATTAACCATACAACTGATTCAGATCTTGAGATTTCAGGACCTTCTTCCTCATCATTGCTCCAAGTTTGGCTCTTTTCCTGATATGAGGCCATCAATCAAATGAAACCATGACAAGAATTTTGAAGTTTATATGCAATATGAATATTTAAGTTTCATATAGTTAATTTGGTGAATAACATTGTTGCTTCAACCTTGCGTGTCACTCTGTTGGAAAGTCTCACGGATACAGTAGAATGTGTAATTGAATGAATTATTCCTGATACTGAATGATATAGTTGAGCCATGCATCACAAGGACAAAGACATTAAAGGAACCAACCTCATTCACTGGAACATTTAGGTACTTCTGGCTCTTCAGTTGAAAGGAAATATAGCACGCATACGCAACAAGCATGACGCAGCTACTAAACCTTGAAAGAGCCAACTCAGACCTTCCAAAATGCATTTCTGTGTGTGTGGAGTGGAGGACAGCAGGAAATAGCAGGCCCATAACCGCCATCAATAGCAAACCTGAATTCACTGAAGCAGCTACCTGCAAGTATGATTGGAAGAACAGGGAACATTTGTCATTAATAAAGCTGTTAAAGTGAAATAAGACGGATAGCTTTTGGTGTACCTTATCAAATACTTGTTGCCTCTTGACAAACACAAGTCCACCACTGAAGAATGCACATCCTAGCACCAGCAACATGTTTGACAAGACTGATCCCAGTAACGATTGTTGAACAACACGTATCCTTCCACTTTCCAGTGCATGAATTGATATAATCAATTCAGTTGCATTTCCAAAAGTAGCATTTAATAGACCTCCAACTGATGGAAACATCAATATATATGAGGCAAGAAGAAAAAGACTGGTCACACCAAAAATATCAGAAAAATAAACTGAGTTTCCCTGGAGTTACTGGTGCAAATTTCTCAAATATGTAGTTGTTTCCATCAAAATGTGACAAAGTACCTGTAGGTCCAGTAAAAAAAGCCAGTTGCCTACATAAAAAACAGGCCCCTCACTGTAAGGCATCCAATGGAACAAAAAATGCACACAAAGCTTATCACCAAAGAAACACAGAAATACACACAGGATGCAAGAGTTCTTACTCTGTAAGGAAGCCAAGACGCTCAGCCAAAGGCATAATGCCCACCAAGCTCAAAAGAAAAACCCAGCCCTGAAATACACTCAAACAGATATCAGGAAAAAAAGAAATAATAACTCATTTTGACGATCCAGATGAAACCAGCACGCAAGGCCAACTCACACTGTTCCCTGAGACTTTATCGATAACCATCGCCAAAATGCCAAAAGGCATCAGCAAGTTCATTTTGTTGGATAATAACACGATCTTTATGCTACCCAGTACTCCATTTTTTGGTACCTTATAACCAGTGTTGTCCAAAACATCATCGGTTAAAGATTTTTGTGCAGAATCATTGGGTTGTAGCCCTCTGCCAATTGAGTCTCTATTTCCTGGCCTCTCATTCTCGGATAACTCGGCTACCTGGCTTTCCTCCTGTGATCCCGTCTGTTGCACAAGAATCCCCCCACATAAATAATCATACACGTTGCATACTAATTTACACATCAAAACAATACAACAACAACGATTTATTTTCAAATTTAACTGGGGCCTGATCATCCTAAAAAGCACGAATTCAAGGATTTCTAACATCTTAACTGGAATCGACGTTCAGAAGGAGGTCCATTCATTTGGCCACTGTCTACTCTAACTGAGTTTGCCAAAGTGTTCTTGCACTCTATTTGGCAGTTCAGGGTTTTAATCCTAAATTCGGGTTATAAGGAAATAATTGCTTGTATAATCATAAAGCCATCACGGATGATTTGCCTTAAACCGAATTGATCGAATGGACTTTATATGATGCGTGCCGTTTCACAGCCAAAAATGCAATCAAACCTAAAAGAAAAACAACACTCTGTATCGCGAGTTCATGTCTGAAATGCGGTAACTTGCATGACTCCCCACTAACACGCTATAACACAAGTAAAACAAATCAACAAGACAAAACTGCGCAAGCAACAGACGAGGGCTATCATCGAGAAAGAACGAAGAGACCTCAACGACCAATTCTGTGATCGATTCATCCTTGTTGATATCACGGTGGCGACTCTGGTTTTCATTTACGGACCAACCAAGAACTACTTCCATCTCTCCGACTCCAAGGTGCATGCAGGCGTCAATCGCTTAATGTCTACTCCTCATTACCAACGTGCAAAGAAGAACAGATTGACTGGAAAATATCGTGCATAAAAGCGGAACTTTTGAAAGTTCACGGAAAGTGGTGATTTGTAGGTAAGTCAAGTCGTTTCCGAATTCGAATTCGAAATTGATGTTGAACAAGCCGAGAGATGCAAGGCTTAATTTAAAATTCTTTCATTTCACATATAATATGAGACGGGTACATTAAAAGGACTTGGAACTGAAAGGCATCATTGGTCTAATACGTATTATTACACACCAAGATAGAGAGGAGTTTCAATTTTTCGCTGCAGAAGGTAGAGAAGGAGTCTCTGTTAAAATTAACCGTCTCTTTCATTGCATAAATAACGGCTATATAAAATTCTATCTCAAAGTCCTGACTTCCAAGGGATTGAAAGATTCAAAAATAATAAAAAAAAAAAAATCATCGCAATGCCTACCATGTCGACATCGATGATGTACCTCCTAAGACATCCTACTTGTTAAATTTCTACATAAAAGTCCTGAGTTTTAAAGAGGTGTCGATGGACTAAAAAATTAATATAAACTAGAAAATGTCCGCTCTTTTTATTTTTTATACCCAATAAAAAAAAAAATTGCATCACCGTTTTAGCTTCGAAGTTGTGTAATATGTGAATCCCGTTTACTAGAGAGACAATTATGGTCTGGAATCCGAACGAGGTAAACCCAACCATTTCGGTAAAATATGTTAATGCACAATTTCAAAAACTGTACGGAGCCTTTTTTTGTGACAAAATAAATGCTTACCTAATCATAATTTCCAATTGTTACTTTGTTTCTTCCATTGAATTGACGTAAACCTGCTATTTCCCCCGCTACACGGCGTGGAACAATTCACCGAAGTTCAAAATTATTGACGAAATCGGACCACATCTTTGATTCGTGTAGCGATACCATTGCAAGAATTCTAGCCTCCGCTCCTATATGTTTCCTCCCCCGGCCCGCCCCGGGGGGCCCTCTTCCTGGTAAAATACAAGCAACATAAATTATCCCCTTACCAACAATTCAACGTACCTGATCTAATCTCTGAATCTTCAAGGCCGTGTGTAAATTATTCTTAGAGAAAAGGCTTTTTATGTCGTGGAATGCTCAGTCTAAGGCGTAAGGGATGGGCCTGGTGTTATGGTACATATTCTGAGTCTTTCGTGGAATTCTCAGTTGTTATTTTGACAGAAATAGTGCATATACATCGGGAGTTTAAAGGATGGGCCTGGTGTTAAAGTGCAAGCTGAATTGCTACATGTCGGGGAAAAGGCCTCTTTTGAGGACTAGTAGAGACAATCCACCCTTACTTAGCTTCGAGACGACACAAAAGAACCTCTAGATTACTGTTCCACTGGGAATCAAGGCATCCTTGATCACCGTTACAATCCCACTCTTTATGAAATATCCATCTGTTTCTCTGGCTGCCTCTTGCACATCGTCACCGTTAATGATCTGAAAGAAAAGCTTTCCAGTTATAATTATCCACCACACACTACGTAAAGCCAACATAATCAATCCCCTAGCACGCATTGTACGACAAATACATGTAAACAATGCTTCTACATAGGAAGAATTCTGGTCCTTTTTTTAAATAAATCCACCATGCATGAAGACAATACTACCAAAGATGATTTTGCTGAAGTGTAACTCATTCTGCCAAAGATGAAATCAACTGCATTGGTGGATATTATAGAAGATGAAATATCATCTAATTTCAGGGTTGCAGACACTGAAGTCAATAAAGGGTTCAAATAAAGTGAAATAGAATCCTGACCTTGACATCATCCCCAATTCGGGCATTCTTGTCAATGATTGCTCTCTTAATACGAGAATTCTTGCCAATGCCTATTGGCACACTGCCCTTAGCAGCCAGAAACCTCCTGTCAGCATCTGTCTGAGAAAAACAATTTCAAGTAAAAAGACGTTAATTCATTATATGTACAATATGTCATTAAACAGAAAACCTCGTCAACTAAATCCATTGTCATTAAACAGGTTCTTAATTTCCATAGGTTAGCATTACCTCATAATAATCCGCTCCCATGAGTAATGTATCTTCTATGATTGCACCTTCTGATATCCAAGATCGAAGCCCAACCACAGAGTGGTGAATTTTACAGTTCTGTAAAGAAGAAATAGAGAAAGGAGGTGGGGGAGAAGAAAACCATATGAATAAAGAAAATTAGGCATCAAGAGGAAAAGAACTAAGGACTATCCCCAACCCTTCTATCTGATACTTGCCTTAATAACACATCCCTCACCAATGACGCTATCCATGACATCGGCATCAAGCATCTTAGATGGAGGCAAGTAGCGAGGTTGAGTGTATATTGGTGCAGAGCGGTCATAGAAGCTGCAAAAGAATTCCCAACAAGACAGAAAAGCCATCATATTTATTGAGAAAAAAAGTTGGCAAGGAAACAAAATGATAGGCTCGACTCAAACTACCTGAAATCTGGCACTGGCTTTTTAGTTATACCAAGGTTGGCATTATAGAATGCCTCAATTGTACCAATGTCTTCCCAGTAGCCATCATACAGGTAAGCTTGTACCTGTTGAATATAAGTTGCCATCAGATATTGGAAAATTACAATACCAGCCATATTGAAATCAGTGCAACAACAGTTTCAATGCAGGATAGCTTCAGAAAAAATAGCCCATCTATTTATAGGGGCAAAATTTCAGTCTAATACAAGCACTCAGGACAAAAATCAGTATGACCAAAGCCTTTCAATCAGCATCTATAAGTTAATGTAGCAAGAGAGGGACATCAACCTATGCAGACACTATGAGTTTTGCAAAGACTACAAAATCAGTACTCAACTATGCCTTCTTGTTCAGGCACAATTCCTTCTAAAATGAAAAATCAGATATACTTTATGCCAATATGCAAAAGAATATATCGATGACTAAATGAGACAGTACTTACTCTCATCCCGATGGAAGTAGCACCAGGAATAACTTCACTCCCAAAATCATTGGCTCCAGGAAACTTTTCACTTAGAAGATTTAACATCACATCCTTGCTGATCACATATATTCCCATGCTAGCAATGTAAGGCATCTCCTTTGCTCTCTCATCATCAAGACCTAAGATAGTAGTATCAACCTAGCGGAAAATAGTGAAACATAAAAAGTTCCAACCCTGTAATACCCGTATTCAACTATTATGTGCAAAAGCACATAACAGAAGAACAAAGCATCCTTTTATTGAGAGAGTCTACCTTCATAGCTTTCAATTGTTCCCCTTTTGGTTTCTCAGCAAATTCAATTATGCGTCCTTCTTCATCAATTTTCATAAGACCAAATGCAGTCGCACGCTTTTCGTCCATTGGGAGTGCAGCTACAGTAATATCTGCATCAGTTTCTCTATGTGCTTGAATAAATTTCTCATAATCCATTCTGTACAGGTGATCCCCAGCAAGAACCAGGAACTCCAAAACATTGTGCTCCTCAAACAACCACAAATACTGCCTCACAGCATCAGCTGTGCCCTGTCAACCATTAAATCAAAATTCCATGAGAAAAGACTTATGCAACATGGAAATACCAGAACATGTGAACTAGTGGTGATAGTATTAGCAAGAAAGTACAGAAAACAATCTCTGAAACCAGCAGCACCCAGAAATGGCTCAAAGTTTGACCCTTCTCCAAGCCCGACAGCACAGGAGCCTCTGCACTAGGATGCCCTTTTCATTTTGATTTGGAGATACATGCATTTCATTCTCAAATAAGAAATAATCTCAAGGTTTTAGTCTTCAAACAAGTCATCACCTGGAACCAGTTTGGGTTCTCAGGACTCTGTTGAGCTGCAAGAACTTCAACAAAACCTTCATTCTTGTAGCCGCCCATGTTGCTTGCATATGCCCGTGAAAGATGTCTATTGAGAGATGCGGAGTTGAATTGTGTGAGGACATATATCTTTGATATATTACTGTTCAAGCAATTGCTCACAGGAATATCAATTAATCTGTAATTTGCTCCCAAAGGAACAGCAGGCTTTGCCCTTTTCTTTGTAAGTGGGTAGAGACGGGTCCCAGCACCACCTCCAAGAATAATTCCAAGGACACTCTGTTAGGACCAAGCAACAAACTTTGATCATGATCCTTAAAACATGAACTAAAACCAAAAACATGAATATCTCAATCCCAGTTGAAAAAACAGTTTAGCACACCAGTAAACGAATCACTAATATATGTTCATATTACATATTATCAGCTTTTTTTTCACTAATAAAATGAAAAATACACAGAACTTTGCAAGAGATTATGTTATGATAAAAATGCATTTAATGAAGGCACCCAATAAGGATTATCTCGAGAGGAAAAAAACCCCAAATTATTACCACAAATCATTGACTATAAAAGAAGGTTAAACCAGGAAATTGTAAAGATAACAATTCTGATTGGCTAAACAAGTTTTTTCATAAACAACATTAGTCAGATCATGAAGAGCGTGAGGGTGGCAGTTCCTCGGCGATCATACTGGGGGTTGAATTCAGATCCTCAATACGCATTATCAAATTTAGATTAATGGACCGTTCATCAATTGAATTCATTCATGAAACTCGTTGAAACTTAAATGGACTAAAAAATGACAATATTGATAAACGATGAAATTTCTTTAAACGCATAAAACTAAAACACATGAAGATCTCCAGCATGTTTTACTTCTTCGGTAAGAAAATTGAGACAATAAACCAAATGCTTCAAGAAAATGTAAAAACGAAAGAAAAGAAACTTCAACCAAGAATCTGCGCACGTCAATTCGTTTTCTCAAGACTAACGTCCACTGACATGCTCAATCTATACAAATTCACTCCTGCAGCCATCAAACGTAGTCTGAATCCTAGCATGCGAAGTTAATTCAAGTCTTACGTCAAGGTGAAATTCAAATAATTCAAACAGAAGAAAAAGAAAGAAAGAAAGAGAGAGAGAGAGAGAGAAAGATAGATAGAAACTATAGTTTCCTCGACTTACTCTACTAGCGTCAGGATCAAGACACGTCTGCGAGTCTCTTGAATCCGAAACTGCTTTAGGAGAAACGATCGTTGCAGTCCTCTCATTACAAGAAACTTTCCGACGACTTCCAGAGAATGCCTGCGAGCAAATCTTTTCTCCGGCGAGGTTAGACGCCGAGAACGACAGGCTTCTCGCGGCCGCTCTCCTGCAAGCAATCGATGAACTTGTCGGGGATGTAGCGGAAGCGGAAGCAGAAGACGAAGAGCACGGCACTCTTAGAACCCCGATCGCGGCCAAAGTCGCCATTCCTGAAAATATGCGGAGCGATGCAGAGCTTCCTCGCTCTCGTCACTGGGAGCAGAAAAGGCGAGCGATGCGGGTGATTCTGGAAAGGATCTCATATTGGATGGGTCCTCGGGGACTGTTTGCCCACCCATTTTACGCGAAATTACGGTTTTGTTTCCCAATTGTACGAGGATTTGCCGACATTGTGGGCCGGGGAATGTAGGGGCATTTTAGGTACGATAATTTTCCCACATTTCGATTAGAGAGAGAGAAATCTAAAGAACGGCAGCAATAATTCGGTGGTCGTCATTTCAGGATTCAGAGGATGCAGCAACGACGGTCACGTGTCTTGCTATTAATTTATTATATTTTTTCTCTTGGATTTATTTAATTATTACGCCCATGATTTTTTCTGCACCGTCCGCTTTTATGGTATTTTCGTTTTTTTTTTAATATGTAACACAGGAAAAAATGAAATAATTACAAAGGTTGCCTCCAAATATCATAAAGAAATTCAAGAAAAAAAAAAAAAAGAAGTAACTGAAAATACAAGCAATGGGTGACGGTGGGAAATTTGCATGTCTCCTCGAGACGAGTGGGTACATTTCCAGCACCTGCACCCTCCACGAGAATGTCATCGCGAGAAAGTTTTATACGATAGAGTATGATACTATATTTTTGCAAGCTCACCTTTTCCAGTAACTCTGTCGAAGACATGTGTTGTTACCGAATTTGTGGGGCTTGCAAATGGGTATCTTAAGAATTTGCTAATTAAATGATAATTAATATTGTAATCAAGATTCATTTACTTAACACTACATAAAACCAAATTTCATGTTTTAATGTAACTTGATTCTTGAACCGCTTTGATTAAAGTAACAATGGATAAATTTATTTTGATAACATAATTAGTTCATTAATTTCTATTTAAAAAATATCTTTTTTAAAGAATTAAGTAAAATTTCACTTATAAAATATGAGAAAAACTTAATTTAAATTTAGATTTATCGGTTTTTTGTATTCACTTGAATTCCAAGGTTTATTAAGTATTCTTTTTTGATTAAATCTAAGGTATGCCAATCAATTCGAAAATTCGATTCAACCTTGACCTGCTATCCTGGTACTGTGACTCAAACCATTCAGCATTGACCAAGGCTTTAGCTAGACCCAATAGAATTTTTTATCCTCTACCCGCTATTCACCAGCTGGAAAGCCCTAGGATAAGACTAATACATAAGTAGAATTTAGTTCAAAAATGATTTATGTGGTCTATGTAAAGGCAAATAGATAATCTTAATAATTTTTGTTTAGACGTAAATTTCAATTTTTTTTCAATATTTACTGTAAATATTAAAAAATTACATAATAAATTTACTTATTTTTAATAATACTTAAAATTTATAAATAATTTTACTTTAGTGGGCAGAAAGAATAATTACATATTTACGAAGTATTTTTTTAATTTTTATTAAATAAAAAAAGGAGCCGTTCATTAGTCTTGATAATTGCCGAAGGGAATGTCTTGTTGCGCGCAGCCATGGGATCCACTAAAGGAGATCCTGTTGAACGTGTTTTGTCCCGTGTTCCCAGATAAATTCTCGATGGGCCGGGCTCTAAATAGGCCCACCAACCAATACTAGCAAGCCCAATGCATAACGATCTTTAATTAATTATATGGGCTTCATTCAATCCCGGTGGTTTCGGTGGGCTCTGTTAATTGGAAAATTTCGTATTCTAATCCAGGAGGGGATGCAAGACCATTGACCCAGCTCGACTCGACTGAGGTTATCATGTCTCTGGCCGACGCTGCCCAGGCCCACAGGCCCATCAATCTCAATCTCGTAACCTCAAACTCTTGTCAATCTGAGAAGATCATGGATCATCATTCCTCCCCCCAACCGATTTTTTATTGTTAGTTTGGCCATATTTAATTATAACATATAATAATCACGGAAGAGTAATAAAATAATTGTTTTTATTTTTATTTTTATTTTTATGTGTTTATCGTGTACCCAACTAAACGCTTCCTGTCAACTTTTCTCTATCAGATATTCAGCCACCCGTGCATGCATTGCAAAGCAGACAGTCTCTCTTTTCTTCTTCTTCTTCTTCTTCTTCTTCTTTCTTCGGTTCTTTGCTTCTCTCTTTTCAAGGATACCTTATCCCCACCACCCCTCAAAATAGCCACACGGATGCGTAACACTTTTATAGTTGTCCCGACTTAGTTAGGATACTTTTGTCTCTGGGACCACATGGATTGCACGTGCAATCACTACTCAGATAGCTTTCTTCTGTAGCCCTTCTGTCTCTTTTTTTCCCTTATAATAAATACTAATTAATTATGTTGTAGCCTTTCCGTCCTTCGGTATTGTGAAGGAATGTAAGATAGGCTCAAATTAATTGTTAATTGTACATTTTAAATTTTTTAATATATACTTATAATTAGTAATATATATGTACTTTATAATTATAATTAAATAAATACCCTCTAATGTATATATGGTATAAAGCTTTAAATTGACGATAAAGGCAGATCTGAACATGTCCGAGGCTCATCGAATAGGGTATGGTTCAAGCTATAACATGCTACATGGCTAACATAAATCCCCAGTGGTCCTGATCGCAGCAATGAAGGACCTGCCAAGTACAAATTTGCATCGAAAATCCATGTGAGCATGAAAAGAGAAGTGACTCCACAGGCCCCCACGGTGGGATACAGGATAAGTTGTAAATTTGTCAAAAATTGAAACAGATCTTCTGTGCAAAATTTTTACCCAGATTGACTGAGTTGCTAGAGATATCGATGTAGATCTTCCGCCGAGTGGATGTAATACCAATCCCCTACGGCTCCATGTAGGTAAGTGTCAATTTGCATGGCGTGAATGACAATGTGAAATGACTCAAAATCTCCGTCACTGGAATTTAAGAAGATCAGTTTGACTTTGAATATCTGTCTGGCCAAGACATCCAAAAAGAGCGAGACCGCTAAGCCAACATCATGGTCATGCAAGAGCTTCGGGCCTCTAGTTAAGTTAAGGTTGAACTGTTGAAGAAGCGTGGGGGCTCCTTAAAAAGGGTGTCTAGCTCTTTTCCCCACCGCTACAGTCTACACAGCATGGCTCCAGACGAGTAGATGAAGTACTGAGATTGAAGTCTTGAACAGAGAAGTGATGAGACAGTAGTGAACAGAAAAGTGATGGGACGTGGACGTGGCACAGGAATCAAATTGTTCTGAAAATGCAAATTAAAAGAACAGAGACCTGGTCCAAACTGACACGCCCTCGTGCTCTCTCGAACAACGTGAGACGTAAGGGCTGATGGATGGATAGGGAGGCGAGGCAGTGTTATTATACGGACAGTAAAAAATTATTTTGAAAAATTAAATTATCTGAATTAATAATATAAAAAATCTATGCTTTCGTATACACCCTAACGACTGAATTAATAATTTTTCTACATCAGCCGACCAAGTTTTATCGTAATTATAACATGCATCAAATTAAAATTGTTGCAGACAGAAACCTCTGCATCATCCCCTTTGGTACCCTTTGTCTTCGTTTCGTGGGTAATCAAAACAGCTTTGACAAGCCTCTGTTTCGTTTTTTAAAAAATAGAAAAACAGCAGTGACATCCTTAAATTTTGTTTAAAAAAAAATTACGCTCATCGAAACGGTAAATCCCAGGTTAACGAACCTTACGCAGGGACGAATAATAATTGGGAAGTCGGCAATTTCATTATACGACAAGGTACCACTGTATTAATTATTCGCCTACAAGAGACAAAATGGGTCCATTAGAGATAATGGTCCTTGAGAAACCCAAGAAGAATATGTTGCAAAGTGTGCTTGACTCGAGTCGAGAGTCAATCATTCCCCCCCTGCCCCCACCAAATAAAAAGTAAATTTTCTTTTTCCTTGTATATAAAAATTTTATTTCATTATTTTTTTTTTTACATAATTAAATATTTATAATTATGAATTAACACAGCATTTCTAATAAACTTAGATATTTGTAGCGTGACTTTATGTTAAAAATGTCGACACTAGTTTCTCTTACGTGCTTCGTTTATAAACATGACCCCCCACAAGAGCACGTGGCCATCGCCAAATCAATAGCCTCGCACTCGCGGGGACAAGTGCTCGCCAGACACGGACTAATGATATAGATGACAGACAGCTTCTTGTTTTTTCTCGCTGTCCCTTTACTATGTAATAACCACGTGTCTCTTGTTCCATCGTTGAACATAAGGTCAGAGTTCAAATAAATTTGATTCACTTGATAATTGAAGTAACCAGAATTTATTGGCCGACCAGCTAATTGTATAACGTCCATTTTCCCTTTGTTCGATTGTGCTATGGGTTAGCCACGATTAATATTTACTTTTTTTTTTTTGTTCTTTTAATAACCTAAAAGCTGACGTTTATTGGAACGTAAGCCAGTGTCATCGGGTTACGGTTTGATCGAACTTAAACATTGTCGTTTTGTTTTTTTTTTTTTTTTTTTTTTTTACTATAAAAAAGGATTAAGGCACGTATTAAGCTCGTAACCCACTAATTTAATATAAATCACGAATTAAATATTTTTATTTTTAACCTTGCTGTCTTATTCAAATCTTTTTAATTATTTTTTAAAAATTTAAAGTGAATATAACACTCAGAAGCACTTTCTCAAGAATCTTTTCATTACTTAATATAAAAAATATAATCAAATGTATGCGCATGAGATGAGTGGGTCAATACACGCATCATTGCATACATGCAAGTCTATTGCTTCTTTTACTCTTTGCGGTTGTAGAAATCGAAAAAAGCGAAGGTTATTCCATTGTTAATTTAGGTACTAGCTAGCTAGCACAATGTAATCATTGACCGTCAACCTGTCCTTATAATTTATACAGGCGAGGAAGATTTTTCCATTTTTCCCAATCATCAGGATTTTATTTGGCGTTAGTTTCAATTTATGTTCATTTCAATTATTATTATTATTATTTTTTTGGGATTAGTTTCAATTAATGTTGATTAAAACAATATATTAGTGAGTAATCAACATCGTTATAATGGGTCTTGACTCTTCGAATTTTCGTTCTGAGGATGCTCTGAATGCTCTCTGACCCGGCCGGCTCCCTACACCATTAGCCCGAGAGGCATAGGAGCCTATACTAGCTTCGTAGATTTCATTCCCTATGTGCCTTCTTTCTGATAAAGTAATGTCACCCAACTGTAATCATCTGTAGAGTCTCATTAAGAAAGAAAGGTCGTTTTTCCTTTTTTTTTTTTTTTTTGAGTGTGTAAACAACTTTTTTCTTAAAGGTATAAGCTTCAAGTTTGGGGCCTTGTGCTTCTATGGCCCTTAAACTTTTCCGTAATCTGCGATAAAGGCTGTCGGCTTTCTTGCTTACCATCAATAAATAAATAAGAATTTACAAAATATTTATATATATATATATATATATACATATCTCACCAACTCGGTGCTTCCAACTCCCGTCTTTGTATAAGGCAACTTCGAGGGCTAACGTTCCTGTGCAATCCGGGTTTCAAATTGATCATATAATATTTGAAAACTAAGTACAAGATAATAATCGATAACCCAAGTCGTCCATGGGTGGAGGGTTTTGGCTTGGTATCTTGGTTTGCGTTGTTGGGGCTCTGTTGGGTCTCATATTGAACCATTTCTTGCCTAGTATCTTGAATTTTGGTCACGTCCCAAAAGGCTCCTTTGGATGGCCAATAGTGGGTGAAACGCTTGGTTTCTTGAAGCCTCACCCCTCAAGTTCACTTGGTTCCTTTCTTCAAGATCATTGCTCTAAGTGAGAAGAATTGTAGTGTAGTTCTTGCATTTTTCTCTCTCCCTCTCTCTCTTCTTTTTTTTTTTTTAATTCCTTTTCTTATTCTTTGAAAGATTATGTGATCCGGAGGAACCATTTTTCAGGTATGGCAAAGTCTTCAAATCCCATTTGTTCTTTTCTCCAACAGTGGTGTCATGCGATCAGGAGCTGAACTATTTCATTCTTCAAAATGAGGGCAAGTTGTTTCAGTGTAGTTATCCAAAGCCCATCCATGGAATTCTTGGAAGTCTCTCCATGCTGGTTGCTGTGGGTGATACTCACAAGAGACTCAGGAATGTGGCCCTCTCTCTCGTCAACACCACCAAATCAAAGCCAGAGTTTCTCAATGAGGTAGAGAGAATCGCCATCCAAACGCTTACATCTTGGAAGGACAAAAAACAAGTCATGTTCTGCAAGGAAGCTAGAAAGGTCACTACTCATCATTTATGCACCTTCTGATGGTCTATTTCATTTTTTATTTTTTGTGTATATATATGCATACTTTTGGAAAATTAATCAAAATGGTCCTCATTTTTGTCTCGAATACCACTTGTTTCACAGTTTACATTCAATGTAATCGTGAAGCAAGTGCTAGGCTTAACCACGGAGGAAGCAGAGGCTACAAAAATTCTTGAAGATTTTCTCACTTTCATGAGAGGACTTGTTTCTTTCCCACTCAATGTTCCTGGGACACCATATGCCAGAGCTGTTCAGGTGGGGAAACTCACTTTGCATGGCTCTATAGCACTCCTCAAAACGAGTTTCTTTTTATCCTTTTTGGCTTTTTATCCAGTGCTGCTTGCTGCAATCTCTATCTCTCTCTCCACATATATATAATATGTGGGCTTCAACTCAATAGTTACAAGGTAGCTCCTTTTCAATATGTTGCAAAAAGCAGGCCAAGTGAAACATCATTTTCTTGATCCTCTTTACAGGCTAGAGGCAGGATATCTTCCGCTGTCAAAGCAATCATGGAGGAAAGGCGAAGGAACGTTGGTTGTTCTAGAAAAACGGGTGATTTCCTTGAGATAATTTTATGTTCTGACACCTTATCTGAAGATGAAAAAGTTAGTTTTATCTTGGATTCTCTTTTGGGGGGATATGAGACTACAGCTATGTTGATGGCCATGGTGGTACACCTTCTTGGTCACTCCCCCACTGCATTGGAGCGAGTAAAGGTAGCATGTCCTGTATATGCCACTTATTCCATGCAATATATTTGTAAAATGGACACTATATTAACTGAGAACAGTTGCTTAAATGACATGCATTAACATTTTTTCCCGGTTACGCGTTTTATTTGTTACTTTGATGTTATCTAGCTGGAGCATAAGAAAATAAGAGGCATGAAGGAGAAAGGTGACAGGTACTTGAACTGGGAAGATTTTAAGAAGATGGAGTTTACTCAAAATGTAAGGGAAATCTTCGTGGCCCTACTCTATATCAACTGCCGTTTGTGAGGAACTTTCGTTTCACATATGTGCTTATTTTGTAGGTCATCAATGAGGCACTCAGATATGGCAACATTGTAAAATTCGTGCACCGCAAGGCTCTTAAAGATGTGAAATTTGGAGGTTACTATAACTTAATACGCTGCATATTATGTGCTCTTACGCATAAATAATGCAATTTTACATGCAGTTTTTGACAATCTCTCTATTAATGATGGGTTCTTTTCCTCTTGTCAGGTTACTTAATTCCATCGGGTTGGAAAGTTCTACCTGTTTTTACTGGTGTACACTTGGACTCGTCTTTGCATGCGAGTGCTCCCCAGTTCCAACCTTGGAGATGGGAGGTTAATATCTAGTTGTATACTACACCTAAGTTCTGTATTTCCCTCGTTAAGTATGAATTTAATTTGTATTTGCAGACTACGGATCAAACATGCAAGAAATTTACACCCTTTGGCGGAGGATCTAGATGCTGCCCTGGATCCGAACTTGCCAGGGTTGAGGTTGCATTCTTTCTGCATCACCTTGTACAGAATATCAGGTAAAATATCCTTATGCTCGCAATAAAAGTAGGGTTCTATACTCTCTTCAGTCTTCGGGGCAAGGCAATTGGTTGGATTTTGGCCTACCATTGGTGGGTCTTTTTTTTATTTTTTTCCAATTTTTTTTGGGGGGCGTGGTTCTAGGTGGAGGAGCGAAGGTGCTGAACAGCCCATGGCGCATCCCTACGTGGAGTTTGAGAAAGGGCTGGTGCTCAATTTGGATCATTGTTCCATTTGAGGCTCAAGTGCCTTCGAATCTTAGGCTCAAGTCGAATGGCCCAGAAAGGCACCATCGATCTTTCTCATATTTTGGGCTCAAACTTGTTTATGTGGAAACATGTGCTTTGTACCGTAAAATAGTGTTTGGAGTTGCGTCTTTTCCATGTTGCTAAATAAGGATTCGTAATTAGTCAAACGATTCTCAAAATTTTTCATACGTAAAAAACCTAATCGAATATTCCCAGATGGTCGCTCAACTGCCATTGCAAGATACATGATGATGCTCCCTGCAAAAAGATGAAAGCCCGTATAAACAGAGAAATGACAGGAGTGCTCAAAGAAATTTAGTACTGTAATTAAAATATTGGGCTTTTACCCATTTATTATTTTTATCAAAACGTCAACCACAGTGCTGAAGAATCATCATAGGCCGGCCCAATGGTGCAAGGGCATTGATTGAGTCTGTCAATCTTTTGGCTGGACTGCCTTGCTACCATTTTACCACAATAGGGCTCCTTACATAGTGCTTATGATCAGACCATACCAACCGTCCAAATACATAGTTCTTAACTGCATTGGCTTTTAGGCCTGTAATTGTAAGCTTAAAGGTTTTCTCTTCACCAACATTCTTGAACTCCAAGCACCTCGGCTCAACAAGAATGGATAACCCAGTTGGTTTCCTGATTCGGGCTTTGTAAGTGCCCGCAGAACCAACATTTTTAACGGTCCTGGACACAGTGATTGAGCCATTAAATCTAGGTACAGCTATAGAAGGGTAGTTGAAGTTGGCTCGGGACATGGGCTTGGAGGGGCATTTATAGGGATCCTGTGAGAAAGATGATAGTTGTGTTGTGTCGAATCCCAAGGCACACAGAAAGTTCAGGTAATCATTGACAGTCAAGTCATAAACCAGCCCTGGATCCATAGCTTTATTTGGTCTTATGTGTCCTGCTCCATAATTGAAGGGAGTTGCCCTGGAATTGGAAGCATCGAGAATTGGCTCCATAATGTTATCCTTTGTTCTTGCTGTGAAATTTATAGAAAAGAAAGAAGTGGTGTCATGTTGAAAGTTGTGGCCAACAAGATCAAAGAATATGCTGGGACTAGTTCAGCACTTACCAGTAGTCATGATTGCCGATTTAATCGCTGCAGGACTCCAAGTGGGATAGAGGGATTTAAGCAGACCAACCACGCCTGAAACATGAGGACATGACATTGAAGTGCCTGAAACTGCGTTAAATAGGACTCGTCGTTTATCAAAGTCTTCGTTTGTTGGCCCTTTTGCTTGTGTGTAGGCAGCTATGACATTCAATCCTGGTGCTGTAACATCAGGCTGAACAGAGAGAAATAATAAATTAAGGACCCAATATAAGGAACAAAAGGCTGAAGCAAGAAGGTCCGGGTGGTAGTAACCTTGAGGATGACTGGAGCCACCCGGTTCGGTCCCTTCGATGAAAAAGCTGCCATCACCGGGGCTGGCTTCGTGCCTATTTTTGTTTCTGGACGTGTAATATAAGCAACAGCAGATCTGCCAAAATTGTGGGTATTTAAAGAACTTTGTGTGGAACGAACCACCAATCAATGTAAAGATATCCCTATGATGTAGTCCATGGTCAACATGATTATTGCTTTAATGTCATCTTACTTGTTGGAATTGATGTACTTGAAGATAGCAACCCCGTCGGTGTAAATGACGTGGGAAGCAGGAAGCACATGAGGATCAGCAAGAATTTCATTCCCATTTATCTTTGCATTAGCAAGAACCATTCCCGCTGCCCCGGCCAGAGCAGCTTGCTCGCCTTTGTCTACTCTTGCATTAATCCCTCGAAGGCAAACCAATATCTTTCCCTTTGCCTTTTTGGGATCAAGTGTTCCATCCTTGCATAGCAGCCTACACAAGACATAAAAATCTGTATGTCCTAGAAATACACGAACCAAAATAGCGTCTGTCTACTGAAATACTAACGACTTATATTGTTCAATTCTTACCCGTCTGCAGCTGATGCGTTAGCTGCTGTAGCATCTGCCGCATTGATAAGTGGGAAGAACTTGTTCTTTGGCAAGGCTTTGTCTGATAAGCTTTCACCCTGTAAAACCACCCACATTCTAATCAGTGTTTTAGGCATATAAACAATGAATATGGTAGAAGACGCATGGTAGAACATAGGCAGATTATGCAATTCCTGGCATAAATTCCTCATGCGTGTACCTGTTTATATCGAGAAGACAATAGGCCTATTTGGAAGGAGAAAAATACCGTGTAGGTCATGTTGTTGCCAAGGACAACCTTGCTAGGGAAGTCCCTGTCCATGGAACTGGCTCCAACTGTGATCTCCCATGGTGCAATATTGGAGACTGTGCCATCAGCAGGACCAGAATTGCCAGCGGAGCAAATCACTACAATTCCGTGCTTGACAGCATGGAAAGAGCCAATCGCAACAGCATCATTGAAGAATGCAGTAGGATCACCTCCCAGCGATACTGAAAGCACATCGACGCCATCACTGATGGCAGCATCAAATGCTGCCAATATATCTGCATCATAGCACTCACTTCCATTAAGCGGGGGATAGCAGACCTTGTAAGTTGCCATTCTAGCTTTTGGTGAACCCCCTTTTGCCGTTCCCTTGCCTAAGCCAAAGACACTGGCTCCCGCGACAAAGTTGCCGCCTGCTGTTGATAGAGTATGGGATCCATGTCCATCCATATCACGAGGCGAATCATAGGTGGAATTGAGGGGACCAGCAGCTGCAGCATAACCTTTGTTGAAGTACCTTGCTCCAATAAGCTTCCTTGATATTTTGCATCGAACATGTTTTCACAGAGTCAATAATTAAAAGAAAATGCCTCAGATATTAACAGACAACATATAAGAAAACTATATGCAGATATGCATCAGGGACACTAGAATCAGTCAAATTTTTACAGTCTGAAGACGGCACAGAAACTGTAGAATACAGATATCACAAAAAGAAAGGAGACAAAATGCAAAGAAAATATAATAGTTTAAGGCTATGAGCTCTGCCAATAAACAGTTCAGAGGAGCGCGCGCGCACAAACATGTAAGCAACTTGCACAAATGCCTGCCTCAAAAGGGGCACCAGAAATGATGGAGAAGAGGAAGCAAAAGTTCGTACAATCTTAAAGTTTTATATTACAAGCAGTTGAAACTATAGTAGCCACTCAGAAAGGATTTCCCCATGTATTGGCTTTTCAGACCAATACTTCAAACTTTGGTAGCCAGAGAACAATACAACCATTTATTTTAGTCCAACACAGCCGAATGCATGTGGACGAGCATCTGATTCATGGTCCAGGATATTCAAGTATTCCGTGAATAAGCCTGAACAGGTTGGCCCCGGGAAAAGCAAATATATCTATAAACCAGTTTCATCTGTGCTTGAAATTAGCCCACAAATGATCCTTAATTTGAGCCCATACACTGCAATTAGTGCAACATTTTAAGCTGCAGTGACTGGTGGATGGAGAACCAGTCCTGAGTCTACCATGCCATAAATCACACAAGATTTTGCTTGCTGATATTACTTAAATATTAAATGAAAACCATCCACATGGTCATGGTATTTCGGAGTCTTGTGTCATCTTCAGAAAGATGTTACAGCTTTATGAGAATGCATGCCCCAAATGAACTTGGTATGGTATGCTGATGCCAACCCCTCCCCGGTCCCCACCACGAAGATAGAATAGTCGACTTTGGGAAAATCAAATACTGAATATATTCCATAAAAGCGGCTTTTTTTTGAATATTCTAACCAAAGAAGATTGGACCGTGATAGGTGGGCTAGCAATCAAATTTGAATGAATCTCCAGCAACTTGAGCTGCAAATTTGCAGCGGTCTATTCCTATATAGTGCAATATATATATTAATTATTGTAACTATAAATCCAGGTCAGAGCCGTTTATTAATGTTCATAAGAAAGAACCACGATCTAACTATGGATATGACGGAGCGAAGCTCCTCTGCAGCCGATCATAGCAATTGCCAGATTTAGAACTCGGCATCACACTTCAATCAAATTACATAGTCTATTTTGACTAGAGACACCAAGCATATTGCAGCTTATGAGTGAGTGATGGAACGAAAATTTAAACTTGGATTCACTGCATAAAAACACGTCGACAAATCATCTAAATTACCACCTCGGGTGGTTCAACTAAATGAGTTAAGAGGTTCAATGCAATGGAAGAGGAATAAAAGATGTGGACGGAGAGTTGACCAATGGTGGCAGAATCATTAAACTCTAGAAGATTGCCACTGAAAGATTTTTCTCTTTTGGGGATGCTATCTATGGAGGACGGTAGTGGAGTGGCTGAGAGAATCAGACCTGTTGCAGTGGAAACTGGGATCTGAACCATGATGACACACTCCTTTCCACTTTGACGGAGCCGGTCCCAACCCTTCATCACTAAAGCTTTCTGATTCTGGCCATACACCTACCGCAATTCCATTTCAAAACAAAGAGGAAGGGAAAAAGAGTAAGAAAGTCCAACACGGTAGCACAAGACAGTGAACATTTATAGACCCATGTGCACACTTCATCCAGAAACCCTTTGATTCACAGCTTGCAAAACGATTCTCATTTTATTACCATTTCTCCCGGATCACATTTTTGCCATTGTACTACACCTATGATCCCATTGGTGCTACTGCTACCTTACTTTTTGTTCGTCTTTCTTCTTTATTGATAAATCTTTCATGAAACGGGTGCACTAAAATTGAGTCTAAATGACTGTAAATTCCGATGAGGTATTGAAATTTCAGCGCACCAGCCAAGGATTAGAGAAACCGGAATTCAAACTGATCTGTCATATAAGCAAGTCATGAGCTCTAAAGCTTATGCCATGAGCATCATCTGTCTGATTAGTTCAATTCATTTTTCCACGGTTAAGTCAACGATGCACGTTCAAGCTAAGAAAAAGTTAGATTTGATCGCCCTTGATTGATTGATTGTTTGATTCCTAAACATAAGTTTGACTTTGACTGAAGTTAGATTGAGGAACTCAGTTTGATATTGTTCTAGACGTAGATTCCCACATTGCATTATTTCGCTGAAAATTAAACATGTAGAATTATGATAGAGTAGGTAGACTTGTGACTGGAGTGCATCAATTTGACGGTATTCACATAATTCAATTCTTTTATTATATGTGGGGAAAACATAGAGCTGATTTTAGGTGGAATGCAAGAAAGATAGACTACTTACCGGTATCAAGGTTTCCGATAATTACATCCTGGCCAAATCTGGACTTCTTCCAAATCGAGCTGGAAGGAACTATGCCATTTTCCTCGAGCCCCAAGAAGGTCCATGAGTGAGTTGTGTGCAACTTTCTCCCCTGGTTCAAGAACACGGAGACCACCTTTGGATGCTCTGCGTTGTACAAGAACCAGCCATATAGCAGAAATGAAACATAGCAAAAACAGGAGAGGAAGGGAACAAAATATCACTCACTGGCAATCTGGGCCGCTACTTCCTCTTCCAAAGTTGCGGCAAAGCCATTGATGTGATTCGTGTACGAGTAGATTATAGCATCCGTCGTCAATTCACGGCTGTTTTCAATGAAAATAAGTCATTGGTATAGCTGAAAACAGGGCATTGACTCATTTCCTCTGCGGGAGAAGTATTGGAGGATCCACTTACCTTCCCAAGAATGATCCCAGAAAATCATGATGAGACTCCTTCACGGAATTTGGATCAGCTCCCAACAATTCTTTTCCGTGTGAATGTGCTCCCAAGTAGACCACATACGACTGAAAATCAATATCACAGACGAAGAAAACAAAACGAAAGACTGAAGCCAATATCTATTGCCAAAGAAAAAGTGATGGCAAAATTATTTATTAACATTATTGACTGAAGAAAGATGATGGAATGCTCACCTTTTTCGTGGCAAAGATGGGTCTCTGCGTTAGAGTTAGAAAAAGAAATGACAGCAGGCAGAGTGTAGGACTTGGAAGTCTCATTGCTCCCCTGCCTCTTTTAAGTAAAATTATGTGTTGGCTCTGCTTCTCCCCTGCTTTATAAGGCTCCTTTCCCCTACGCAATAACGGAAATGTCTCTGTACCGCAATTCTTCAGCCTGATGATGCTAAAAGTGTATCTCAATTTGGCCCCATTTTCATATATAAATTTTCTATAATATGTACCTCTGCATAAAAAATGCAAATATATATGATATATAATCTATAGTATAGTGTATTTTATGGACCTTTTCAACTGTTTTTGAAAATCAGTTCTTTCTGTAGTATTTGGGACAGGGCGGATGGATCTGATCTGTAATTAGGACACAGTCGATTGCACTCATTCAAACTTGAAAAAAAATAATAAACAAAAAACCAAAATACGTTGCTTGTCGTGTGTGTTGGGATAGCAAATTTAAAAAATTGATGTTGACCCATGTCATTTAAAATAAGAACAGAGAGACTGTGAGACACAAAAGTTCAATCATATAGTCGTTGTTCACCAAGATTTTAATTATTGAATAAAAATTAAAAATTTAAGATTTATTTAATTAATTAATTTTAATTAAAATTTAATCAGTAAATTATTATTTAATAATAAATATATAAAAATTATTAATATAATTTTTATTTTTTAAAAAAAATATTAAAACATTATTTTTAAATTTTTCATAATTTTCTTAAACAAATTAAATTGAAAAAATTATAATCACTTAATTAGTTTATATATTTGATTATTAATTTTTAAAATTAATAATTTTTAAAATAAATTATATTAAATTAAAATCTGCTTACGGGTCCAATTTAATTTTTAAAACCTGTTCACTATATGGATTTTCTAAAGATACGTTTGACAAGCCATTGCGGGAAAGGGTAGTGTCATGGATTTTTGGTAAGATTCCTTAAGAGACTTATCCCGTTTACATATATACGACGCCACATCTTTTTTCATACTATGTTCTTATATTTTTTATTTGTCAAAAAAAAAAAACAATTATTTTATTTGTAGTCTGATCATGGGATAAACTAAAATTGACTTTCACAAAGTTACTGCGAAAAATCATAGAGTTTAGGCTTTAGAGTTTATTGTAAAAAAATTATAGAGTTAAGTTGAAAGTAATGTTTTGAAAATTGAATTAAATTGATAAAATTGAAAATTAAATGTGAATATAGTTTAATTTATTTTAAAATTAATTAATTTTAAAAATTAATAATTAAATTAATAAATTAACCAATTAAATCTTAATTATAATTTTTTAATTTATAAATTTTTTAAAATAAATTTATATTATTAAAATATTTAATATTAAATATTAATTTTATCTATTTAAATTTAATTAAATTGATTAAATCATCAACCGATTAACTTTCCCATTTTTCAACCACCACTTCGGTTGTCAAAACCTTGGTTGAATGAATCAAATGGATAAAAGGGCGTACAGGGAATCAAGAAGCATCTTAACTTTTCTTGTGGGATAACATAATTGGCCAATCACGATCCGCCACCACTCATATTTAAATTATTATTTAGTTTAATAATAAAAAATAATGTTTGTTCTCTTTGTAGGTTTAGATTCTAGACTCAAAACAATTATTTTAATCTCTTTTGGCCTCCCTCATGAATTTTATTATTTTTTGAAGAGTTGTTCTAGATTCCCCTGCTAGAGGACCAACCGAGCTCGCTTTCCAGCATCGTTGGCACTTGGAATTGCGTTTTGGTCATGGGGTCCTGAGAAAGCGAATGCTATGAAACTGAACCAAGGCACAGTCAAACTTTCAAATAGCAAAAGCTTACCGGTTACAAAACGTCACTCAAACGTATACATACACGCCGAATGCTAGTTTGGATATCTATTTAGAATGATACATACGACACAAATTTCATTTTCATTATGATAGCAAAAAATTTCAAGAATCTATTGATAAAATTGATGGGGGTGGATGTAAAAGCTGATCTGAGCATGCCGAGAAAGAGAGGAAGGGTCGCCTCAAAGGGATGGAATCTCATCTCAGTGGAAGCAATCGATGATGGGTGTTGGGGTGAAGAGAGGTTGGTGTCCATGAACATCTTCTTTTGCCTTTGCTTTGTCCCAAAGCAAAACGTAGGACCTTTGTTTCTCTATGTGAACCCAGAGAGACCTTTGCGTTTGCTTTGATCCCTACCGAGGATTATGCAATTAAATGGGGTTCATTTTCAATCAAATTGGTGGTCACGTAGCCACTCCACAGTATCATGGTGATATAGGAAGTTTCTTGGACAGCAACTAGTAGGCCCATACACTAAAAAATGATTTTCATGAGTTGTTGCATCTTGATTGCTGTCATTTTGGTATTATTTATATTGTTATAGTCCGTATTTGTCTTTATAAAAATTTTTATTTTGCAATCCTCAATTTCTTTTACTTGAGATTTTTATTTATTTATATATTTTTTTGTGTGTGTTCCCATTACAAGAAATTCCTGATTCCGCCATTGTTTTGGAGTATCATTCCTACTTCATCTATTCTCATATTCTTCTGCTTTAATTTGAAAGCCAGTGCATTTTCTTATCTTTCTCCTTTCCTTCCTCCTTAACAATATTTCGGGTATTTAACGAATGCAACATCTGCCAAGACATGGTGAGCATGGAAATCAATTGACTACTGCACAAAAAAAAAAAAAAAAAAAAAAAGTGGGGGTGTTGGGGGTGGGGGTGGAGGAGAATAAAAAGCAAAATTGAAATGCTGTGGACTTTCAAATATCTCGGACCGCAGGGAACAAACATAAAAACGAGAAAGGTTTGGATAATTGGGTTGATTAGCCCAAAAGTAGAGTTGGGCCAAGCCCGTTGTGAAACTAACAAGTGAGTGTGCAAAACATGGACTGTATTTAGAGTTGGGCCTATTTTGATCGGCACACCTCACTCAACACGGGCAAATTATCCAAAATCATGTTCACTACACAAATCACGAATTCTCTATTTCAAAAGCTTCACTTCGAGCTCGCTCAAAGGAGCAGTGGTAGGAAAAAAGAAATATATATCTATATCTATATATATATATATATACAGTCTCATTGGTATTCATCCTGAAGCTGTAGGGAGTGTTATCAATTTGATCTCCCATATGAAGCTCTTCAAGATTCCACCTTGGGACGTGCAGTAAGAAAAACTCCATGATAGCTGAAGTGGAGCTCCGTTTCAATAGAAGAAAGAAAATTGATTATGACAAATGTGGGATCCCCATTTGAATGCTTGTGCATATAGCCTCCAGGCAGGCAAATGGAAAGAACTACAGTCGATAGGCATCCTCATCTTTGACGCAAACACCACAATAAAAAGAAATAAATAAAAAATTTTTTTAAGAAAAAGGACCCTGAATCAACGAGAAAATCTACAAACAAGGAATTTAATTTACTTTAGTACATAAGCCTCTGCAATAGATTCCACGACTAAGCGAAACAATGTATCAAAATCTTGCATAAAAACGCTATTGGTGCAATAGGATAGATCGCATCAAAGACACACATTCACATCAGAAACGGCAACTGACAAGGATTGAGCAGGATTTGAACCCCGTCGGTGTCATCTTGGATTTGACTAGCGAATTAACTACAAATGGTTTAAATGGGTTTAACAATTGGGCTAGCTGAAGCCCACTGCAGAACAAAAACGTGTGGTCACGGGTAGGGGAGGAGCCGGGGATGGGGTCCATTGCTGCCTACGCTGGATCAAGATCAAAAAACGTAGGAATGGTAGGCGGGTCAGCCTGATCCGTGGTCGGAATAATGGTTAAAGTCCATGGAAAACAAAAGGGTCTACCACAGGGTATATTCAAACCTCATGATCTTAAATCTTGACAATACCAAACACAGATAAATTTTCAATTCTATCCTTTGTTTGTTTGTAAGGAGTCTGATCAAGATCAAGACCATTGTAAATGTCTTTCCTTCAATTTTTTGAAACTCTTTTATCTAGTTATTGTTCTAGGATGAATTTTAAAAAGAAGGAAATTACTTACACGGAAGAGTTCATGCAAAACCAACTACTAAAGTTGTCTTTTATTGGAAATTTAAGAGAAGTACGACAATAACAATAACAAAGGCTTAAAAAGGCGAGGACGAAATAAAAGATAATTGAAATTTCCCTGACCTCATGTTTGTGGGGATTTTATTTGCCTTACCGGAATTAACTAAAGCGTACATCCTTGTGCCGTCTAAGCTAATTGTTTCGTGTGTAAGTCGTATATGGTCACAGGATGGAGCAAGGGGAAGGATAAGGGTCATAGAAGACACAGTAAGGAATGCTGCTGCTCCCAGATAAGGCCAATGGCGGGTTGGGCTCATTTTTCTCATCTCTTCTTTCTTCTCTTCAACAGGGGTTACAGTCACCAGCTCTACGTAACTCATCTTGTGCCTAAGCCAGCAAAATGGCTTTGCCAACTTCGTCCTTACCAGGATCGTCAGTTTGACTGCATCTACTTCATCTCCTATCGCCTCTATCTCGGTCTTATCGTTCCCTGCCAAAGCCGCTGATTCAACTCCTGCGTACAATTAGTGTTACAATCAATCACCAAAAAATCCTACGACAAATTAAGCAGAAATATCTGCACGAAATAAGAAAAAAAAGTATTGAATTAGATTACCTCGAAAGCCAGCAATCATTTTGAGGACCTTGTTTCGTGACTTTTTCTTTGTCATCCCTGATACCCTGATGACTATCTTTTGCTGCACCAGGAAGTGAGAAAAAAAAAAAAAAAAACACAAACACACACACACACAATTTTAATGTTGTAGTTTGTACATGTTTCGTGCAATCAAGGAAAGTAGAAATTAACACGAATGATTTCTTGACTTTTACTTCTCAATTTCTTATTTTCGTAAGTAAATATGTACCTTCATCGTCTCCGCTTGTCCGAGAGGTCTTTGTGAGGAAGAAACTTTTAATTTGTGATGGCTGGCAGCGTTACATATATGCTTATAAACAACTTCATAAGCCTAAATCTCTCTGATATGAGCTAGGGGCAAATGACTCGAGAGTAGAGACACAAAACGGCGGTCTTCTTTTTCTCGGAGTGGGGGTCCAGGGGGGAGATGGGTGGGGTCCAGGGGGCAATTAGACGTATAATTGGGGGTTGTTTTTGAGGTCCCCTTTTAGTATAGAAATTTATTTTATTATTTTTAATTTTAATATACAATTATAAATAAATTATATTTTTTTAAAAAGTAATTAAAATAATTTTTAAAATTATTATTTAATCTAGTGGTAGATCAACTTTGAGACCTTAGGTTTAAAGTCTAAACATGTTAAATTATTTATTTTCTATCTCCCTCGTAAATTTTGTCGCCTGATCCGCCACTTTCTGGTGTATGTATTTGCAGCCAACGAGAGCGGGAAGGAATCCTGTTAACAAAGAAAAGTAATTAAGGTGACGAAAATAAGCAGTGTAAGTGCTGAAAATTCTTCAAGCGTCAAATGCATTGTTAATTGAAGTGGTGATTTGACGTGTCTTTGTTTTATATTAACTTAAATTTTAGTTTTTACATTGATGCTTGTTTAACGATAAAAGGCAATTTATATGTTTAGATGTAAAAAGTAAAATTTTAAATTTATTAAAAATTTATTTTAAATATAAAAATTTTTTATTTAAAATTAATAATTTTAAAATAATAAATTTATTTTTTATTTAATAAAAAATAAGAAGTAATTTTAATTTTGATTTAAAAATTATGTTTATTCTGGAGATTAAGTTAAATATGAATTTTGATAGATTTAGTCCGCTGACCCACTACGTCAACGCTACAAAGTCATTGTCTCAAGTTTTGTCTTCTGGGAGAAGAATTGCATTTATTTCAACAACTCGACAATCGTTGAAAGGTAAAACTCAAAAAGTTTTGAAAAGAAAGACGAAAATCGGCTGTTTCGCACATACCCTCTACAATTTTCGCCGTGAATTTCAACTTTCTCTGTTGAAGAAAAAGAAAAAATATTGTTAATATATTTTATTGTGTTAAAATTATTTATTAATATTTTTATTTAATTTTTTTAATAAAAAATTATAAGTCAAATCTTATTAAATTTAATAAAAATTTATTTTTATTTTTTATTGTTATAAAAAATTACTATAAAATAAAAATATTCTATTAAAATATTGAGTCAGTAATCATCGTTGTAAGTCAAGGTTGTTGATATTTACAAATTACCAAATGTGCTCTTCTTTTCAACGAGAGGTAATGCTGTCTTCCCGTTGAACACGAAAGGACCTCTTGTCGGAAAGGAAAGGAAGGAAAGAGAAAGAGAGTGGGGGAAGATATAATAGAAAGGTGCATCATCACAGAAATATCGCATAAAATTCACAAAAAAAAAAAAATTGCACAATATTTTGATTATATTGTTTTTAAATCATATATTGCACGATAAAAAATGTACCAAATAAAAACGGAGGCCACATTTTGAAGGATAATAAAAAATAAAAAAAACAATGGTAAATGTAAATTTAAGAAATGGTGGCACCATTGGGGGCAAGGGTGATAATTTTAAAATTTGAAAATCAAAATAAACGTTTTTTTAGAATCTTGTTACGCCATGCCCAACTCCTTCCTCTGGGGGCTGGAAGAATCCCCTTTGTTTTCATTTTTACTTCTGTTTTTTTTTTTTTTGAATTTTTTTTTTTCTGTTTTTCATGCATTCGGATTTCTCTGAATGTATGGTCAATTATTGCGGCGATGAGATGAAATTCAAAGTTGGAATAACTGTTGGTTGCCCGAAATATCTTGGACGAGGAACTTGTCCTCCAGTACACCTTTTGTCTTTTCCCCTCCTCCTCTTCCTCTCCTTCTCCATTTTTTTTGTTTCATTGTCACCAGACCATAAATGCAAAGTATCAGAAGGATACTTGAACTTATGTTCCAATTGTATCCTCGAGATTGTTAAGCCATTCACTGAATTATCCTATAAATCTCAAAAAATTACAAGATCGGCTTATGAAAAGGAACAGGAAGTCTTGTCCATGTATGTTCTAACGCAGTGCCTGGTCTCCGCTCAAACCACAAATTAAAATTTAATAAATTTAAATAAAAATTATTCATCTATATTATATTTTTTAAAATTATATTTATATTAATATTATTAATTAAAAATATTATCTTTAAATTTTTATTAAGTTTATGATATATTTTTTGTAATATTTAAAATATTGATTGATATAATTATTAAATATACATATTTTTTATAATTAAAAAAATTATATATACATATAAAGAGTAAAAAATTAAATTTTATTTTTAATATTAAAAATTTTTAAAAATTTTAATTTAATAATTTAAAATATATTTTAAATATAAATAGAAAATATTTATTATTAATATATTATGTTAAGCAAATAAAATATAAATGTAATTAATAATATTAATGTGAGTAAATAATTTTAAAATATATATGTAAATTAAAAAGAATAGTGAGGTGTGAAGTAATTTTTTAAAAATAATAAAAAGAAGATGTTCCAAAACATCGTGTAAAACACTGTTTGGTGTAATCCAAATTTTCTATCCTATAATCATTCATCCGAGACAAAAAAAAAAAAAAATAAAGACTTTGTGCTAAAATGATATATTTTTTATAATTAAAAAAATTAATTCCTTTATTTTTTTTATTTCTTAAAAAAAAAACGGTAGTTAATAAAGTTCCTTTGGTCAACCTTAGTTAACTGATCATTGGAGAAAATACAGGGGACCTTCCATCTTCCGTTTTCTTTCTACCGTTCGGGGACAACTGGGCAACCACCCTAGGAAGACTGGACCACAAGACTTTTCCACGGGAACTACATCTGTGGGGTGCCTTGTGCTTTTGGTTGGGGATGGGTGCATCGAGGAGGAGAAAGGTCGAACTCATGAGAGTCAATTTCGAACTTGGTAGTGTCTGTGCATCTCCTCTATAAGCACGATAACAAAAATACTGGTGGATATATGGGGTTTTTGACATGCAGTTGTCAATTTTTGTTCTGAAGCTCTGGTTTGCGTCTTGGGCTTACAGGGTTAACGACATTCTCATCTCAAGGATATCTTATTTGTTTCAGGAAGAAGGAAAATTATACGGATAAAACCTGTCATAGCACCACGTGCTTAGCTAGCAAAAGCAGCAAATTGTAAGCCAAGAGGAATTAGCGCAGAATAGCAAATATAGCAGCAAATCAACTTCAAAGCCACCTCATGATCGCGATGATGTAAGTTACTTTATTTTCTTCATAAATATATTAGTTATCCTATTTATAAATTAAGATTAAAAATTATATTTATAAAATAATTATCATTCTAATATTTTTAAATTGAAATAATTTTTTTATATTTAATTATAATATTAATAGATTTATAATTTTTTTTATTTGAAGGAATAAATAATATTAAAAAAAAACTTGAATATGAGCAAATGAAAAGAGAAGCTCCTTGAATCATCATCGTATTAACACCTCGGTTGCTACCTAAGTTACTATTTTATTACCATAGCAGCTTTCACTTTCGATGTTTTGCTAATTAAAGCCCGCATTGCATGTGACTCTTTAGAATCTTGCTGGCCTACCGACAGAAAAATTTGAGAAATGAAATAATTTGCTATGCCAGTCCACGCAGCATACTCCATTGGATAATAAATTTTAGAATGGGTCACTAGCAGTTATGCATGGCATTCTAGTACATCCTTGCTAATGGTATACATTCTCTGTTTTGGTTAATAGCTCTGAAATTTCTGGTGACATGACAGGGCCATGGATGAAAACATATAACTGTTGAAATTCCAACTGATTTTTACAGTTGCATTTAGGAATGAGAACGAAGTTGTTCAGTGACATCAACTCAGTTTTAGCACCCAAGCCTATGAAAGGGTTCAGATAATTAGTCCATCGAAGGTCGATGTAATTAATGAGAAGTGGCTCACCATTCCGTTGTTATAATCACTCTGCATATATTATTATGGGTATGATTCGATGATTTGCACTTCGTTCCGTCGAAATTCTGACTTCAGCCTCGATCAAAATGCAGAAAAAAAAAAAAAATATATATATATATATATATATATATATTGGAAATCGAAAGCAAATATCTAAGATATGGTCCGCTCGTCAAACCCATGAACTCGGCAAAAAACACGGTATAGATACGCCGTATCCCGAGCTTTAATTGGCTTCTTTTGAATCTGATCCGTGTCTGCAAGTACTACATGATGGAGCAATTGTTGCTGGGGTCACAATAGGGGTAATAGTTGGCGTTCCTGACTTCATAAATGTAGGGAGGCATTGCGCTTGCACATGACCAAATAAGCTGTGACTCTGTCTGTACGTTCGGCGCGGCAGGCTTCTCTTCTTTCTTCTCACCTAAAGGGCTCACGCTCACTAACTCCGCATAGCCAACGTTCTTTCTCAGCAAATTTGTAAGCACTACTGCATCGATCCCGTCTCCTGTCACCTCTATCTGGGTCTTATCTTCCCCTCCTAAAGCAGCCGATTCCACACCTATATAAAGAGACATGCCAGAAAAACTCAATTGCCCGTGTAACATGGCTATTATGTATACGAGTTAAAACTTGAAAGAAGGTTAATATGTATGGTTGGTGTGGTTTCTGCTTACCTGAAACGCTTACTGCAATCTTGAAAGCCTTGGAGCGGCACTTCTGGTCATTCATGCGCACCTTGATCACTACCTTTTGCTGCACAGAACAAAACAAATACAAGTCAGTCCTCAAATTAATTAAGCATAAATCCTTGACAAGGAATAGAAGAATTCATTGTACTTAAACCCCATTTCATTTTTTCCAGCGGACACAAAGTTAATTACCTTCATGATTGATTGATTTTTCCGGAGAAGACAGAGATAGATGGTATTGGAGTAGAAGGGTTGAAGAATTCAGTTTTACAGAGCTTTCTAGTCTTGAAAATTGAAGCACATAAAGGTGTGAGACACCGCGTCTTTTTATAAGCTGAAAAGCTAAACCCAGTCGCCGATTCTCTAGATCCATATTCTGAAAAAAGGACTAGATTGACCGATTCAACCAGAAAATTCGGCAACTGATTCGTGTTCAATCCGGTCATACTTATAAACAGGAAGGTAAATGAACCGATTAATAAACCCCAAAAAAAAACAAACCGGCTGATTCCCTCCTAAACCGGCGAACCGGGACCGGATTTTCAGTTCGGTTAATTAGGGGCTAGTGACGTGGCACGTTCTAATGATGCCACGTCAACTTAAAATTGAAGAAATGTATTTTAAAAAGAGAGGGAACAGATTTCCAATTGCCATCCTGTTTTTTCTAAGGGCGTTACACGTTTACTGACCGTGTGTCACAAATGCCTTTTCCTTTCGTAGAAACTTCCCTCCTTAAATGGCCCGTTTAGAATGAGTCAATTTTTTTTTTTTTTATAGAAATTATAATTTTAAAAGTTCACTGCTCTAAAAAGTTCTTATAGTATTTATTTATCAAATAAAAAATTATATTTTTAAAAAATAATATAATAAACTTATATAATATAAAATTATAAATAAATTATATTTAAAAATAAATAATAAATATTTAAATAAAATATATATAATATTATATTTTATATTTATTTTTAATCTAAATTTTATTTTTTTTACAAATGTATTTTTATTAAAAAAAATACTTAAATTATTTTAAAATAAAAATATATAAATAAAAATATAATTTATATTAAATTAAATTATTTATATCTATTAATATATTATATTAATTAATTTATTTATTTTTATCACATCTTAAATTATAAAATTAATTAATTAATTAATTAATTAATTAATTATAATATATATAATAATTATATTTTATAAATTATTAAATTTTATATATTAATATTTTTATATAATATATAGATATATAATATTTTATATTTTAAAAATTAAAAATTAATTTAATTTTTAATTAAATTAATTAAAATAATTACATTTTATTCTCCTTTTTCTCTTTTTTTTTTCTTTTTAAATTATATGATTGATATATACTCGTCAAAACCACTCTAGACTTGACTTAAGCATTGCGTTTTCCACGTGAATTCGAGGAATCTTCGTGGATTATCACTCACCTATTCCCACGACATATTTTCAATATGGCCCCTATAATTCACCAATATACACGGCGTTACTGTATTTTTCTAAAAGGGAGACAAAGAAACGAGAGAAGGATAAAATCCTATGCAAAGAAAAATTATA
This sequence comes from Rhizophora mangle, assembly GCA_037832345.1. Taxonomy (NCBI): domain Eukaryota; kingdom Viridiplantae; phylum Streptophyta; class Magnoliopsida; order Malpighiales; family Rhizophoraceae; genus Rhizophora; species Rhizophora mangle. Next base: position 1,801,880 of record JBAPLJ010001678.1, on the reverse strand, counting down.
ATTTTTAAAAATTAAGACAAATGATATATATCTAATTGATTTAAAAAAAATTATATAAAATGTTTTGTACACAGTATACAAATTTTATTACGTGATTTGAAACATAATTATAGACTTTTCAAATTTACAAATTTCTGTAGCCTGCTTCCTTGGGAGTTGACCATTGACTTGGGAGTCGTCTGATTCCGAAAGTCTTGCGTTGCTTCCTTCTAGTAACAGGCATGTGGCGTGAATACGACTTTTCACACTTAACAACCTTTTTCGTCTCTTTCGAAAGTTTCTCTTTCTCTTCTCTTCTTTTCTTTTCTTTTCTTTTCTTTTTTTTTTTTTTCCGGTCAAAGTTTCTAATTGCTAGCTACTACATCATTGTGTCTATTGGGAAACCAAGCGTCTCCAATGTTGTTCAATAAATTGGGTTAGTCTTTACTGTTTAAAAAAAAAAAAGAAAAAATAAATAAATAATTTGGCCACAAGCCACAGTTTGAAAGACTGTACCATGGGAGTTTTAGAATAGGGAAATATTTTATAGGTTTAATTTTATGAATATAAATCTACATAAAATATTTTTATACTATATAAAAAAATACTTTATATTGTATAAATAATATTATATAACATATAAAAGGTATGTAGTAAAATAGTATAAAATTATAGAATTTTATTATGTTGTATAAAAAGTTATTAATGTAATATAAAATATATTTTTACTAATATAAAATCGTTTTACTTTCATAAATTGCGTTTTTATGTAAACGTTCGCTTAAAATTATTGTTTCGTGAACAGGCGATTAGGCTTATCTTTTTACTATTGAAATACCTTTATATAAAAGCCTGTGTGCCTTTCCAGGGGAAACAGGCTCCGATACGTTTCCCTCACCGGATAAAATAATATTCTCTGCTAAAATTCGGACACACACAAATATTTTGGGACGTTGATTTTATCAGCCTGGTACGTATGGGACTCACCAACTCAACGCTCCAGATACTTTCGGGTTTATGCCCAATTTAGACAGATTAAACACTACAATAATCCTAAATATAAAAAAATTAATAATAAAAATTTAAAGTATTAAACTGTTTGTATTTATAAGATAGTTGACGTAAAATTCATATTAAGTAAATGAAATTAACATCATTTTAATTGTTATTAAGAATAACTTATCATACAAATACTATTTAGACTGAAATGAATAATTTTTATTATTCCAGACATTGTTGCTTAAAAGGTGATCAGACCAAAAATAATGCTGCACAAACGAAGTTAACAACTTCGCCCAAATCAAGAATTTAATTGTCAATCCGAACATTCAATCTCCGAAGCCAGATTGAATGGAGTATCATGCTGAATACATCAAATCTCATGGGAGGATCAAAATGTTTCTGTACTTCATTCTCAAATACCCATCTTCACATATCCCCATCAATATTTTCTTTCAGATTTGGAATTTCACTAACGGAAACCTGAATGGAAAACGGGTCCCAGACAAGACACATCACTGAAAGGTGGGACGTAATGCTGTGATATCAATCAACACCGGAACGCACTCCGCGTAGATTGCTTCCACGGCTCTTGGACTACCAACTTCATGCCCACTTCGGGCAAATGCAAAAATTGCTCTTCTTGATCATATCAGTGTATGATGGGTCCTCAGGAAGCTTCTCATAAACCTGTACGTCTTTGTCCTTCTCCTTCCAATCCTGGAAAAGGGCCGGTCTGATTTTACCGTGTAGCTGACCCGCAAAGAATGCCTAGCACTGTACGCCTATCCGGCGGCAAGCGGGTCGTGAGGTCCGTGAGTTCGCCTGTTTGTAGATGAATTTCAGGGAAAGATGCATCCTTCTTTGGGTTGAATCGCTCGGAGGTGTTTGCATTGCATAGG